>OU342733.1:102876976-103266976 GCA_910589765.1 Avena atlantica | reverse complement strand
CATAAAATGATAGCACCAAATTCACATTCCAAAATAATCAAAAAAATATATATGAATGCATGCAAATGCCATGTGATGATTTTTCTAAACCCAACAAGACAAGTGAAACAGTACTGAACCATAAAAAAAATTATACACTATATAAACTAAATTTGGCCTTAAAAACATTTTCCAAATATTTTTTATACACAAAATATGCTTACAAATTTCTCTGCATAAAATTCCATTTTTAACAGAAACAAAATACAAAATTAAGCCCATAGATGTGTAGGATTTCTTTTTGTGATTCCAATGGTATGTTATTTGTATTTGTTGGATAAATAGAACAAAAGTATTGAATTTACAAATTTGAATATCTTATAGATGAAATTCCAGATTTTAAATCTAAACCTAGCCACGCTGCAGCATTTGATTGGTGCGTACCGGTTCGGCCGGATCACGCTCGCGGACCGCAGGATCTAACTAATGATGCACGGCCCAGATCTGTTCGTACCGCTTCAAATAAAATCTAATCGTGTCCCTAGGATCTAGATCCAATGGATCAGATCTGATCGACCAGAACTCAGCGGCGCAAATGGCGCAGGCGGCAGCGACGACTCTGGCTGTGACACTCCGGCGAAGTCAGTGGTGCAGGGGGTTTGCTAGTACTTACCGAGGTCGCGAGAACGTGGAGATGCTCAACGTGTAGATGGACATGGTCGGGGCGCACGAACATAGCAGCTAAACCTCGTCGGAGTTCGTCCGCACGTCAGGTGCTCACTGTTGGAGTCGAAGACGACAACCTAGGGCGCAAGGGATCAAACGGAAAATTTTAACAGATGCACAAGACACTGGCGAACATAGTCGCGTGAACCAGAGACAGAGGGGAACATGGGGCTCACCGGAATGGCTCGTCGGAGTTGAGCTAAGCTTTGGGCGTTTGCAGTTGTTGACGAGGGCGATTCAGGACAAATTGAAGGCATGAGTAGATGCGCAAGGAGATGGCGAAGCATCTCGTGTGAACCAGAGGGCAAGGCGCACTCGAGACTCACCGTGATAGCTCGTCGGAGTTCTTCGGTGCTGCGGCGGTGTAGGGCGAAATTCGTGGAGCCTGGCGGCGCTTCGGGGTGGTTGTGTTGGGGGAAATGGCCACGGGGGGGGGGAGGCGATTAAGTAGCCAGATCGGGGGCGAGGATTGCGCACGAAATCATCGGCATTTACTCAAATTATGATGCGATAGTGAAGAAGGAGGAAGAAACGGCGAGGCCGGGTCGTGGGCGGTGTTTGGGGACGACACTGATGACGTAGGTGGGTCCGGGGTGTCAGCGAGGGAGGGGTGTGCACGTGGGTGAGAAACAGAGGGAGAGAGGGGTCCCGGGTGGGCTGGCTAATGGGCTGGTTATGCTGTTGGGCATGGTTGCTGGCGCTGGCCTTTTCTTTATTCTTTTCTCTTTTTCTTTTTCCAAATGATTTTCCAGGAATCCTATTGAAATGATTTCAAATGTGTTTGAATTCAAACTCTTCCTAGATTTTTGTAAAGTGAAACATGCACATATTTGTGTATAAAACATTGCTTTTCACTTCAAATTACATTGGCCATTGGATTTAAAAATAAATCATGCCTTAGTTAATTATTTGTAATAGGCATAAGAATGGTTTTGAATTCATATTTTGTTTTGAAAACTTTGAACAAACTTTGGAAATATCAATCAAACATATGTTGAAATGTTTTCTGTTTAAAACAAGTATTCTCATATTAGAGAGTAGCAATAAGGCCATTGCCTTGCTTACATAAAATAATAGACAACAAATGCTTCTGTTTTTGAAATCTTATTTGAAAATGATCCTAAAATGATTATAAATGCATGAATGATATGCAAACTTTGAAATCATGATTTTTGGGATGTTACAAATCTAACGCCCTTAAGGTGAATCTCTCCCTCGAGATTCGGATTGGCTAGCAAATAGGTGAGGGTGGTCTTTCCGAAGATCATCTTCTCTTTCCCATGTTGCTTCTTCTTTGGAATGATGGTTCCACTGAACTTTGCAGAATTTGATAGTCTTTGTCCGTGTAACTCTTTCTGCAGTCTCCAGAATCTTGATAGGTTTTTCTTCATAAGTGAGGTCACTTTCCAATTGGACCTCCTCCAAAGGTATAGTATCCTTCAAAGAAGTATCTTCCATCTCCGGATGGAATTCAATATCATATTCCACTTCTCCTTTACAACTCAGAATCTTGAATGGTCCAACATATCTTGGGGCCAATTTCCCTTCGACTCCAAATCTCTTCACTCCACGAAGTGGTGACACTCTAAGGTATGCTCTATCACCCACCTCATAGGTGTCTTCTCTACGCTTTGGATCTGCGTAGCTCTTTTGTCCGGACTGTGCTATCTTCAATCTGTCCTTTACTAACTTGACTTTTTCTTCAGCTTCCTTGATTAGTTCTGGGCCACACAAGTTTCTTTCTCCAACACCATTCCATAACAATGGCGTAGTACACTTTCTCCCATAGAGAAATTCAAACGGTGCCATCTCAATGCTGTCTTGATAGTTGTTGTTGTAAGAGAATTCTACGTAAGGCAGACTTTCATCCCAACTAGCTCCATAATCTAGGGCACATGCCCTCAACATATCCTCTAAAATCTGGTTGGTCCTTTCTGTCTGTCCATCAGTAAGGGGATGAAAAGCAGTACTGAATTCCAATCTCGTTCCCAATGACTCATGCAGTTGCCTCCAAAAATGGGAAGTGAATTGAGTTCCCCTATCAGACACAATACTCTTGGGTACTCCATGCAGGCACACAATCCTATTCATATATATCTCGGCTCACTTTGCACTTGTATAGGTTGTCTTCACAGGTATGAAATGAGCCACTTTAGTTATATGATCTACTACGACCCAAATAGAATGATATCCTGATCTAGTCCTTGGTAGTCCAGTGAAGAAATCCATGCCAATCTTGTCCCATTTCCAATCAGGAATAGGTAGTGGTTGTAACAATCCTGCTGGTTTCTAATGTTCCACTTTCACTATACTACATACATCACACAAAGCAATATGTTCGGAGATGTCCTTCTTGAGATTATTCCTCCAAAGTCTTTCTTTCACATCCATGTACATTTTGGTGTTACCCGGATGAATGGAATATGTTGAGTTGTGTGCTTCTTGTAAAATCAGTTTCTGAAGCTCCGGATCTTGCGGAAATATAGATACATTTTCCATTACATAAAGTACCCTAATCGTCTTCATGGAATCCTTTGGATTTTCCCTTGCCAATATTTTCCTTAATCTCTTCAATTTCCTTGTCCGTCTTTTGGGCTTCCTTGATTTTTTCAAACAAAGTGGGTTGAACATCCAATGACATGAGATGTCCTTCAGGCACAATCTCCAATCTGAGATCTTTGAATTGGGCACACAGATCATCTGGCAACTCTCCCTTAGTAAGGCCATTCACATAAACCTTACGGCTTAATGCATCCGCTACAACATTTGCATTACCGGGGTGGTATTGCAAACTCAAGTCAGAGTCCTTGATGAGTTCTAGCCATCTTCTTTGTCTCATGTTGATTTCTTTCTGAGTGAAGATATACTTCAAACTTTTGTGATCTGTGAACACTTCACATCGCTTTCCCAAAATATAATGTCTCCATGTTTTGAGTTCATGGACAACAGAGGCTAACTCTAAATCACGAGTAGGATAATTCACTTCATGAGTTTTGAGTTGTCTCGAGGCATAAGCCACAACTTTCCCTTCTTGCATCAGAACTGCACCCAATCCTTGGTGAGATGCATCACAATACACTTGGAAATCCTTCTCTAAATCTTGCAGACATAAGACCGGTGCTGTCACTAGTCTCTTCTTCAACTCTTGGAAACTGAGTTCACATCCTTCAGTCCAATCAAATTTCTTGTCTTTCTTGAGTAACTCCTTCATTGGCTTAGCTACCTTGGAGAAATTCTCAATGAACCTTCTATAGTATCCTACGAAACCAAGGAAACTACGAACTTCTTTCACTGACTTAGGAGATTCCCATTCAGTTACAGCTGACACTTTTGTGGGATCAACTACTACACCATCTCCTAATATAATGTGTCCAAGAAAACCAACCTAATTCAGCCAGAATTCACACTTGCTGAATTTGGCATACAGTTTATACTCTCTAAGATTCTCAACTATCAAACGCAAATTTCCTTCATGCTCTTCATTGCTCTTAGAGTAGATCAAAATTTCATCGATGAAAACGATAACAAACTTGTCAAGAAACTCCATGAACACCTTATTCATCATATTCATGAAGTATGCTGGTGCATTGGTCAAACCAAATGGCATCACGGTGTACTCATACAGTCCATACCTAGTGGTGAAGCAGTCTTAGGTATGTCTTGTTCCCTTATCTTTAGCTGAAAGTAGCCTGATCGGAGATCAATCTTTGAGAACCCACGGGCTCCTTCTAACTGATCAAACAAGTCATTGATTCTGGGCAAAGGATATTTGTTCTTGATATTCACTTCATTGAGTGAACGATAATCTATGCATAACCTTTGACTTCTATCTTTCTTTTCCACAAACAAAACTGGTGCTCCCCAAGATAAAGTATTTGGTGGTATAAATCCTTTCTGCAACTGTTCTCCAAGTTGTTTCTTGAGTTCCTTCAATTCATCAACTAACATCTTGTAAGGTATCTTTGCTATTGGTCCTGATCCTGGCAGCAAGTCAATCAAAAACTCCACATCTCTATCTGGTGGCATTCCCAGCAATTCTTCCGGAAACACATCTGGGTATTCTCTCACAATTAGCACATTGTCTATGCTAACCCCCTTAATAGAATTTAGCTGACTCCCTTTTGATTCAAAGTTAGACTTAAATCTAATCCGTTTCTTATGGGGGGTTGTGAGTGGGACAGTATTATTGGCACAATCTAGTACTCCTTCATACTTGGTCATCCAATCCATTCCCAACATTACATCCAAACCTTGGGAATCCAGGATTATCAGACTAACTGGAAACTTATGCTTTCCAAATTCTATCACTAGATCACGACATCCAAGACTTACTATCATATCTCCACCGGGAGAACTTACTCTTATAGGACACCCAATATTTTCATTTGGAAATCTATTTCTATCAACAAATGCTCTTGATATGAATGAATGTGATGCACCAGTATCAAAAAGAACAGTGCTGGAATAGAATTGAGTTTGAACTTACCAGCCACAGCATCAGATTCCTCATATATCTCTTCCACATTGATGTGGTTCACTTGTCCCTTCTGGAAAGGGTTGAGCTTGGTGGTTCCTTCAACCTTCTTCTCTGGGAACTCATTTCCATAGTGTCCCATCTTATTACAATTGAAGCACTTAACCTGACTGATATCTCTCTTTGCAGGCTGACTTCCACTTCCACTTCCACCTCCACTGTGGTGACTCTTGTGTCCACTCTTGTGGTTCTTGTACTTGTCATTATCATCACTGCGGTGATGCTTGTTGTCATGATTACGGTTGTGGCCGTGGTGGTTGTTGTACTTTCCATGCTTGTGGGATCCAGAACTCCCACTCTCATCATGATGGGAACGCTTGTGAGACGATCCCGAGCTATGCTTATCAAAGTTGTGCTTCCTCTTCCTGCTCTCAACCTGTTTCATCTTGTTCTCCAAGATGGTAGCCTTGTCACAAAGTGATTGGTAGGTTGGGACATAGGCAACAGACAGCTGCAGATTCAGTTCATCATTTAGTCCTTCGAGGAATTTCTTCTTCCTCTTGGCATCTGTATCAACTTCATCCGGTGCATAACGCGCCAGATTATTGAATTCCTTAATATACTCAGCCACGCTGCGGTGACATTGTTTCAGGTTGTAAAATTCCTTCTTCTTCAAATTCATCACCCCGGATGATATGTGAGCTTGTTATCGCCATATTTTGGCCAACGAAGGAGATGGGCCGTGATCAAGATGGGCTTGGAAGATGCGTATATTCAACGTGTTGTTGGATCGGCCTAGTGCGTAGAATTGGGCTAAATTGCCCGTGTATCTTGTATCATAGTAGGTTTCGTTTCAGTTTAGGTTCCGTTTCAGTTTAGGTAAAGATAGAGTTGTAGAGATATTCCAAAAGTAGAGAGTCTCCGGACTATAAATATGTACCTAAGGTTATCGAGAAAAAGAGGATAATCACGTTCACAACAAACACAATCTCAGCGCATCGCCACCCCTTGTTTCTAGGGTTTTTCTCGGGTAAGTGCCATGCTGCCTAGATCGCATCTTGCGATCTAGGCAGTATCTACTTATGCGTTATCTGGTGTTACTCGTACTGAAGCCTTGTTGATGGCGAGTAACACTACTATCATAGATTTGTGTAGGCTAGCAACAGTACTTTTCGCTATGATTGTTTAGTTTTGCTGCCTCTAGCTATCTCGCCGCCTTTGCACCTTTTCCCGGGTGTAAGGGTGGCATCTTGCTTGATCTTTATTTAAGTCGACTTGATCTGTTATGGTTGTGCCTTGTTCTCCAAGGTTTAGTTTGATATCTACATGATCAGGCCTTGCAAACGGGTTGAACGATCCAGTAATATGTAAGATATGGTTTGCCAATCCAAGAGGAGTTGTTCCGGGAATTGACTTCATGTTGGTTTTTAGGCCTTCTCTAGGGTTAGTTTTCCATCATCTTTTATATCTACCAGGCTCAATTACGTGTAGGACGTTCCAATTATGTAGTGAAAACGTTAAACTGTCGTAGATCGATTTAACTTGTAATGATCAAGCAAAACCCCATGTCATCGTAGATCTAATGCAGAACCATGGGACAATCGGCTCTAGGAGCCGATTTACAGGGAAACCTGGGAGCCGGTCACGGCTTGAATTTTACGTATACTTGTTTACCATGCAGGAAACCAATCAGAGCAATCCATCACCTCCCTGATCAGGTATAGGTCAGGTGGCACGCCCTCGAACCAAGCCAGGACGCGCGCGTGCTGGAGTTTTGCGGGCCATTGCCCGAGGGACCAGGGCCCACCAGCAGTTCTGGGAGCCTCCCGGCTCTTCGTGTTGCTCGTCGCTGCTCGCCGGCGAGTTTTGACAGGCAACACATTCTGGCACGCCCGGTGGGACCTTCAACAACATCTGCATCAACATCCGACGCTGCGATGGAGAACAGACCAGTCACGTACGACGAGCTTCCTGAAGAGCACAAGGCAAAGTATGACGAGATCAGAAATCTCTTCGAAGCCGATCTCATCGGCTCTTTCGAGAGGACCCGTAAGCATGGCATCAAGTGGAGGGGGTTCTCCCCCGAGGGTGTTCTCGATGAAGTGGATCTGTCTGTTCCTTCGGAGGAGCGCACCAGAGCTCTACGACAGGAGGTCAACTATATGGTGGCTCATTCTCTGCACCGCCATTCTGAGAGCCTGGTGAACGCTTTCGAGCGGGTCGCGGTTCGCGTAGTCCAAGAGATCATGAAACATCAGTACTCTCCGTCGGGGCCCACTTTAGGGACCCACCAAGGAGAAAGACCGCTCCAGACCAGGCCACAGCTGCCATTCGCACTCGCAGCTCCAGAGCCGCCGGGATCAGCGGCGTACGTCGTCTACAAGGCTGGAGGCGACCCAGGCGATTTCCAATTCCTGTTTGACCCACCTAAGGAAATCCCGCACGGATATATATGCGCCTACGTGCCGGACTGCAATAACCTGGCACGCACCAGCCAGATTGCAACCGCAGGAGTTTCTGCGGCAGGGGTTCCTGGGGCAGGATCTTCAGGAGCAGGCGTTCCTGGAGCAACGATGTCTGGGATGGACGCTGACAAACAGGCGTGGCTAGCCAAGTATGCCACTGGAACAAGCCATGAGAATCTAGCCCCTGCAGCTCAAACAGTGGAGCAAATCAGTACCATCCTGAGGGACCAGTTCGGCTTCGTGCCGAAGAGAAGGACAATCGGCTATTCAAAGCCGCACCCCAACGAGTTTGATCTGATTCCGCTGCCATCCAAGTATCGGCTCCCAAAATTCTCAAGGTTCAGCGGGTCAGAAGGGTCAAGCTCGATCGAGCACATAAGCCGATACCTGGCACAGCTAGGCATGATTTCGGCATCGGATCAGATGCGCGTAAGATACTTCGCGCAATCTCTCACGGGGCCAGCCTTTGGGTGGTACACCTCGCTGCCACCCGATTCAATTCGCACCTGGAAACAACTGGAAGAGCAGTTCCACATCCAGTACCATTCAGAGGCTACTGAAGCTGGCATTGCAGACCTGGCGCAGGTGCGACAGAAGCGGGGAGAAACTGTAGCCGAATACATCCAGCGCTTCAGGACCGTCAAGAACCGATGTTACTCAGCTCGTTTAACTGAGAAGGAAGCGGTCGAGCTGGCGGCGTTGGGTCTCTTAGAACCCATCAAGGATCTGGCTTCCCAAGTGGAGTACAACTCATTGGCGCACATGGCCCAGAAACTGACGATGTATGAACAGCGCCACCCGGAGTTATACCAAGACAAGTTCAAGCGTCCCATAGGCCTGGTCGATACAGAAGAAGATGATCCTACACAAGACCAGGAGGTGGCCGTGGCTGAATGGGCTCGGGGGGCAGACCCTGTGTCCTGCAAGTGGGTGAAACAGCAAGGGCCTGCAAAAGGGTTCGACTTCGATGTGAGCAAAGCCGAGCAGATATTCGATTTACTGCTGAAAGAGAAACAGCTGAGGTTACCCGAAGGCCACAAAATCCCTACGGCTCAGGAAATGAACGGGAGACCATACTGCAAGTGGCATCACTCGTTCACCCACACCACCAACGATTGCAAGGAGCTACGTCGCCAAATCCAAATGGCGATAGAACAAGGCCGTCTGATCCTTGGGCAGTTTGCCATGAAAGTGGACACGAACCCGTTTCCCGGTGTCAACATGGTAGAACTCAGTCGCTCCGCGAGGCGTCAGCTGGACTTTTCGTTCGGTGTTAATATGGCAGGGTCTGGGTACCACCATGACACGTACAAGGAGGAAGGTGGTCACTCTCGGGGCAAAGAAAGAAAGAAGGCTGGTCCATGCGACCGGCCCGGCCGCAATGACGGGCGATACTTAACAGAGGAACAGGTGAGGAGGGTGCGGTATCAGAAGCCACATTCCACGCATCTCCTTAACAAGTATGAGCGTCAGTATGATCAGCGGCGCCAGCGTGATGGAAACAATGAAGGATATGAGCACCTCGCTAGGGGACCGTCCAAAGAAAAGGAAGGCGCAGACAAACATTGGGATTGTCCCTTCTTCAAGTATTGCTGGGACGTGGGAATGAGCCGATTGCCTACAGTCGACAACTGCCCAGAATGTGGACAGCAGAAGGAGGACACGAGGTCAGTGTCAGTGTTCAAACGTCTGGGGCCTCTCCAACCTCAGAGCCGTCACAGGGAGTCCACTCGAGCAAAGGGCCTCGAGAAGCCAAGGGATGACAAAGAAGAAGACAGCTGCGTAACTTAGAGGAAGCCGAAGCGCAGTATCTCCACGCTTTAAAGAAAGCACGACCTGATCTGGCCGTCAAAGTGAGGCAGACTTTGGAGACGGAAGGCCGCCCGACAAGGAAAGAGTGGCGCCCCAAACCAATAAAAGCCGATGCACAGACATCGGCTGGCACAAACATGGTGTTCGTACTTCCGGCAGAATTCTGCGCGCCACGAACCAATGTGCTACCAGTGGCACAGTTTGACTGCGGTCCACAACCGGTTATCTTTGAGAAGCCACATGAGAAGGGTTACAAACATCTGAAAGCTCTGTACCTGCGAGGCTACATCAATGGGCAACCTGTCAGCAAGATGTTGGTGGACACCGGAGCGGCAGTCAATATCATGCCATACTCCATGCTACGACGTTTGGGACGCTCCACTGCAGACCTGATCAAAACCAACGTCACATTAAGCGACTTCAACGGTCAGTCTTCGGAAACGCAAGGCGTACTGAACGTGGATCTGACGGTGGGCAGGAAAACCATACCCACGTCATTTTTCGTCGTAAACAGCAAAAGTACCTACGCTGTCTTGCTAGGAAGGGATTGGATCCATGCTAACTGCTGCATTCCATCCACGATGCACCAGTGCCTAATACAGTGGGACGGAGATGAAGTGGAGGTCATCCATGCAGACGATTCTATCGAGATTTCCATTGCTGGCATGAACGTCTGGGAAGCAGAAGACCAAGAGCCGATCTCTGGAATCAGTTTAGACGGCTGTGAGCGCATTGAAGCTACAAAAAACGGGGTGAGGCTGGTCTTATCCACTGGCCTGGCAGAGTAGAAAGGTCCACGATTATACGTGGTATGGCCGATCTAGCGATCGGCCACAAAAAATAAAAATCAGCAATCATACGACAAGCAGATCACGTAGTCGTAGTAGGGAGATACCCTGCCATTGTGAAACCATAAGGTGTAAGCCATCCTTAACTAATGCAATAAAAAAGGGGGCCGATTCAGGCAATCGGCCCAAATCATTTTTGTTGTCCTCACCTACTGCTTGCCCTGTGTTCAGCATCGATTTGGCAGGTGACGGAAAGCTAGGATATGGGTTCACATCCGCTGATGAACTAGAGGAGATCGACATTGGTCCTGGGGATAAGCCACGACCAACATTTATCAACAAGAAGTTAGATCCGGGTCTGCGAGGCCCGATGATAGCCCTGTTGAAACAATATCCAGACTGCTTCGCCTGGGACTACACAGAGATGCCTGGGTTAGACAGGAGCATCATTGAGCATCGACTCCCGCTTAAAAAAGGATTTCGGCCATTTCAGCAGCGAGCACGGCAAATGAAGGCCGAAATTCTGGAAGAAGTCAAGAAAGAGGTCGAGAAAATGTTGACAGCCAAGTTAATCAGGCCATGCAGGTATGCTGAGTGGATTTCTAGTATAGTACCTGTAGAGAAAAAGGATGGCCGGTGGCGTGTCGCCATAGATTTTCGGGATCTCAACAGAGCTACCCCAAAGGATGAGTATCCGATGCCGGTAGCAGAGACGTTAATCAACGCAGCGGCTGGTCACAAGTTCTTAAGTTTCATGGATGGCAATGCTGGTTACAAACCACATTTTTATGGCTCCAAAAGACATACACAAGACTGCATTCAGGGTCCCAGGTTCGGGCACAATTCCTGGAAGCCGACGACACGAGAGCCGATATCTTCAATTACTTGAAGGATTCGGCTCGGGGGGCACCTAAACGGATAAGGGATAAAGCCATGAAGTACGTGCTTATTGGGGATGACATGTTTTACAGGACTCTGAAAATCGGGAATAAAAGCAAAAATATACAGCCGATGCACGGTCATCGACTCTAGAGGTTCACACACGTTACAAACAGGTGCCGGTTCGCGCACACAAGCTACTGAAGAAATGCTTCGAAGGCGCGGAGGGCGTCAGCACGGACACGGTCCACCTCGGCGATCTCGGCTTCGTCATCTTCATCCTTACCCGACACTAGCTGCTTGTTCAGGGCACGTATGTCTGCCAGATCGGTCTTCAGTTGAGCCCTGAGGCCTTCCGCCTCGTCTTGGGAACGGGCGATGGATTCTTCCTTGTCACGGATGAGCTGTTTAGTCACCCGGACCTTCTCCTCAAGATCTTCCAACTCCCTTTTCAGGGATGCGAGCTCGGCGGTACTGGCAGAGGTGTCAGTTTTAGCATCCAGAGACGCCTTTTTCTCGTTGAGTTGCTGACATCTGTCTGCAATATCGGCTTTCAATGGAAGTTGGGCGTGGCGCAGGGTGATCCTTTCACGAGCTAGCTTCACCCGCGGCCCGAAAAAGGACAGATTTGCAACTGACCAAAGCTTCACCTGCAACGCTACTGGAAGATGGTCCTGGATTTCGGCAAGAACGCTCTTCACTTCCTCAGAACCTTCGATCAACTCCTCGATTGGGGAGGACGGCAAGGTTTTAAGACGATGGAATTGAGGTGGAACAACCCTGGCTCGTGGATCATCAGCAGCAACGGAGGGAGTTGGTTCAATGGATTCAGGGTCAAACGTCAGCAAACCTGAAATATCACAACTCTGGCGGCCCGGAAAGGCGTCAGTATACATCCAAACGTGTAAGGATAAGCCGGAAGGACCTAAACGTACCTCTCCTAAGATTGAAGGGGTAGCCGATGAGGAGGCGATCGGTTTGGGTGTGGTCGTTGGAGGCTTGACCAGGGTGGTAACCGTCTCATCTACACCTTCGGGGATTCCCAGATCCGGCGTCGGCACTGCCCCGGCCCTCCCACTGGAAACATCAGTCATCTGCATGAAGGGTGTTTTTTAGCCGATGTGAACGATGATGAATCGGCAGACAAGTAGTAAGAGCATGATGGGTGGTGATTTTAGAAACCTCCTGGCTCGACGAAGAAGTTTGTAGTCCTTTGCGAGCTTTTTTGGGACCCGCAGATGGCCCCCCCTCGACTGATGCTCGGGGGGCAGCAGTCTCAGGAGCCAACCTCTTCCTGGAAGCCGATGGGGGTGAATCCGGCTGGTTCGGGGTGATGCTCCTCTCAGAATCCGTAGGGCCTAACTCTCCTCGATTGGTCTGGGTATCCTCGCTGGAGGTGTCTTCGACGGAAGCCTGTAAAAGAGGGGAACCAGTAAGCGCGAGCATGGCTGCAAAAAAAAAATGAAAGAATGACGAGGATCGACTAAGGCCTGAATTAGCTTACATGCGAGCTGTCTGGAGAAGGGCTCCGGCGCCTCAAGTTTTTCCTGGCGGCTACCTTCCTCACCATCGTTCTGGTTTTAGTCGGAACTCGAGGGGCAGCTGACTTAGGAGTTGCTGGTTTCTTGGAAGCCGATTGTGGCGTCGTCGGCTGTTTCTGCATTATGACCTTTTTCAGAGGTGGCGAGTTTTTGCAGAAAAGAACCACAGGAGCTGGTGGAAAGAACTCGAAGGGGGAGCCATCACTGTGCGTGGGCTCAGGGCCATCTTGTTGCTGCAAAGAGAAAGAATGGATTAATAAAAGGATCAATTGCAAGCTGCATCAAGGAAAGTTACAGGTGGTAGTACCTGTTCCACGGGGATGTCATAGTCGGCGTCGAGCTGTTTCAGCAGCGGTCCCAGAGCTTTCCTGAAGGCGTGAGTCCTCCACATCGACCACCAGTCTTTGAAGCCGTCGGTGGATGAGACGAAGGTGAGGTCGTTGGGGATTGGGATGGTCAGATCATTAAAGAAGGTGTAACACCTTTGGCTAGTGAGAGGATCAGGCAGGTCGGCTCTGCTCTCCGTAAGATGATGGAGGAAGAAGTGGGGAGCTACTTGTCCAAGACCAAATTGGCGAGCCACTACGACTGGCTGGTAGAATTCATACCCAGGTTTAATTATCCTGTTGGACGTACTCATGCCAACTGGAAGGAAACAGGGACGAATCACGGTGGAAAAGAGCTGCCGAGTGCTAGTGTCATCGGCCAAATTGTCCAGCCTGAAGGAGAGTGGATTTTCAAAGTGTTCCGATTCCTCCATGTAAGGGAAGAAGGTAGGATTGTCCAGGCCTTGGAAGAAAATGCTGAACCATTTGGATGCCTCCTGAGGGGTCAGTTTACTGCCTGGGAGTCGATATAAAGCTTGGCCATAGCTGGTGCATCGGATATGCTTCCCTTTTACATCTGGAAAAGTACAGCTCGCCAAAAGGGGGAAGTTTGGGATGTGGTTTTGAAAATATAGCTGAGCCCATAGCTGAATAAACCACCAAGGACCACCTGTTTTGACTGCTACACCAGAGAACAGCTTGACAGACATCAACTGGAGGTATCGATAGACCTCTCCAAGGAACAGTTTTCCGATGCCAAGTTGAGTGCCTTTGGCCAATTCATGGGCTAGGGAGAGATAGTTCTTGGTTGGAGCAAGGGAAGGGCCACAGAATATGAAATGTTCTAACCAGAAGTTGAGGAAGGCTGTGTGTTCCTTCTCCGTGACAGGGCCCTTTGTTTTCATATGGCGTTGGAGGTAGGCACCCCAGTTCATGCAGTCTGTCTTAGAAGACTGTTTGTAGGGGACTTTGGTCAGTTTAAAGGCAGAAGGGCTGGGTGATGTAACATCCAGGCCAGTAATCATCACCACATCCAGCAGAGTTGGTGACATGGGGCCATGACCGAACATGAAGCAGTTCAGAGCGTCGGACCAGAAATAGCCGATGGTTTTGAGAAGATTCTCGTGTTTCTCAAGAGGAGACAATGATAGATGCAAGGCATCAGCTATTCCCGTAGTTTCCCATTGGGATTGGTAAGCTCTAGCTACCCTACTGAACCAAGAAACCCAACGTTTAGGGGGATTAGGCCAGGCTCGCAAGCAGTCGGCCCAAGAGTTCAGATCTAGGTCTTGGCTTACGAAGGGGATTCTATGTGCTTCGCAAGAAATCAGATGGGCAGGACTAGAATCTGTGCGAGGGCCAAGACAGAGGGAATTTGGGAGAGAAGGATGCGGCAGCAGGATGTCTGAAACCTAGAAAGTTTAATGGTAGAATAAAGGCATTAATTCAGGTGTTCGCCATTAAATTCTAAATTGCGTTCAGACTACGAGGAGTAGGCGTACCTTCAGACCGGAGACCTCTGGATTGGTGTTGGACGATTCCGCCATCTAGTTCGCCGGCGGAGATGAATCTATGCAGTTGAGGATTGAAGGTTCTTGTTGCTGTGAGCTCGATCTGGTCGGTGGGCAATTGGAGATCTAGGTCGCCCTTTTTGAAGAGGGTCGCAGGTTACCGTTTGAGGCTGAGAAGTGGCCGTTTAGGTTTGCCTAAGTTTACGACCAAGTTTGACCTTGTCAGCGTTTTTGGGAAAGCCGATGTGCATCGCCTCTTTGAGCTATGGCTTGGTTGACTGTGTGAACGTAACAAGGTGAAAGCCGATACGTTGTTATCGGCTTCTGGAGCATCGACCTATTTTGATTATCGGCAAAATTGGGGCGACAAAAGCAATCTTCGAGAAAACAGATTTTTCATTCAAAAGCTAGTTGCTTACAAAAGGCTGATTGATTACAAAAGGGAGCTTATTGCTACTACTACTACTGCTACTGGTTCCTAATCTAGCCCGAGGTCGTCGTCGCTGTCGTCGCCGCCGTCTTGTGCGCTATCCTCGGCGCTGCTTCCAGCGTCGTCTTCGCTGCTGCTGCTGAAGAAGCCAGCAGGGGCCTCCTAGTCTTCGTCGTCGTCATCCTCACTGGACCCGGTGCGGAAGTACTTCACCGGCTGGTACTCCTCGGAGGAGGTGTCCTCCTCTTCCTCCTCTTCTTCGAAGGAGTCGACGCCGTCCCAGGACATGGCGTCGTCGGTGCTGTCTGCCTCCAGTTCCCCATCAGCAAGGAACTGCAGGTCTTCTTCGCCGTCGGTCAAGGACGCGTCGTCCTCCGACCAAACAGCGAAGTCCCAACCCCTCTCGTCCCACCATTGTGGGGCGAGAGTGTTGTACGCCGCCATCGGCGGGTGCTCTGGCGTCGGCTCTCGGTCGCTCATTGAGTTGGAGGCGTGGGAGGACAGGCCAGAGGAAGCAGAGGAGGCCATGGCGGAGAGAGAGGGTTTTTTCGGCGAAGGAAAAGGGTTTTCTGGCTACTGGAGGAAGATGGGGACTGCGAACTGCTCAGGCGAATTTAAATAAAGGGGAATAGTGGAGAGACGGTTCAATGCCATAGCGGTTTCCCAGATTGCGCTGCCAAAATCGTCAAATCCTGTACTGCGGAGGAGTTGAGAAGACAGGGCATCATGATGAAGGGGTAGCATGACGATCCTGTTCTGCCACGCATTCTGTCGAACGCGCAACCCGATACAAAAAAAAAATAGGAGAAGAAAAAACACAGAGTGGTTTTGGAATTATCATTGCCAAAACCAGGGGGGCATGTGTTATCGCCATATTTTGGCCAACGAAGGAGATGGGCCGTGATCAAGATGGGCTTGGAAGATGCGTATATTCAACGTGTTGTTGGATCGGCCTAGTGCGTAGAATTGGGCTAAATTGCCCGTGTATCTTGTATCATAGTAGGTTTCGTTTCAGTTTAGGTTCCGTTTCAGTTTAGGTAAAGATAGAGTTGTAGAGTTATTCCAAAAGTAGAGAGTCTCCAGACTATAAATATGTACCTAAGGTTATCGAGAAAAAGAGGACAATCACGTTCACAACAAACACAATCTCGGCGCATCGCCACCCCTTGTTTCTAGGGTTTTTCTCGGGTAAGTGCCATGCTGCCTAGATCGCATCTTGCGATCTAGGCAGTATCTACTTATGCGCTATCTGGTGTTACTCGTACTGAAGCCTTGTTGATGGCGAGTAACACTACTATCATAGATTTGTGTAGGCTAGCAACAGTACTTTTCGCTATGATTGTTTAGTTTTGCTGCCTCTAGCTATCTCGCCGCCTTTGCACCTTTTCCCGGGTGTAAGGGTGGCATCTTGCTTGATCTTTATTTAAGTCGACTTGATCTGTTATGGTTGTGCCTTGTTCTCCAAGGTTTAGTTTGATATCTACATGATCAGGCCTTGCAAACGGGTTGAACGATCCAGTAATATGTAAGATATGGTTTGCCAATCCAAGAGGAGTTGTTCTGGGAATTGACTTCATGTTGGTTTTTAGGCCTTCCCTAGGGTTAGTTTTCCATCATCTTTTATATCTACCAGGCTCAATTACGTGTAGGACGTTCCAATTATGTAGTGAAAACGTTAAACTGTCGTAGATCGATTTAACTTGTAATGATCAAGCAAAACCCCATGTCATCGTAGATCTAATGCAGAACCATGGGACAATCGGCTCTAGGAGCCGATTTACAGGGAAACCTGGGAGCCGGTCACGGCTTGAATTTTACGTATACTTGTTTACCATGCAGGAAACCAATCAGAGCAATCCATCACCTCCCTGATCAGGTATAGCTCAGGTGGCACGCCCTTGAACCAAGCCAGGACGCGCGCGTGCCGGAGTTTTGAGGGCCGTTGCCCGAGGGACCAGGGCCCACCAGCAGTTCTGGGAGCCTCCCGGCTCTTCGTGTTGCTCGTCGCTGCTCGCCGGCTAGTTTTGACAGGCAACAGAGCTATACGAAATCCATCCTCAAAGATAGCCCAAGTCACATCCTCAATGGGAGTGGTGATCTGAAAGTTGTCCCACCAGGTTGCTGCTAGCCCTTACAGCAGATGTGATGCAAACCTGACCTTCTCTTCGTCGGTGCCGCCAACAGTCACTAAGTCATTATTCACTGAACGTAACCAGTCATTGGCTACCATTGGATCAGTGGTTCTTGAGAACTTTGCAGGCCTTAGCCTTAGGAATCTGGTGAGCATATCAAATCCTGGCGGATTATTCTGGTTGTTGTTATTATTGTTGTTGTTATTCTGATTCTGGTTCTGCATGAAAGTGGTCATCATCTGCATCAGTTGTGCCTGTGCTATCATCAACTATTGCATCTCGGGAGTGACATTCTTGTTGTTGTTTGGGTTGGGGTTGGCACATCGAGGAGGCATCTGTGGTTTTAATAAGGATAAGAATGAGATACACATAGATGCTTCACATGCACAATACATCACATATAAAATCACAATAACCAAGCATCAAAGTAACATAGAGTTTGAACGACATAAACAACAAGTTTGAAAATGCAAAACACACCATAGCAACCCACCCACATGTTGGATGGTCATTGCGACTCAATAATCAAAAGTACGGTAGATGAAGGATAATTGAGTAGTCCACACTACTCCTCCGCATCAATCTCCACATCAACAAGGGTAAGACCTGCATTCTCCATAGAGGTCTTGTACTCATCAACACTAGTAGTCAGGGCCTCTATCTTGGCCCTAAGAGACCGCTTCTGTGAGCGAAGCCTCTCGATCACTCCCTGCTGATGTTAAAGCTCGAAGTCCTTGGCCTCAAGCTCTTCCTTCATATCCCGAATCTTCTTGTTCATGTCTTGGACTCTTTTCTCCTGGCTCTTGAACTTCTTGTCCTGGCTTTCAAACTTGGCCTCAATTTCCTTAACTATCTCATCTTGCTCCGCGAAGAGCTTGTCCTTCTCACGAAGCTGAACCTGGAGCTCGTCATTGCTTAGCATGATGTTAGTCCTATCAGTATCTAGGTGTTTATTAAGACCCTCTAGGTCCTGAAGGTACAGACGAATCGGCTCCATCGTTGTGTCTCGTACTCTATAGCAGCATCCTCATACTCTATAGCTTCACCTTCCTCGTTGTGTCTCCCGAAGGGGTGAATGTATAGACCTTTAAGCTCGGTGGTGTGTCTCCCTACCAGTCGCCCAAGTAACTCCTGCATGACTACATCTAGGCCTTTCTCCTTGTCATCATTGTCACATCCCAAGATTTTCCAAATCTTGTAATGTGAAAATAAATGAATAAAATAAAACTTTGTTTGATTTTCAGAGCCAGAAGAAACTTTTTAAATTCAATTGGAACTTCAAACCCATTTGAATTAAATAAAATCCTAAAAGGATTTAAAAAAAAGATAAACATTTTAAATAAAGGAAAATAAAATATTTTGGTATTACTATTTTGGATCTTTTAATAAGAGATTTGGTTTTCAAGTGAAAAAGTGGATTTATAAATAAAGATTATTTTATAAAGCCAAATTAAAACATTGGCCAAGCTTTTAATTAAAACATTTTGTTTTTAATAAAAATAGCAAAGTTTTATTTAAATAAAACAATAAGGATTTAATATCCAACTTTATTTAAATAAAAGGTTTTACCATTAAAATATCAAAACTTATTAAATTATTTTAAATAAGTTTTCTAAGTATTTTATTTTCTTAATTAAAACCTACTGAAGTGTATTGGCTTTATTTTAGATTTCAAAATAAATATTTTAAATAAATCCTATTTGATTTAATAATGAAAGTCTATTTTTATTTAATTAATAATGGACTCTAAAATAAAAGGTTATTTTGTTTTAAACAAATTTCCAAGTATTCTATATTTCCCAAATAAAACCTACAGATTTGGTTTTAAAAATTTTAGATTTCAAAAGAGGTTTTTAAATAAAACAAAACCCTATTTGATTAATAAACATTGGTCTATTTATTTAATTATTAATGGACCCTATAGCAAAAATGTTATTTTGATTTAAAACAAGTTTCCAAGTATTCTTTATTAAACCTACTGATTTGATTTTGAAATATTTGAATTTTAAATGGGGATTTTATTAATTAAATCAAGCTCTACTTATATTAAATAACTAATGATCCATTTTATTTAATTAAGGAATGGGTCTTAAAAATGAATAAAAATATATTTTTTATCTTGAGATTTGGTTTATGTTGATAAACAGAACCAAAAACTCATTACAATTGTTTGAATTGTTTGAATTATTTGAATGCTTGAATAGTTGGATGAAATTCAAATCAGAAAAATAGATTTAGAAATAGAAAAAGATTTAGACAGAAAAAATAGAACAGCCCACCATCTGGCCCAACTAGCCCAACAGCAGCCCACCTAGCCCACCTGCTCTCCTCCCCGAAGCATTCTTTTCTCACTCAGAAACTTACCCGCACAGAGAATGACAACTGGACCCCCACCTCCACTCTTTTCCCACTGACCGGCGGACCCCACTCCTCCTGTTCTTCCTCTTCACCCGCGCCGGCCGTTTTTCCCCCTCGCTCAGCACCGTTTCTGCCGCTGTAAATCCTTGTAAATTCGCGTGAATGCACGAGTTATTATCAACAGCAATGACGCACCCTTATACGCCCATTCCTCCTCTCTCATTTTCCCCAAGTAGCACTCCCTCTCTGCCCTTAGGCTGCGAGAATAGCCTGCTCGAACCCTCTCTGTCTCCGACGAGGTTCTCGACCAATTCCGACGAGCACGAATCGTCCCACTGCCCCTCGACCACCCTAGCAGCTTCCCCACTCCCAGACGCATCTCCCAGCACCCTCCTCTCAAACTCGGGCGCCCAGAGCGTCGGCTACGACAAACTCTGGACGACTCCGCCGTCTGCAACCTCTCCGTCGAGTTCCTCCGGTAAGACCAGACCGCCCCTCTCCCCCTCAATCACACACACGTCATCCCCTCGACCATACGCCTCTAACCATGCTTTTTGTTTGCCTCCGAATGAACTGCAACATCGACTTCGACCTCAGACAGAGCCGTCCGACGTTGTCACCCACTCCGGCGAGCAAACAAATTTTATATCAATGGATTCAGGAGAGCAAGACCTAGCCAACCATGCCCTTAGTTTAGAAAATAGTATATGTTAGTTTGCTTGATTTTGCAGATTCTTTTGTGAGCTTGTTTACAGTATAAAAATTGTTTAAAATTGATTTTAGGGTTAATACATTTGCAAAAATGGTTTGTTGTGACCTTACTGACCCTAGGAACCAACCCTTGATGTTAAAAATGATTTTGGTATAATTTAGATTGGATTACTTGACTTAGCCATTTTCTAGCCAAATAAAAAGAATGGTTTTTGTTATAAAAATGTTTATGGAAAGAAAACCTTAAGAAAATGGTTTGATCAAACCCACTGACCCAAAACACCAAGTTTTGCAAATTAGCAACTCATTTGGTGAACAACTTAATAGTTTGCCTTGATAAAACATTTTTCACCACATGAAATGATGAATGGATTTAAAATGGTTTATGGATAAAAACCCATTTTCTAATGACTTTGCCACTTTGGTGAATGGACAATTTGGATCTTACAAAGTTTAGAAGCCTAGTGGTGACCATCCTTGCAATAGAACCAAACCTTTGCATATTTATGCATGACTTAGATTTCATTACCTTGTGTGTGTGAAAAATTGTTTGTTTGACTTTGGTTTGGAATGTGAATTGAAATTGTGTTTGCTTGATTGACTTGTACTGAAGTGTGAGACTAGCAAGATCAAGGAGTGAACCACCATTCTCTACCAAAAAGGCAAGTGATACTTCATACTTTTTGTCCCATTACTTTCTCTATGCATTAGTGATTTTGCTAAGTAAAACTTGCATGGATTTTGCTAAGTATAAACCTTGCTATAGTAAAACCTAGTAGATGAATCCTTAGAAGGATTTTCCTAAGTTAAGATTCCTATTACTATCAAGCTTAGCCTAGCTAATAGAAAACATGGGTGGAAAATATATTCACACTATGAAAAAATCTCTAAGTCTGAGGACTTATGTTTTTGTTTAATAAAACAACTAAGTTAATGAATCCCCTGGGTGGAATGGGCTTGCTTGGTGGTTTTTGGTTGAGTGGTTCACAAGTCCCATGTTTATGGTTGACCTTGTGTATCTCACTTGTGGATGGCCACCGAGGAAACAAAGGGATTTGAGATGTTAAATGTTGAGAAGCTTCAAGTGCAACCACTTGGCAATATGGGCTCTGCCATGATCATATAGGTTGCAAGAACTTAGACATATGGACAGTGGGTGGTAGTGTTTGATAGGTTGGAGCGCGTCCATTTTGGTCTAAGGGAAAGCTTCTGAAAGATCTTGTCTTGGGAAACCAAGTCTTGTGGGGAAAGTGCACCACCTCTGCAGAGTGTAAAATCTAAGTACTTAGCCATGTCCCTGGTAAAGGACAATTTGAGCATCAAGACATGGAAGCAATCAAGAATCTCATCATTCAAATTTCAAAATTAAAATCTTGTGGTTTGAACAAGGGTTGTTTGAAATCTTCAATCTTTGGTTGATAGATGCCTTGGAAAAGATCTTCAATCTTTGATTGAGAAAAATGATTTTACCAAGCAAAAACTTAGTATTTTCAAAATGTTAAGGAAAATCTATTTTGAGCAATGCAAGCCTCAACTCCACTTAGCCAAATGCATATAGATGTTAGACTCCACTATACTACCATAGTATCACTTGCCAATACAATTCAAATGTATTGACCCTTTGTGGCTGTAACTTGTATGTTGCAGGTTTGATTGATTTTAGTGAAGATTGATTGTTTAGGATTACAAAGTCTACAACCAACATCTGCCAGTGGCACCTTGAAGATGAAGGACCACTTGACCATAATTATTCCGCTGCAATGTAATGTAATAGCCTAATGAGCTATGTTGTGATGTAATAAACTTATGTTATTCCTGGTTATAAAGTTATATTATGACCTTCGTTTCTTGATATTACATCTTAACTGTGGATGCTAGCTATTGATCCAGGGACTAGCATTGTAAAACACAGAGGGCTCTATCTTATTAAAGATTGGGGACCCCTTACAGTCATGCATCATCTTGAAAGTTATGGTCTCCTTGGTTGGCTCTGATTGGCGTCCCGGCTGGGTGACTCTGAAGCCCCATAGGTCCTTACTCTCAAACTTGGTGAGTGGAAGATTCATGATGCTAGGAAGTGGAAGGTTGAGCACACTAGTGAGCTTAATGAGACGAGTACCAAAACGAGTTCCCTTGAACTCCTCGGCCGTGTTGATAATAACATTAGGCATCTATTTTTATTAGATAGAGAAAAGTTAGAATCAACATTAATAGAGAAAAATCACAAGATAAAATATCACAAGCACATCTTTTTGCAACAAACACACAAGTCATGGCATACATAGTTCCATTACAAGCATCAAAGGTTCAACATAACTTAGACATATTTTTGGAAGTAAAATCGATTAGTGTGGTGGTCCGACTAACGAAGTACGTTACAACTCTCACTCACTAGACAAAATAGCTATCAGGGCATCCTTAGTAGCCATCTGTCTATCTTGCTCACAAGACTCCCATATTAAATCTATGATGTCTCCCCTTAGTTGTTGGTTGGTAGTCTCTAATTCTTGGGTATGCTTCTTTTCTTCTCTAAGGTCATTTTGGGTGTTGAGCATTCTGCACTTGAGTCTATCACCAAGCTCCTTGATAGCATTCCAAGCTGAATTTCTTGTAGAGTCAAAGAATGTTGTGTGCATTTCTGAGTTGGTGACCATGCAGAATCCTGACTCCTAGTGGTTGTCTTATATAACATCCCAAAAATATTAAAATAGAATCATCAAACTCTAATCACCAAATTTAGGGTTAACAAAAACTTTTCCAATTAAAATATGAAAGAATTCATATGTGTATGTATCCAAATTTGGATTCTTTTGAATTGCCATGATTATGTGTTTCTTTTCTTGTAAAATGATTCTTAGGTGAAATAAACATCATCTATACAATCCCAAACTTTTCCCAAAGACAAACAAATCAAAAACAACAAATTTATGTGAATGGTCACTTTGGCCAATTTAACTCCCATGCCTACTTTGGCTATCTCTAACTTCCAGAACTTAACAGAAACATGTATGGATCTTTACACCCCTTGATAGTACTCATAACAAGGAACCAAGGCCCACCTTGTGATCATCCAGAAACATTCAAATGCATAGTTTAAATGACAGTTTAAAATTGAATCTATTTCATATGGGAAGATCCCACTATTTCAAAAACCACTCAAACAAGCTCAATTTTCAAAACCCAAGCATCCACAGTATCACCAGCACATGCCTAGCACACCCACCAAAAATCTTTTCAAAATTCAAAACTTAAGTATATGCGGCCATTTCATCAAACAGGTTGCGGATACAAATCAAACCAAATCAAAACACTATGTTGAGCAGTCTTTTGGGCCTAATTTGTTCCCTCTCTGGACACCACTAGCCTTAGTATATCATCTAACAACCTTAACTAATCATTAGCACTACTGTAACCTGGCCATTGTCATCAATGGTGAGTAGGCCGAGAGCCCCATTGCCACCCCATAGTCGACAGCAAGCTACAAGCAACACTAGCCTCGCCAACCTTGTCTGGGAGCAAGATAGCACCCCACCGCCACTCCCTCTCCCAGCCGCGAGCAATGCCAGCCACTGGACCACGCGACCAAGCCATGCCAACCTTCTCTGCAAGCATGCCGAGAGAGCGCCCCATGCGCCATGCTCGACAGACCCCCACAGACCGCGCGCTGCCCTCGCCGCGTGCACGCGTGATCACCACCGTCCCAGCAACCCCGCAGACATTTCCCTTCGCCGCCGCGCGGACCACGCGCGCTGTGGGCCATTAAAACTTCCGTCGGGCAAGCTCAGACCACCGCCGCGTTCCGACCGATCAGAACCACCCCACGCCTCGCCACCATGCCATTCAGCTTCGCCAGGGAGCACAGCACCGCCCCCTACCGTCGCCCACACCGATAGCCCTCTGTACGGTCGACCATGATGAGCTCAGCTTGCGCCAGTCGGTCCCCTCTCGCCACTATAAATAGAGGCATCCCCCGCTCAAATTCTTCACACCATTCTACTCCCCTCTCACCCAGAACCACCCCACCTCATTCCCGGAGCAAGGCGAGCAGCACATCGCCGGAATTTCACCAGAGTCTGCCGCTGCTGGAGGAGAAGGATGCCGTCGATTTCGTCCACCCCAGGAGCTGCCGCGACCACCCATGAGTTCTCCGTCGTTGACTTCGTCGTTCTCCCGCAACTCCGACCTTCGCCTGAGCTCCGGTGAGCCTCCCACGACACCCGCTGAGCCGCTAGGGTTCGAGCTCGTCGGTGACTTGTTCACTGTCGACGACGACCCTCAGCTGTCGATCTTCATTCAAATCCAACGCACGACATCGCCCCGTACCGCTTCGCGTGTTAAGATTCGTTGATCAATAGACCCCCCTGTCAGTTGCGCCCCGCGCTGCGGAGTGACACTGGCCCGGCCCGTTAACCATTCCCGCGCAGCCCACTCGTTTGAATTTAGCTTTTTCTTTTTAAGTTCAAACATAGTTCTGTACCTAGTTTCAAAAATCAACCCAACTCGATTCAGTGCACCAAATTGAATGAAACCAATTTTGTTAGAAAGATATTGAAATGCTTACTCCAAGCCTGTTGGATTCAAATCATTTGAATCTATAGATCAACCTTGGTAAAAATAACAAGGCAGAAGCTTTTCTGCATTCAATTTTTTTTCAAAACTAAACCATAATAGCTTTTGAGTTGATTCCAACTCTCAAAAATCACATTTGATCATACCTTCCAGAATATATAAAAACATATGGTTTTACTTACATAAATAATGTCCAAGTAATAAAAGAATGCCCCATAGGCATTTCTAGTCACTTTATTTATTTAAAATAAAAAGGTTAAACCTTATTAAATTGTGACACCACTTTAAATCACATTCCCATGTACTGAAATATGTGGTGATGACATTTGTCAACATGATCCCATGTTTGGTTTGGAGAATATTAAGTCTTAAGTAGTTTTTCAATGAGTAGAAATTACTTTTCTAAAAATAAATAAATAATGCAAGTGCTTTAATCTTCTAATGTTAGTGATGATGCTAGATCATCTATAGAAAACCTCTGTGTGATGATTGAAAGTAGTTAAGTATTGTTTGGTGATTGTGTACCTCGTATTTATTCATAGACGCTAGTACCGACCAAGGATACGAGGAGGAAGGAGGATACTACGAAGAAGAAGCCGAGGAGAACTTCAACCACTGCTTTGCACAAGGCAAGCCAATACTTGCAAGTTATTCAATTAGCAAGCTTATACTGATGCAAGCCATACTAGTTGATTGAGAAATCTAACACTTGCAAGATATTATACTTATAAAAGCCTATACTGATACTGATGCAAGCAAATACTTGCTTGTTACCATGCCAACCATATGCCTTAAGCATATGTGATCGTACTCACTTGATAACCCAATCCTAGTTTTACAAGATTTCTACTTTATTTCTTTATCAAAGCTATTACTTAGAGCTTACTTAAGTGAATTGTAGATTCTAGAAAGATAATTGAAGGTTTCATAAAGAGCATAAAATTTGGCCTAAGCTAGATAATCTTGATGTCATCCGAAGGCATGAGATTGAACTTAGCTAAACTTCACTAGTTTACCACCCTCATTAGTACTTACCCCACTTGTAGATGCTAGTGCTAAGCATAAAACTGGATCAACTTTAGATGGGAATACTTGGTGGAAAATGGTTATGAAAACCTTGGAATGATGGATCATTCTATTGAGATATTTTTACATGTGTTTCCGAACACCAGATGATTTGGATGATGAAAATGTTAAGGCATGAGCCTTAGTCCTTTATAAAACTGATAGTTTTCTGGATGCGATACCATTCCAATTTTACCGTACAACCATAATACCCAAAGATTGGGTAGGGCTTGACTGGAGACTTATATACCTTAGTATTGGTTCCCTCACGGCCAAGGTTTGAGCTGAGGCTACATTGTGAAGATTTTCCACCTGTGCAGTACCCAAGATGACAGTTGGTCATGGTTGGGAGGCCAAACTCACAGGAGAGGTGCTTATACTACGGCGTGTAATTGAAAGGTTAGGATTGATTATCCGCATACTGAGTATGGTGAATTCAGGATTTGTTCCTGACGGATATATGGAATGTTGTGGTGAAAGTGTACAATCTCTTCTGAGTGTCAAACTATTCGAATAGCCGCGTCTGCGGTTATGGACAGTTGGAGTGGCCATACTGTTCCCCCGTCAGATGTTTTCAAAATGACTTGTGAAATGAATGGAGATTTTGACTTGACCACAACAGAGTTGTGATATGAAATAAAAGTTCCCACTTAGGTGTTATAAAACTTCAACTAGCTGTTCTTGCTTCTAAACTTAGTAGAGGTAAATCTGGCTTTTTGCAAAACAACCGTAGAGTTTAGTGTCCTATTACAAAACCCCCTATACTTGTTAGTATTAGTTTGCGAGTACTTAAAGATTACTCATGGATTTGTCCCTGGCTATTCCCGTGAAAGTACCAGGAGGATGGACCCCAGGAAGGTTATGACAACTAGGATCATCTCCCATCGTCAGCATTGCATGTGACCCCGAAGATGGAGCTTCGCCTACGCTACCTTTATTATTACGTTTTCCGCTTATTGAGTTGTATTATGAACTGGATCATGAGATCCTTATTTGTGTAAGACCTTATGTATGGTTTGTAATGGATGATGTACTGTGGTATCCAATTCTGTTATGTCTCGCAAAAATGGTAATCCTGGGATTGCGATTGTATGGCATAACAGGCATCTGGGATTAAAAATCTGGGTGTTGATAAGTTGGTATCAGAGCCATCCCGACCATAGGAGAACCTAGTTAGACTGGACGTTTGAATCAAAAACTTAGTTTCAAAACCAAAGGAAGCAAATATTTACAAAAACTTATTCCCATTCTTATCACCTTGATTCTTTCATAAAAATTCATGTTCCTCAAAAACTCTTGCAAAATACATAAAATTTGACACAGTTTATCACTCTACTAATCTACTCATCCTATATTCTTATAGATGGAAGTGAAGTACAGCAAGTTTTATAAGTTGGGGAATGGAGGAGACCTTATCTTTGAGCGGGATTTGGACCAGCTCTCGGAACTTCTGGAGCGTCCGCACCCCGAGTTCTTAGGAGCTCAGCTCAATGATCAAGGAGGAGAAGATCTGCTGTGGCTAATTGTTGCAAGTCTCCGAGGAAAGATTGAACCCCCCATTGCTGAGGGAATTCAGTTCACCTTAAGAGAGAACAACTGGCTCGATGGACTTGCCAGGGACATGCAGGAAGCTCTTGCCCGTCTGTGTGGGCAGAGTATCAACCAGATCAAGGGTACCCGCTTTGAGTTTTGTCCAATGCGTGATGCTATGGGACAGCCACTAGAAGCCCCATACCACCATGAGCTGAAGACTCAGTTGGAGCACCTTAGCTTCATGATGTACGATCATCAGCAGGAATTAGACAATTGGCGTGACTACTCCAACCACAAGTCCACCATCATCAAGACGAAGTATCAGACCATCGCCATGCTAGCAAAGGATCGCAAGTCTCGCGGCTGTCAGCTCGACAAGAAGGAGCGCATCATTGCCCATCTTCGCCACCATATCTCGGATTTGGAGGAGACCATCCACAAGAGAGACATGCAGTTGGAGGAAAGGGAGAATGCCGGAGAAGATCTTCGTGGAGACCCCTACTCCTATCTCAGCGATGATGATGATTTTCTAGAGGATCAGGCTATGGATTTCTTCACCGATGAGGATGATTTCGCCTTCATCAATGACGACGATGATGATGAGGATGATGACTACACCGACTCCGAGGAGTTGTAGCACCTGAGCACTAGCGTACTGAGTTGTATTCGGTCCCACTATATCGTAGTTCCCAGAATGGTTCTTAAAACCATTTGTTTACCTTTGTTGTGGTGTGTGTTTGTATCGTGTGCTATGAATGAATGAATGAAAAGCAAGTTGCTAGAAAATCTGAGTCAAACTTTAAAAACTTTTCAAAGTCTCGGAACCTTAGAAATTTCCCTCTGTTCTCATGATCTATCTGTTGGGCCACGCGGAGATAAAATAAAATTTTCCTCTAACGTGGTGATCCCAAGATCTAGCTGAGGTAGAAGGCCACGAGGTTTACCACTAGACGCGCGGTTGCGGATTACTTATGAAGCGCGTCAGTTGATGCAGTGCAGTCCTCATGATCCGATCATCTTGGTGCTGATCGCACAGCACCTCTGCTGGTATCCACACGTACAAGGAGGAGCACCGGCGGCGAACTGCTAGGTTCGTTACGGCGGCTGGACTGCTGTGGAGCTAGGGTTTCCAACACATGGAATGACCTAACCGAACAACGATTAACCTTTCTGGGTTACTGTGCTCCACTATATATAGGGAGTGAACGTGGGCTCTGCTTGCGCGACCCATTCACTAAAGCCCATATAAAACTAGTCACCATGAGTCCAACTCACTAACTCAGTCCTAATCCGGTTTAGGTCCAACCCAACCAGATTATATGTTCAGATCCAATCCGAACTTGCTCCCGCTCTTAAGTGTGTGACCCCGCAGGCTCATGGTTACTTGGACACGATTAGAGTCCGACTCACAATCGATCAATCGGCATCGGCTCCTAGCAGAACTTGCCGATTCCCAAGTACCAAAGAGTCATGACGACTTGCCTTTCCAATGCGACTTACGTCTGAGTCCCTTTTGCCTCACGATATACCTTGTCAGACTATAGGCGAATATATGTCATCCCTTAAATAGTCCGACTCTCTTCTCGATCCGAGATAAGTGATTCACCCGACTAACTCTTAGCCGATCGCCTCGGTTAACACTTAACCGAGTCGTGCATGGCCATGCTTTCCGAATCATATCTCACGAGAGGGCCCAGAGAATATCTCTCCGAGTGGAGGGGAAAAATCCCATCTTGGTTATTCACATCACGCAGCTTGATTCTCAGTCGACCCGAACCCTGCCTTTATAACTGCCCAGTTACGGATCAGCGTTTGACAGAACCTAAGTCGGTGATCCTCAACTCGGACTATGCAACAACCTCAGGTCTAAGGATTACATTGATTGAGATATACAAATGACAGCTTAGTTCGTTGTACCTCAATATGGGTCAATCTGACTCGCTAAACTCTTTAGCCTAGTCTGTGTAAGTTGGAATAGCATCTCCATGCCCATGACAAGTGGAACCGAGTCATCAAGCCAACTTTCACATTGGTCTAAGTTGTGTGTCCAGCACAACCTCAATGACCAAGGATATTTAGTACAAACAACATGAATGCATAGTTCCACAACTGAATCACATATTCAATGATACACATCAGATGTTTATACAAGGACTACTTAATAACTTTATGAATACAATGGGAAATATCATCGTACATGATTGCCTCTAGGGCATATTCCCAACACTATCTCAATCTTCAGATGCCACGCGGAGGAAGTGGTTTATCCCCGGACCCAATGTTGCAGATCCTGCAAATGTTGGTTTCTGACCGTGAAGCTGAAAGAGACAATCGTCAAGCCAACCTAGCCACCCTTCAACAGATAGATCAGCTAGCCCACAACAATCAAGGCCATGGAAACCAGGACAACCATGGATCTAAGCTCAAAAATTTCCAGAATACCAACCCACTTGTTTTCACTAAGTCAGAAGAGCCCCTAGATTTCGATGATTGGCTGCAAACCATGGAAAATAACCTAGAAGTCGCCGGAGTGGAAGCCGACGAGAAGGTTCTGTTCGCCACCCACTATCTAGCCGGAGATGCAAGAGCATGGTGGAACAGCGTTCGTGCAATGACTGGAGGACAGATGATGACCTGGGGGAATTCAAGGTCAAGTTCAGTAGAACCCATGTGCCACCGGGTTTGATCAAGAGAATGAGAGATGAGTTCAGAGAACTGAAGCAAGGAAGGATGACGGTGTTAGTCAATATCCCTTTTACTGATATTGAAGCCCTTGTCGACTCTGCCATCCAGATGGAAGGAAAGATCAACCAAGCCAATGAGAACCGCAAGCATCGCATGATGCATCAGCCAGGAACCCATCAGACCCCAAAATATCGCCCTAACCCATCTCCAGGATTTGCCCCGAGAACCAACAAACCCCTGATGAACCGTCCGACCTATCCCAACCGTGGAAACCCGAGGCCCGAAGGAAATCACAACAACCCCGGCAACTCTGGCAATTTCAACCGTGCACCACCCAAGTTCAACAACAACAATGCAACCGCCAACACCAACACTGCCCCTAGGACTGGAAGCAACGCTGTGCCTGTTGCAGCAAAGGACAGGTCGCAAGTGACTTGTTATGACTGTGGAAATAAGGGTCACTACTCCTACGAGTGCCCCAACAAGATGAATGCCGCAGCCCCCACTGCAAATGCCCCAGCTCAGCAGCAGCGTCATGTTCAGCCTGGAAGAAGATTTTCCCCAGGGAATTCAGTCAACCGCAACAACCGTCTTTTTCTCATGCATGCTGAGGAAGCTCAGGAAGCGCCAGACGTCGTGCTGGGTATGTTTTTTGTTAATTCAGTACTTGCTCGAGTGTTGTTTGATTCTGGTGCATCACACTCAATTTTCACCGAATAATTTGCATGCACTAGTAAGATTCAACCAACAAAACTGAAGCATGTCATGATTGTTCAAATCCCCGGTTCAACCACCAAAGCTAGGCAAATTTGCAAGGCCTTCCCTATCTGAATCCATGGCATAGATTTTTATGCTAATCTGATAGTACTCGGAACTAAAGGTTTGGAAGTAGTACTAGGAATTGATTGGATGTCCAAACATAAAGGATTAATTGACTGTGCCCAGAAAGCTAGAACCATGACCAGTACAGCCGGAATATCAGTGCAGCATGTATCTAAAACCTTACCTCGTCAATTCAAGTGCAACAAGAGTATAGCCCAACCTACCATTGACCAAGTCCGGATAGTCCTTGAATACCCCGATGTATTTCCAGATTTTTTGCCCGGTATGCCCCTAGATCGGGATATCGAGTTTATCATTGAACTAATCCCCAAAACAGGACCCATAGCTCAGAAACCATATAGTATGAACCCGTCTGAGCTAGCAGAGCTAAAGAAGCAACTGGATTCCATGTTGGAAATTGGATTGATTCAACCAAGTGCGTCACCATGGAGATCACCTGTCTTGTTTGTGGACAAGAAAGATGGAGGTAACCGTTTGTGTACGATTTATCGGAAGTTGAATGATGTCACCATCAAGAACAAGTACCCATTGCCCAAGATAGAAGATTTGTTTGATAAGTTGACCGGTGCCAAAGTGTTTTCTAAGATTGATCTTAGAAAAGGCTATCATCAACTCAAGATTCGTGCAGAGGATATCCCCAAGACTGTCTTTACCACTAGATATGGATTATACGAGTATACCGTCATGTCTTTTGGATTAACCAATGCCCCCACTTATTTCATGAATCTCAAGAATAAGATTTTTATGGACTTCCTAGATAAGTTTGTCGTTGTTTTCATCGATGACATTCTGATTTATTCCAAATCGGAAGAAGAACATGAGATACACCTAAGGACCATTCTTGGAACCCTTAGAGAGCATCAGTTGTATGCCAAGTTTAGCAAATGTGAATTCTGGTTACAGGAAGTAGGATTCCTCGGTCACATTGTATTAGCCGGAGGAATTGACGTTGACCCTGCAAAGGTGAAAGATGATGAAGATTGGCAAGCCCCAACCACTCAAACCCAAGTTCGTGCATTTCTCGGATTGACGTGATATTACCGCAGGTTCGTAGAAGGATTCTCGAGTATCGCCAGACCCATGACCCAATTGATGAAGAAGGATAAGAAGTTTGAATGGACGGACAAATGTGAAGCGAGTTTTCAAGAACTCAAGAGGAGATTGATTTCAGACCCAATCTTAATAATGCCAGATATCACGAAGCCCTTTGACGTGTATTGTGACGCATCCAAGATCGGTCTCGGATGTGTGCTAATGCAAGAAGGCAAAGTTATATCTTATCTATCTCGACAAATGAAACAACATGAGCAAAATTACCCCACCCATGACCTCGAACTCGCAGCCGTAGTTCTAGCCCTGAAGATATGGAGGCATTACCTGATGGGAAATTGTTGTGAAATCTATTCGGATCACAAGAGCCTGAAGTATATATTTACTCAGAAGGAGCTGAATATGAGACAGAGAAGATGGATTGAGCTAATCAAGGATTACGATCTGGACATTCACCACCCCGGTAAAGCCAACGTGGTAGGAGATGCCCTTAGCATATTGCCGTGCCGCTTGAACTCCATGATTTTGAAGGAGAAACCAAGTTTGAACAAAGAGATGGAAGATTTCCGAATGGAATTAGTAAGTGAAGGATTTTTGGCTAGCATAGAACTTCAACCCACTTTGATCGGCCAGATCAAAGAGGTGCAGAAAGGAAATGCTAGTATCGACGGAATCAAGCGTCGTATCAGTACAGGCAAAGTGCCCGGATTCACCGAAGACGAAGAAGGAGTTTTGTGGTACAAAGGACGCCTTTGTGTACCAGCAGATTCTGAGTTGAAAGAAGTTATTATGAAGGAATCTCATGATACTCTTTATTCTATCCACCCCGGAGGAACGAAGATGTATCAAGATTTGAAGGAACAACTTTGGTGGCATAAGATGAAGAGAGAAATCGGAAGCTATAGGGCCAAGGGTGATATATGTCAGCGAGTCAAGGCAGGACATCAAAGACCCGCTGGATTGTTGCAACCATTGCAGATTCCGGAATGGAAATGGGATTCTGTTGGAATGGACTTTATCACTGGATCGCCTACTTCTAGTAGAGGAAATGACTCTATCTGGGTCATAGTGGACAGATTGTCCAAAGTCGCCCATTTCTTACACGTCAAGACCACATATCAGAGTTCGAAGCTAGCGTAGTTATACATCGCTAGAATCGTTAGTTTGCACGGAGTCCCCAAGAACATCGTATCGGATCGAGGAACTCAATTTACCTCGAGATTCTGGCAGACAGTCCAAGGTTTAGGAACCCTCCTAGATTTGAGCACCACTTATCACCCTCAAACCGATGGACAAACATAGCGAGTAAATCAAATACTCGAAGATATACTGAGATCCTGTGTGTTGGAATATGGATCTAAGTGGGAAGACTGACTGCCGTTCGCAGAATTTTCATACAACAATAGTTACCAAGCTATTTTGCAAATGGCCCCATTTGAATTCATGTATGGAAGGAAGTGTCGCACCCCTTTGAATTGGTCGGAAGTAGGAGAGAGTCAGATTTTCGGACCCGATATCCTATGAGAAGTAGAAGAGAAGGTTCATAAGATCCGTGAGCACCTCAAGACATCCCAGTCCAGACAGAAGAGTTACGCCGACAAGAGACGTAAAGACCTCGCCTTCAACATAGGAGATTTTGTGTATCTGAAAGTGTCGCCATTGAAGGGAATGCAGCATTTCTAGCTGAAAGGAAAGTTAGCCCCCAAGATATATTGGACCCTTCAAAATTATGAACCGTCGAGGAGAAGTGTCGTATCAATTGGAACTGCCGGAGGAGATGTCAGCCGTGCACAATGTGTTCCATATCTCTTTACTTCGCAAGTGTCTCGAAGTTCCAGAGAAGACGGAAGTGTTCAAGAATATCGATCACCGGACCATAGAGATCAACGATGACCTGACCTATCCCAAAGTACCCAGTCGTATTTTGGAAGAAGCTTTCAGAACTACCAGAACCCGAAGCATCAAGTTTCTCAAGATTCAGTGGAGCAACCACACCGAAGAGGAAGCTACCTGGGAGCTCGAAGATCACATCAGGTCGGAGTTTCCCGATCTCTTCAAATCCTACGTAATCTTTTCGTCCTTTTTAAAATCTCAGGATGAGATTTTGTTTAAGGGGGGAAGGTTTGTAACATCCCAAAAATATTAAACTAGAATCATCAAACTCTAATCACCAAATTTAGGGTTAACAAAAACTTTTCCAATTAAAATATGAAAGCATTCATATGTGTATGTATCCAAATTTGGATTCTTTTGAATTGCCATGATTATGTGTTTCTTTTCTTGTAAAATTATTCTTAGGTGAAATAAACATCATCTAAACTATCCCCAAACTTTTCCCAAAGACAAACAAATCAAAAATAACTAATTTAAATGAATGGTCACTTTAGCCAATTTAACTCCCATGCCTACTTTGGCTATCTCTAACTTCCAGAACTTAACAGAAACATGTATGGATCTTTACACCCCTTGATATTACTCATAACAAGGAACCAAGGCCCACCTTGTGATCATCCAGAAACATTTAAATGCTTAGTTTAAATGACAGTTTAAAATTGAATCTATTTCATATGGGAAGATCCCACTATTTAAAAAAACACTCAAACAAGCTCAATTTTCAAAACCCAAGCATCCACAGTATCACCAGCACATGCCTAGCACACCCACCAAAAATATTTTCAAAATTCAAAACTTAAGTTCATGCGGCCATTTCATCAAACAGGTTGCAGATACAAATCAAACCAATCAAAACACTATGTTGAGGAGTGTTTTGGGCCTAACTTGGTCCCTTTATGGACACCACTAGACTTAGCAGATCATCTAACAACCTTAACTAATCACTAGCACTACTGTAAGCTGGCCATTGTCATCGATGGTGAGCAGGCCGAGAGCCCCATTGCCACCCCATAGTCGACATCAAGCTACGAGCAACACTAGCCTCGCCAAGCTTGTCTGGGAGCAAGCTAACACCCCACCTCCACTCCCTGTCCCAGCCGCGAGCAATGACAACCACTGGACCACACGCCCAAGCCATGCCAACCTTCTCTGCAAGCATGCCGAGAGCGCACCCCGTGCGCCACGCTCGACAGACGCCCACAGACCACGCGCGCCGTGCGCCATTAAAACTTCCGTCGGGCACGATCAGAGCACCACAGCGTTCCGACCGACCAGTACCGCCCCATGCCTCGCCACCACGACGTTGAGTTTCGCCAGGGAGCACAACACCGCCCCTATCGTTGCCCACGCCGATAGCCCTCTGTACCGTCGACCACGACGAGCTCAGCTTGCGCCCGTCGGTCCCCTCTCGCCACTATAAATAGAGGCATCCCCCGCTCGAATTCTTCACACCATTCTAAACCCCTCTCACCTAGAACCACCCCACCTCATTCCCGGAGCAAGGCGAGCAGCGCATCGCCGGAATTTCACCGGAGTCCGCCGCTGCTGGAGGAGAAGTAAGCCGTCGATTTCGTCCACCCCAGGAGCTGCCGCGACTACCCCTGAGTTCGTCGTCGTCGACTTTGTCGTTCGCCCGCATTGCCGACCTTCGCCTGAGCCCCGGTGAGCCTCCCACGACCCCCACAGATCCGCTAGGGTTCGAGCTCGCCGGTGACTAGTTCATCGTCAACGACGACCCTCAGCCGTCGATCTTCATTCTAATCCAACGCACCACATCGCCCCGTACCCCTTCGCGTGTTAAGAGTCGCTGACCAGTAGACCCCCCCTGTCAGTTGCGCCCCGCGCTGCGGAGTGACACTGGGCCGGCCCGTTAACCATTCCCGCGCAGCCCACTTGTTTGAATTTAGCTTTTTATTTTTAAGTTCAAACATAGTTCTATACCTAGTTTCAAAAATCAACCCTGCTCGATTCAGTGCACCAAATTGAATGAAACCAATTTTGTTTTTTAGGGTAAAAAAGTAGGGTAAAGAACCCCACTGCAACTTTTATAAATCATAAAGAGTTACAAGTAGAGAATATTTACAAGTTTCAAGCCACCTCAAAGAGGGATAACACTATGAACAACTATCTCCTGTCTAAATTATTGCTAATCCAATCTTTGAGGTCCTGGTAATACATTTTCTTAATTCTACACAGGACCCATCTTAATTCCTGAGAAACAATAGCCATCCATTCATCAAGGGAGGCATGTTTGTTATTGAAGATTTCATTGTTTCTGCACACCCATATGCCCCAAGCCCCAAGAATAATGATTTCCATTGCAAAGGGGACATTTAGGATGCTTTTAATACTAGTCAATGCCTCGAAGAGATTAAGATCATTGTCTTGGACAGGACAAATTTCAGCCCAGCATGCTTTTGCAAAAGGACAACCCCAAAATAAGTGCAGAAGACTTTCCTCACTCGTGCAACCATGGAACACACAATCATATGAAGCCAGAACGAATATTTTCCTTTTCAAAAGATTTCTGGTGTTTAGCCTATCAAGGAGCAAAATCCAGAAGAAGAACTTATGATTTTGCTGGCAAGAGGACATCCACAACCATGTAAAATGTGGCTGCACGGACTGGTATCCAGATAATGAAGAATAGGCCTTTTGGACTGAAAAAATAGCACTGCCCCAAATATAGCTCCAGTTTTCTGTTTCTCCCTGCATTCCATTCCTGAGAATTTGCTCAAGGCTTTGATATTCATAGTAAGCTTGTTGTGACAGAGGAAGATAAAAGTGATCTTGCATGTTGGGTGTATGTAGGAACTCACAAACAGAAATGTGAGAATTTTTTGCATAAGAGAGAAGATGAGGAAGCTTATGCTGAAGGCATTCATCATTTCACATATCAGTCCATAGAAGAGTGGATTTTCCATCTCCCACCGAGCACTTTGCAATTCCTTTAAATATGTCAACTAATTTCAGATGAGCTTTCCACCAAAAGGATCCCTCCAGACTTCGTCCAGGCAGTTTACCATTGCAGTAATAAGTGTTCCAGACAAGATGTACCCATGGGATATCCTTGTGACTGTAGAATTTATCCAAATTTTTCAAAATAAGAGTTGAGTTTTGAACATTAAGATCAAGCACCCCCAAACCTCCATGATTCTTTGGTCTACAAACTTTATTCCAGGCAACTAGGGCTTGACCTCTAGCTTGAACATCAGTGGTTTTCTTCCTCCACAAGCACTGCCTCATATACTTAATCAACTGATCTTTAATAGAGACAGGAAGTTCAAAACAACTCATATAATATATGGGAAGGGAGGATAAGACAGATTTAATCAACTTTAATTTTCCCCCATAGTTTAGGAAATCAGCAATCCCACATAATCTTCTCTCTACTCTCTAAACAATAGGTAGAAAATTCTCCACTGCATGCTTGTTGATGCTTAAAGGCAATCCAAGGTAAGTGAAGGGTAATGAGCTAGGGAGGCATGAAAGTGTGCTAGCAAAGTGCCTTAGCCTCTCAGAATCCATGTTGATTGGCATCATACTAGATTTAGGATAATTGACTTTGAGTCCAGTGGAAAGGGCAAAAGTATGAAGTAGAGCCTTAAGGCAGAATAATTGCTTTGAATCAGCCTTAAGGATTAATAAGGTGTCATCTGCATACTGCACTACAGGGAAATCAGGAGAAAACACACATTCAAGGGGAAGGGAGAGAAGCCCACGACTCATTTCTTTGTTGAGAATGCATTGGAGAAGATCAGCAGCCAGGACAAACATGAGTGGGGATAAAGGATCCCCTTGCCTTACACCTCTTCTGCAATAAAACTTTTTCCCAGGTACTCCATTTAACAAAAAAGAGGATGAAGCAGAACCAAAGATCAACTGAATCCAATTAGTCCATTTTTCACCAAAACCTTTGGCTTTGAGAATATTAATAATTGTTGAATGCTCAATTATATCAAAAGCCTTTTCAAAATCAAGCTTTAGAATTAAAATTTCTTCTTTGGACTTGTGGCATTGATCAAGGAATTCAAAAGCCCATCCTAAACAGTCCTGAATAGATCTTTGTTTGAGGAATCCATACTGGTTTTTGTGGACAAGTTTAAGGACATTTTTTTAAGCCTGTTAGCTAGAAGCTTGGTTATAATCTTGAAGACACTGTTGAGCAGAGAAATTGGCCTGAAATCAGCAGGTGTCAAAGGGGATTCATTTTTTGGAATGAGTGTGATAAAAGAGGCATTAATGCTTTCCAAAGAAGTCCTGCCTTCATAGAAATCCACAAGGAGTTGTTTAACATCCTCCTTAATAATAGGCCAGCATTGTTTAATGAATTCATTATTTAAGCCATCGGGACCAGGGGATTTTTCATTAGGAAGTTCCTTGATTACACCTTCAATCTCATTATCAGAGAATGGTTCTTCTAAAACATCCTTTTCCTCTTGACTCAAGCATTCCCCTGCCAACTCACTAAGGTTAAAGTGCATTTCAGGCTTATTAGACGTGCCCATTCTATCTTTAAAGGCATTCCAGAGTAGATCAGCTTTACCAGAATGATCATGAATCTCTTCATTAGAATCATCTTTGAGCATGGAGATGTAGTTATGCCTGAAGCTTATGGTGGATTTTGAATTAAAGAATTTTGTGTTCTCATCACCCAACTTGACCCATTTGACTTTTCCTCTTTTCTTCCAATAAGCATTTTGATCTTGAAGAAGTGAGATTATGAGGCTTTTTAGAAGGTCTCTGAGATTCCATTCCAAAATAGTAAGAGTTCTCATTTCCTCCAAGACATCCAATAGATCAATGGTGGCATTGACATTGCTAATTTGTGCTTTCAAGCAAGGCAGTTTTTTTGCCCAGATCTTTAGTCCCCTTCTTCCATTTTTGAATTTAGCATTAATTTTTTTAGCAGAATCATGGAAGCCAACTGGGATGTTCCAGGCATTTTGAACAATTGCTTTAAAATAATTATGATGCATCCAATAATTCTCAAATCTGAAAACCTGAGATTTTGGAATCATTGTGCCGATGGAGATGACACAAGGTAGATGGTCAAAGGTAGGCTTAGTAAGAGGGAAAACAAAAGTTGAAGGATAGCTCTGAGTCCAGGAAGCAGATGTAAAGAACCAGTCCAGCCTTTCCAGCAGAGGTTCTTTTTGCATGTTGCTCCAAGTGAACTTTCTCCCTTTAAGGGGTAATTCAATGAGACCCAGATTGTTGATGGATGCATTGAAAAGTAGCATATCATTCACATCCCCTCCCTTCCTATTTCTGTCAGAGGGTTTTCTAATAAAATTGAAGTCACCCACAATGAGCCAATCCATATCATTAGGCATGTCAATATTTCGAAACCATTCTAAAAATTCTGCTTTTTTTTAGCTAAGCATGGTCCATAAATGTTGGTGAGGATCCAGGTTTCATTGGAAAAGAGGGATGTCAAGGTGATGAAGATGGAAAATTTATTTTGGAAAGAAAGATGCCCAGAAAACAGAGAGCTATTCCAAATGATAATCAAACCCCCAGAAGCCCCCCTGGAGGGAATGAATTCAAATTTGGTAAATTTGGGGGGGGGCAGAATTTTCTGATGTAATAGGTATCAAAAACTTCCTTCTTAGTTTCTTGGAGGCAAATAATGTCACAGCCAGATTCATCAATTTTAAACCCATTTTTTTCTGAATTAATTCCCCTGATGTTCCAGTTCAGAATCTTCCAAATTCTTTTATTATCCATTAAAAAACCAGTTGTATGTTGAGTGATGATGTGATACAACCAATGTAATCACCCAACTGAAAAGATCACAACCAAGTAGACAAAATGCATTCCATACCGTAAAACCACTGACAGGTTCAACACTAGGTAGAAAACACATCAGAAGACCACTAATACAGGTTTCAGAACAGGGAGCCAACAAGGCTCCAACAAAATACATATTGTGATACATTAAAACACTTAAGTTGGGGGTTTCTTCTTGGCTTGCTAACCACAGGTACCAGCAGCCCCAGATTTCTTCTTGCCTCCAATGCTCAGTCTTGATGAACCATTCCCTTTGATGATGCCTTTTGGAGGAGCCTTGACTTCCACTTCAGTGGCCTTCCCTTTCTTGAGCAACCTCTTCTCCAGGTCACCATCCTTTACCTTGCAGAAAGAGGCAGCAAGATTTTTAACCACTTTAGGATTTAAGCAAGGTGGAGCAGCATTGCAAGTCAGACAGTGACCAATTGAGCAGTTTAAGTGACTTTTGAAACCCCCATTTATTTCAACAATTCTAGGACTTCTTCTCACCTCAGTTTCAACTAGAGGTTCCTTGCCCTTTCTCTTTCTGGAAGGAGTGGAAGGAGAGCAAGAGGACTGCTTGTCCTCAATGCCGAAACAAGGGGGTGCCGTCTGTGCAATGCTTTCATTAGGGATGATGAAAGAGATTGAATTTTCCTCAGCAATAGGTTCTTTCATAATTTCCCATAAAGGGGAAGTAAGAAAGCTCTTGACACAGTTAAACTTCTCAGGAGTAGCAAGCATGAGAGTAATAAAATTGAACCAACTTACAGGAATTTCACACATGAGTGAGTCCTTTGAAGAAGAGTCCTTCTGAATATGTGGAGCAAAGTAGCTTTCCCATAGCCCCAGGCCTTGTTGAGAAAAGCCCTGCTTTGCAGCACGAACATCAGGAATGGACACAAAAGTTCTGACCATTCCCACCTGAAGATGGGCTTCATTAGGGGAAAGGAGGTGCTGATCTTCCAACATCCAATCATCATTCCCATTAGCCTCAACACCAGTGTCCATGGGGATCTCCACCATCCCCTCTTAATCAGAGTTAGCTTCATCCTCCAACAAGTAGTTCTGAAGAATTTTCTGCAGGCCCTCACCAATACCAACACCCTGAGGACCTTCTGAAGGGGTTTTGCAGCATAGTAAATCAAAAAACTTCTACAGATGCGAACGGGAAAGCCAAGATCTAATCTAGGAGATGCAATAAACGAGAGGGATAGATGAGATATTTATACCCTTGAAGAAATCGCACAGCGGAACGTTCAACAGAACGTGGTTGATGTAATCTTACTAGCCTTCTCCTCCTCGCGATCCGATCCGATCCAACGCCGCAAGTGGACACGCCTCTGAGAGATGCACACGTATGGCACCGCGACGTCTCATCCTTCCTCGGTCCAGCAAGTGAGGTGGAGAGATAGGTTGGATCTACAACACGACGGCATGGTGCAAAGGTGGAGAGTTTCTGCGGCAGGGCTTCGCCTATGCTCAGTCGGGAGAGAGAGAGAGGAGGGCAACTGTATGACGGCTAGGGTTTGGGGTGGGGGAGGGTGCGCCCCCTGCCCACCTTATATAGGGGGATGGGTGGCCCCCTTGCCCCTCCTCCAAGCCCTAGGGCCGGCGGCCACAAGGGTGGAGTGGGGGGCAAGTCTCCCCCCCTTCTAGAAGATCCCCTAGGGTTTGGCCGGCTGGGCCTATGGGGCCTTGTGCCCCTGGCCCAATGCGGCCAGGGCACTCCCTTGTAGGCCCACGCCCCCCTCCGACAAGTGGGGCCACGTTGGTCCCACTCCGGAAGCTTCTAGAACCTTCCGGTACAATATCGATCATTCCGAAACAATTCCGAAATCCAAAAACTGCTTTCCTTTAGATGAATCTTATTCTCCGGACCATTCCGGAACCTCTCGTGATGTCCTGGATCAGATCCGAGACTCCGAACAAAAACTCACAAACCAATTATCCATTCTATCCTAGCGTCGAGCCACGTTAAGTGTGTGACCCTACGGTTCGAGAATGTGCAGACATGATCTTCTATCAATAATCAACAGCGGGATCTGGAAACCCATATTGACTCCCACATATTCTTCGATGATCATATCAGATGAACCACGATGCCAGGATTCAATTAATCCCATATATATTCCCTTCGTCACGCGATATTTTACTTGCCTGAGATTTGATCGTTGGTATCAGCATACCTAGTTCAATCTCGTCCACAGCAAGTACTTTACTCGTTCTGTAATATTATATCACTTTTTGATTAACTCCTTAACCACGTGCTTGCAAGCGGTGTTGATATCGATTACCGAGTGGGCCCGAAGTATATCTCTCCGACTTGGGAGGGACAAATCCCATCTCGATACATACAACCCAACAAGTACTTTCCGATCACCTGAGAGACACCTTTATGATCACCCTCTCATAGGATGACGTTTGATGACCCTCTCATAACATTATCTCATTGTCTAAGGAATACAATATTTGACATAAGAAAAAGCTTCGCAAAGATGAACACGATGACACGATCTAATTGCTCTTCTTGATTTGGGTCTGTCCATCATATCATTCTCCCAATGATATGGTCTCATTATTAATCGACAACTCATGTCTATGGTTAGGAAACCTTGACTATCATTAATCAATGAGCTAGTCCATAGAGGCGTACTAGGGACACAGTGTTGTTCATAAACCACACAAGTATCAAAGTTTCCGCTTAATACAATTCTAGCATGGAATATAAACTTTATCATGAACAAGAATTATAATTATAACATCTTTATTATTGCCTCTAGGGCATAATTCCAACACCTTCCACCACTGCTTGTCCCTCAACAACTGCAGGTTCAGCATTCCCAGATTCATCATCATCAGACTCCCAGTCATTAACAAGAATAGCGCCACTAACTCCACTATTAACATCTTGTGGGGGAAGATTATGGTTATCCACTGGCATGTCTGCACCAGGAGCAATCACAGGACCTTGGACAGGAGCAGCAATGCTTCCCATGGGTCCCAACCTTCATTGTTTTCCCCAACAGGAGCAGGATCCTGCATAGGAGCCACCCACTGACCCCAACCACCAGCCTCACCCCTAGGAGCAGGAGGGGGAGGTGGAGGAGGGGGATCTGGGGCCCAAAGACAGGTAAGGGATGTGGGTCCTCATTGTTAGCCGGAAGTGGGTCCTCATCAGGTGCCCCCCCAAGCAAGTCACTACGCAACACCTCAACAGAAAAGGTCCAAGATTCAGACTACACCAAGTCGCATATAGTGAACCTGACACTCTTGGGAATATCCACAGTAACGCGAATTTTCGCAAGAATCCTGCCTTTGTGGTCCTGGTCCCGCTCCCATAGGAGAACCTTACAAATATTAGCAAAAACCTCATTCAGATCTTCAGTATGCCAGTGGTCCAGGGGGGAAACTAGCATCACCCAGCACTCATTGTTGAACTGAGCTCTCCTCCAATTTTCCCCCTCGTTGTGCTTAACAAAAGATACATGCACGTCTTGGAAAGGGAAGGGGCTGGCCGCGATGAGTCTGTCCCTGTCACTGACATGGTGAAATTGCACATATGCATCCCCAAAAGGATAGGCCTGAACATCCCGAAAGTGCACACGAGCCTCGTTGTTGAGGAAATCGACAAGAACCTCACGAATATTCAGGAAAGGAACCTGACCAGGGGGAGGGGATTAATGGTTGCGATAGCATACTGTTCATGGGTCCTCGACCGTCGCGGAACCACCACCCTCTTGACGAGAGTTCTTCCAGCCACTTGCAGAACTTGAAAGCCATTCGGCAAGAATGGTGCAGGATCAATCAGAATGTTCGCCATTGCGTCAGACTTCGCCGGCGACGAGCAAGGGAGGGTTGGGGTTTCTGCAAGCAGGGGAGTTGAGGAGACAGGGAATCTAGCAGTTGTTTTTTGCAAAGAAATGGAGAACTCTTGAAAACCGTTGTAAACAGTGGGCCGAAAATGAGGATTTTGCTGGGCCTTAAACCACCCATTGTAATACTTGTCGGGCCACAAACATTTTGGGAAGTAAGGGAATTTCATAAAAGGAATAAGACCAGGTAGTTTAAATGTCGCGCGATTAGCGCCACCTTTTGACCCGACCGGTGTTACCACAGGTTTAACACCACAATCAGCGAGAACCTGCGCATAAGACATGTCTTGATTACTTGAAATTATATCACACTTACTGCGCACATTAGAAACGGGCGATGAATCCGCAATAGCAGTCGGAAATTTGAGCCGTTGGAAAACAGATAGAACCTTATTGCCATGCTTCAACAAAGGAGATATTTTGGGACTTTTCTTTTTGTACGTGACAACTTTCCAATCTCCTGCAAATTCTTTGTAAAATTCCTTTTCTTCAAAAATCCAGTTTGGGCCACCATTACCCCAAAGATTAACATGAACCACAAACGACTCACATGAAAATTTTGAAATATTGTAAATTTCAAAACCCACCGCCCTCGAAGCAACCGAGAAACGAAAAGTTCTATCTTCCAGCAATTTCACTTGAAATTTAGAAGCCTGGTCACCAAAACATGCTTGGAGTGCAAGGCCAACCGTATGGATATCCAACTTAAAATTTGCTCTTCCAAAAGAACAAACCAGATAGAAAGGTCTCTTTCTGAAACCACCAAGGAAATTAACTTGATGCCTGAACTTATCAAACAACTTCTTCTCAAATTCCTGACCAGAAGAGAAATCCAGGGCAGGTCGATTCATTGATGCATCCTTATGAAGGAACTCCTTAGGAAAATCCTTGACGAAATCCATGGTTTTTGGTACAATCTTTTCAGCTTTGAGAGAAATTTCTTTTACCGTAGAGCAAGGCAAGATCTGAGTACCAACCACAACCCTCTTCACTTGAAGATCAATATAAACACCAGTGGCCGCAACCTCCCCTTAGAGAAAATATCGCGCATCAATGACCACCTCATTGTGGTTGAGGAGGACTAATCTTTTAGCACTAGGGAAAAGCATCAGAAAACCCTTAGAAGGTTCGAGATTATCAACCAGAAGGGAGGAGCAAAGAGCATGCCATTTAATACCAGTGTCCTCATCTGTTCCAGAGATGGTAGGATATCTACCAAGAAATCCAGATGAAGGAACCAAAAGATCATTGACACGAGAGAGGTGAGAGGGAAACCTCAAAACATATCCAATAGAAATCTTCTCCCCATTTTCCAAACATCTACCCTCAAGGGGAGAACCTTTAGCATTTAGAAGAACCAGCCAAGAATCAGCCGAGAGAACGAGCGATCCCTCAAGAAAATTACCACTCGTGGTCACCCCAGAGTAGGTGACCTTCCAACCGCCACCAGAGGAAAGATATTTAAATGCTTAATCCAAGCCCGTTGGATTCAAATCATTTGAATCTATAGATCAACCTTGGTAAAAATAAGAAGGCAGAAGCTTTTATGCATTCAAACATTTTTCAAAATTAAACCATAATAGCTTTTGAGTTGATTCCACCTCTCAAAAATCACATTTGATCATACCTTTCAGAATATATAAAAACATATGGGTTTACTTACAGAAATAATGTCCAAGTAATAAAAGAATGCGCCATAGGCATTTCTAGTCACTTTATTTATTTAAAATAAATAGGTTAAACCTTATTAAATTGTGACACCACTTTAAATCGCATTCCCATGTACTGAAATATGTGGTGATGCCATGTGTCAACATGACCCCATGTTTGGCTTGGAGAATATTAAATCTTAAGCAGTTCTTCAATGAGTAGAAATTACTTTTCTAAAAATAAATAAATAATGCAAGTGCTTTAATCTTGTAATGTTAGTGATGATGCTAGATCATCTATAGAAAACCTTTGTGTGATGATTGAAAGTAGTTAAGTATTGTTTGGTTATTGTGTACCTCGTATTTATTAATAGACTCTAGTACCGACCAAGGATACGACGAGGAAGGAGGATACTACGAAGAAGAAGCTGAGCAGAACTTCAACCACTGCTCTGCACAAGGCAAGCCAATACTTGCAATCTATTCAATTAGAAAGCTTATATTGATGCAAGCCTAATACTGCTAGTTGATTGAGCAAGCTAACACTTGCAAGATACTATAATTATACAAGCCTATACTGATACTAATGCAAGCAAATACTTGCTTGTTACCGTGTCAACCATATGCCTTAAGCATATGTGATCATACTCACTTGATAACCCAATCCTAGTTTTACTTGCAAGGTTTCTACTTTATTTCTTTATCAAAGCTATTACTTAGAGATTACTTAAGTGAATTGTAGATTCTAGAAAGATAATTGAAGGTTGCATAAAGAGAATAAAATTTGGCCTAATCTAGATAATCTTGATGTCATCCGAAGGCATGAGATTGAACTTAGCTAAACTCCACTAGTTTACCACCCCTCATTAGTACTTACCCCCACTTGTATATGCTAGTGATGAGCATAAAACTAGATCAACTTTAGATGGGAATACTTGGTGGAAAATGGTTATGAAAACCTTGGAATGATGGATCATTCTATTGAGATGTTTTGACATGTGTTTCCGAAAACCAGATGATTTGGATGATGAAAATGTTAAGGCATGAGCCTTAGCCCTTTATAAAACTGATGGTTGTCTAGATGCGATACCATTCCAATTTTACCGTACAACCACAATACACGAAGATTGGGTAGGGCTTGACTGGAAACTTATATACCTTAGTATTGGTTCCCTCACAGCCAAGGTTTGAGCTGAGGCTACCTTGTGAAGATTGTCCACCTGTGCAGTACCCAAGATGACAGTTGGCATGGTTGGGAGGCCAAACTCACAGGAGAGGTGTTATACTAGGGCGTGCAATTGAAAGGATAGGATTGATTATCCGCATACTGAGTATGGTGAATTCAGGATTTGTTGCTGACGGATATATCGAATGTTGTGGTGAAAGTGTACAATCTCTACAGAGTGTCAAACTATTAGAATAGCAGCGTCCGCGGTTATGGACAGTTGGAGTGGCCATACTGTTCCCCGTCAGATGTTTTCAAAATGACTTGTGAAATGAATGGAGATTTTGACTTGACCACAACAGAGTTGTGATATGAAATACAAGTTCCCACTTAGGTTTTATAAAACTTCAACTAGCTTTTCTTGCTTCTGAACTTAGTAGAGGTAAATTTGGCTTTTTGCAAAACAACCCTAGAGTTTAGTGTCCTATTATAAAAAAAACCCTCACTTGTTAGTATTAGTTTGCAAGTACTTAAAGAGTACTCATGGCTTTATCCCTGGCTATTCCCGTGGCCCGACTATGAAGAGGAGTACCAGGAGGATGGACCCCAGGAAGGTTATGACAACTAGGATCATCTCCAATCGTCAGCATTGCCTGTGACTCCGAAGATGGAGCTTCGCCTACGTTACCTTTATTATTACGTATTCCACTGCTTGAGTTGTATTATGAACTGGATCATGAGATCCTTATTTGTATAAGACCTTATGTATGGTTTGTAATGGATGATGTACTGTGGTATCCAATTCTTTTATGTCTCGCAAAAATGGTAATCCTGGGATTGCGATGCATGGCATAACAGGCATCTGGGATTAAAAATCCGGGTGTTGACATCTTCCTTGTTTTTGTACAAGTGAAGTTGCACCCACCAATACTCTTCTCCTTCATCCATCATAGGGAATCCTTTGTACACAGATGCACCATGTATCCCCATGGTAACCATAAGGTTCTTGAGGGCCTTGGGAAATTCAGTCTCACACTCCAAAGTCATGGTCATGAGTGGTCCCTTCCTCACGGCTTCGTCTAAAAATAGAGATGAGAAAGAAGATTAGAAAAGTTTACGAGAAGAAAAAGACAAGTGTGGAAATTTTTCAAAATGTTGAAATTTTTCCCTTAGTGGTTTCTAATCTAATCCTAGGGTCATAATCATACAGGCAACACAGTGCTCTGATACCATCTGTAAGACCCCACCTTTGTAAAGGTAAAGGTCCCTGTGATTGCAATGCTAGTCCCTGGATCAATTGCTAGCATCCACAGTTTAAGATAAAGTACACAGAAACAAAGGTCATTATTACATCGTCATTCCAGAGATAACATAGTCTTTTACAACTCCATAGACATAGATTAGTACAAGAGTTTAACTTAACAATATAAATAAAAGTCTTCATCTTCATGTGCCACAGGCAAGCATGTTGAGTGTAGACTCATAACCCTAATCCTCATCAGAGTAACCTGCAACATCACAAGTTACAACCACAGTGGGTCAATACATTGGAATAGTATTGGAAAGTGTTAACTTAGTAGAATAATAGTATCTAGCTTCTACATGAATTTGGCTAAGTGTAGCTTAGGCTTGCTTTGCTCAAAATAGGTTTTACCTATCAGTTGAAAACACTAAGTTTTTGTTTGCCCAAAATTCCCAAGGAACCACCAATATACATTGGTGAACCTTCACCCTTGTTCAACCACAAGTTTTAACTTAGAAATTGGGATGAGGAGATTCTTGATAGCTTCCATGTCTTGATGCTCAAATTGTCCTTTTCCGGGGACACGGCTAAGTTCTTAGTTTCTTCCTTCTGGAGAGGTGGTGCACTTTCCCCACAAGACTTGGTTTTCATAAAGATAGGACCTTTCAGAAGCCTTCCCTTAGACCAAAGTGTACGCGCTCCAAACCTATCATCCCCTACCACGAACTGACAATTTGGCTAAGTTATTGCAACCTATATGATCCAGGCAGAGCCCATAATGACATGTGGTGCACTAGAAGCTTCTTAACATATGGCATCTCAAATCCCTTTGTTCCTGGGTGGCATTCCACAAGTGAGATACACAGGGTAGACCATTGGAAAAATGGGCCCTAGTATGCACTCAACCAAAATCCACTAAGCAATTACCAATCCACCCAGGTGTTTCATTCACTTAGTTGTTTGATTAAGCAAAAACATAAGTCAAACACTTAGCAATATTTTTCCATAGCATGTATATATTCCACCCTTGGTTGCTACTAGCTAGTCTAATCATGGAAATAGCAAGTATCTTAACTTAGAGAAAATTCTAACAATTCTACAACTACTAGGATTTCCCAAGCATAGCATATAGATACTTAGCAAAAATTATCATGCAAGCCCTATACAAAATATTTCTAATGCATAGTTAAAATATTGGGACAAAAGTATGAGGCACCACTTGCCTTGGTAGTTGGGGGAGTAAAAACAATCCTCACAGTCACAATCACCACTAGCACCAAAATATACACATAAAATGATAGCACCAAATTCACATTCCAAAATAATCAAACAAAAATATATGAATGCATGCAACTGCCATGTGATGATTTTTCTAAACCCAACGAGATAAGTGAAATAGTACTAAACCATAAACAAAAAAATTATATACTAAATAAACTAAATTTTGCCTTAAAACATTTTCCAAATAATTTTTATACACAAAATATGCTTACAAATGTCTCTGCATAAAATTCCATAGATGTGTAGGACTTGTTTTTGTGATTCCATTGGTATATTATTTGTATTTTTGGATAAATAGAACAAAATTTATTGAATTTACAAATTTGAATATCTAATAGATGAAATTCCAGATTTTAAATCTAAACCTAGCCACGCGACAACCTCTGATTGGTGCGTACCGGTTCGGCCAGATCACGCTCGCGGACTGCAGGATCTAACTAACGATGCACGGCCCAGATCTGTTCTTACCGCTTCAACTAAAATCTAATCGTGGCCCTAGGATCCAGATCCATTGGATCAGATCTGATCGACCAGAACTCAGCGGCGGCAACGGCTCTGGCCTTGACACTCCTCCGAAGTCAGAGGTGCAGGGGAGTGTGCTAGTGCTTACCGAGGTCGCGAGAACGTGGAGATGCTCAACGTGTAGATGGACAGGGTCGGGGCGCACGGACACAACAGCTAAACCTCGTCGGAGTTCGTCCGCGCGTCGGGTGCTCACTGTTGGAGTCGAAGACGACGACCTAGGGTGCAAGGGATAAAACGGAAAACGTTAACAGATGCGCAAGAAACTGGCGAACACAGTCGCGTGAACCAGAGACAGAGGGGAATACGGGGCTCACCAGAATGGCTCATCGGAGTTGTGCTAAGCTTCGGGCGTTTGCAGATGTTAACGAGGGCGACGACCTGGGGCGATTCAGGACAAATTGAAAGCATGAGAAGATGTGCAAGGAGATGGCGAAGCTGCTCGTGTGAACCAGAGGGCAAGGCGCGCTCGAGACTCACCGTGATAGCTCGCCGGAGTTCTTCAGTGCTGCGGCGGTGTAGGGAGAAATTCGTGGATCCTAGCGGTGCTTCGGGCTGGTTGTGTTGGGGGAAATGGCCGCGAGGGGGAGGCTATTAAGTAGCCATAGCGGGGGCGAGGATTGCGCACGAAATCATCGGCATTTACTCGAATTATGATGCGGCAGTGAAGGAGGAGGAAGAAACGGTGAGGCCGGGTCGTGGGCGGGGTTTGGGGACGACGGTGACGAGGGAGGTGGGTCTGGGGTGTCAGCGAGGGAGGGGTGTGCGCGTGGGTGAGAAACATAGGGAGAGAGGGGTCCCGAGTGGGCTGACTAATGGGCTGGTTCTGCTGTTGGGCCTCATTGCTGGCGCTGTCCTTTTCTTTATTCTTTTCTCTTTTTCTTTTTCCAAATGATTTTTCCAGGAATCCTATTCAAATGATTTAAAATGTGTTTGAATTCAAATTCTTCCTGGATTTTTGTAAAGTGAAACATGCACATATTTGTTTATAAAACATTGCTATTCACTTTAAATTACATTGTCCATTGGGTTTAAAAATAAATTCATGCCTTAGTTAATTATTTGTAATAGGCATAAGAATGGTTTTGAATTCATATTTTGTTTTGAAAACTTTGACCAAACTTTGGAAATATCAATCAAACCTATGTTCAAATATTTTCTGTTTAAAACAAGTATTCTCATATTAGAGAGGAGAACAAACATTGTTGTTCAAGAATGATGTATAAGTGACATTGGTGGATAGAACATGATTAAAACATAGTATAGATATGTTATCCTAGGTTAGTCATGACAAGTCACATTAATATAGTGTGAATTTGGAATATGAGTTACTGAGGTAACTAAAGATAAGATAGTATGACTAAGCTAATGCTAGAACAACCTTGAGTTGTAAAAGTAGTACTATTCCTCTTAAAGAATAGTAAGCGATTGAGTAAAGTAGGATTTGATATATAGATCCATTGGACTAATATTAGCTATGGATGATAAAGTAAGCGTATGAATGGAGTTAAAAGTAACTACTTGTTGGATTGAAGTTTACCATTAATAGTTTGATATAATCAAGTGTAGATATGCGAATTTTATGAAAGGCTTTAGTGACAAGCTTCTGAGATTTATAAGTGAGATTACAAAGTAATTTGTGAAGTAAGAGTGCAAACATTCAAGTGGACTTGGAATCGTAAGAAGCATTCTAGGAGTGGGAGATATTCCCATGAGGAAATAATGTAGAGATCTAGTGTCAAGCTCATTGGATTTAGAAGGAGGAAGTATTGATAAGAATATACTTATGAAGTAAAGATCATCGTGTTAATACATTATGATGGATACAAAGAAGTAATATATCTAGGAAAGTAATTCCTTAATTAGAAGTCTAGATTTATGAAGAAGAGATGATATGAATTCCTGCTAAACATTCTATCTTAATTCTATAACCAAACTGAATATCTATCTCATATGTTTGATCAATCATCCTATTTCCACAATGGATTGTAATAATACTTATCAATAGCATATCACCTAAGTAATTCTTGCTACAAATCCTTATATGATAAATTCTACCAAGACAACAATCACACTTCAAATGGTAATGAACCATTAGTTAAGAAAATAAGCATGCTTCCTTTGAAGGTAAATAGGATACTTATGAATATCATTTATGAGGAAATTGAGTAAAGAAAGTTTCAAACTTTAAGAAACCTAGACTTTAAAACCACCATATAAAATGGTTAATAAATGGTGCCAAGGATTAATATATTCTATGCATATCATTCACCGACTTAAATTATTATCATTACAATTATCATGGTGAAAATAAGAACATTTGTATAAGACTTTCATATAATAAATGAATTCCTAAAACCCTAATTCCTATTTACTTTATTGAATTAATAATTTCATATATATTAATTAGTATTAAAATATACCAACATGATTAGGGCAACCAACTAGTATAATGGCCTTTGGAATATTTGAAATATTATAAAAAAGTTATGGTGTTTTAAACATGTGGAAATTCAATTTGAAAACAAATTAATAAAACATAAAATACAAAAGAAAACACAAAAAAGACCTGGCCCGAGCCAGTAGGCCAGCCTAGATTTTCTCCTCTCCTTTCTACCGCCAGGTGCACCTTGCAGCAGCCCATTATCGGCCTAGTGAGGCAGCAAGGCATCTCCCTCTCTGGCTGACTGTTGGGACTAGAGGAGGGACCGTGGGTTGAGAGTGAAGATGCACCAGGGGGTTTTATACAAAACGCGTGTCGTCGTCTTCCTCTTGACGTCACAAGAAACTGCCTATATGCATCGCCGCCGTCCGCCGCTGCGCTATGATGTTTGCCTTTGTGCAGATTCTTGCCGCCGCTTATCATCGTCTATAAAAACCTCAGCGTCGCTGTCAAAGAACCCTAGACCTCAATTCCCCTTCTTCCTCTCGAATTTCCCGTTCTGGCCGAAACCCCAGCTCGCCGGATTTCCATAGAAATAGTCGTTCCCGAGCTTCCTTGCTTATCAGAGACCACTCCGGTGACCGCCATAACCTTATCGTCCGATTGCCCCTTCTCGTAGAAGCTATGGAAGCCCGAGACGCCTGGATTGATGCCTCCTACCCGAAGTCTGGCCACCATCGTCCACCTCGATTCTAGCCATGATTTTATCCACTGAACCTTCCACGAGCTTCCTAGTGAGCTGCTGAACACGCTATTGTCCTCTGTTGATTCGTTTGCTTCTGGTACCGAGCTACCACCGCGTGTCGTCATGCACCGCGATAAGTAGCCTTTGTGAACTACTCTCCGATGACCATTTTGAGCAGCGCCACCACTGCTAGGCTCCTCACGTCGTCCTCTTCCCAACGAGCCTAACCATAGCCCTGCACGCACCAGATCAACAGATCGATCATCAATCTGTGATGATCATCTTTGGGTGACATCAGCATGATGTCATGCTGATGTCACCCCAACCCAGTCAGCAGGTTTGATCTGGTCCACTGCCCATGTGGCATACGACATGTCCCTAACCCTAGTAGTTAGTGACCTCAGGTAGGTCTAGTCTTGGTGAAAAAAGCTATTTACTTATTTAGAATTTAATTTGAACATGGATAAACACTAATAATTTAATATCTTATGTTTTATAATTTAGAAAAATATGTTTAATAGATGAAATGTTTTAGAAAAATAAAATCTACAACATAAAACTATTACCATACATTATTATGTTAACTATTTGAATAACTATTATTTAATAAGTAATAAAACTTTGAAAATTCATATTTTAATATTGCTTATTGAGAAAATTATAAATAATATACTAAAATTATTAGAAAAATAAAAACTACAATGTAAAACTATAAACATAAAATATTTTATCACTTAACTAAATATTTATTATTTCTTAGGTGTTTATAAGGTAATATCTTATAAAAATCATATTTTAATATTTAAAAATCATAAAAATATTTATAATATACCAAAATGATCACAAAAATAATAACTACATCTTAAAATTATAATATTCCACTTTGAGGTAAGTAAACAAATTAATACTCTAATAACTTGACTTTAAACTTATTTCCTTAATTGAAAATTCATATAAGGATAAATAAAAATTTGCTATAATTCTAAAAATTATACATCTAAGGCCTAATAATAGTATTTCTCTTAAATATTGATAGTATGAAATTAATATAATCAAAAACATCTTAATTACATTTTTTGATGAATTATCATCCATCTGTCAGTGTAAATTATTTTCTAAAAGGATTCTTATGAAATTATAAAATCTTCAAGATGATATTTTTAACCAAATAAAACTTTTCACCATTACTTCAACCACAAGTTTATAAATATATTATAAATCCAAAGATAATTCTTAAATAGTTAAATAATATTGTTTCTTTGTTTACAAACCATAACCACTTATTTATAAGGAGATAAATGAATCTATTCACTCATAAAGTTAAGAAACCACTACTCAAATAAAATTAATACCACTCTTAATTAACCTTAAAGAAACATTATGAAGTGAACAAGTTATAATACCATATAATGACCAAGATAGATAAGTCTCAACTACTAGTAAGGTCCTTATTCAATTTAAGTAATTCTCTCTTCCTTGAGAGTTATACCTAGAAAGAAACCCTAAGAGTGTTAACTTATAGTTTAAATCCTTTTGTTTAGTTAAGTAAACCTTTCTTCAAAAAGTTATTCTTTTAAGATACATTATAAAGCAAGATATAAGCATTCCTATGAAAGCTCTAAATGATGAACAAACCTTATATACATAGTCTTTAGATACATTCCACACTTGAGTATTCTATTATTGTGTGTACTTTATTATACCTACATGTTGTTTCACACACACTCACAAGCCTTAATAAGAAGCACAAGTGTTAAACTTATCTAAAAGGACAACACATTCTAAAAAAACCATTTATAGTTTCCAAACCCTACATCAACTCTTATTTCGAGGGTTCAATTTTATAAAATTGCATTACATTGCTTATGCATAATAGCATCTTGCTGCTTTAAACATTAGTCCTTAACGTCCAATGATTTAGTTTTTAGATATTGGATATTATATTGTCTCGAAGACCGTGAGTGCATAATCTTGCAATCAAAAAAGTCAAGTTCACACTTGCTCATGTCATTTGGTTATTTTTTTTCTCTCAAATATTTTGCAAATCCAGTGTTGTCATTATCTGCATTTCAAAAAGGTTAGAAAACACTATTTTCATAATAATATGATTATAGGTTATCTACCAAGAGGTAATAATATAGTAAGAAAGTTCAGATGGTAAAGGACATATTATCTAGGGCTTAACAACCAATGTCGCCAGTGATTCTTGTGCCGTATAATACGCGTTAACCATGAGATTTGGAATGGGACGGAGAAGTCAGCTGTATCTTTTCCCTCTCGCATGTAGCCGGATGTGAGGGTCGTGACCTTTATCCTTGTAGCGTGCATTAATTGGTAATTCGTAGAGGATATGCAGCATATGGGTGGGAACCCTCAATGTCCCACGACAGTTCTAGCATCTGAACAGTCTGTACTAACCATTGCCGTAATTCGATACGTGGGCATGGTGTACATCAAGGAGACATGCAGGGTCATGGAGAAGGAAGTGATTGTCTTCGATCTTAGGTTGGGCCTCAAACCATAGAAGTTTGAACGGGGACATACTCTCGGCTGTGCAACAAAGCTTAAGATCTCTCAAGGGAAAAGTAACGCATCTCTGCAGAGTGTAAGAACTGTAACTTGTTACTTCCTGTTCCGGGAAGGAGCTACGAACGCGGAAGGAAAGAAACTCAATGAAAGTTCTAGTAAACATGTGAGGGATAACGAACATAGATTTTCAGAATAAAATCAACCTTTGAAGAAATGTTTACAAAAACCTGCATTTCCTACGACCTTTGGTATGTGGCTGTAGATAGTGCATCAAACACTCCTTTATAGTAAACTTGCTGAGTACGCTCGTACTCAACGTATCTTCTTAACCCTTCCTAGATTCTGAAGCTAATACAGACGACGTCTACATCAACTTATGTTCCAGGAATCATCATCAACAGATCAAGGTCTTCAATACAATCAAGGAAGTCAACATATACCTCAACTAAAGTGAATATGAAGTTGCTAATTGGATATGAATATAATATCTATCCATAGAACCTATTTTTGTAGCGTATTGCAAACACATCAATGCAATCCCAATATTTTAAATACTAGTCTATTAGTATGATAGTTATGAGTTTATTATTTTTGATTCTTACTTTTAAGATGTTTCTTTCTCTCTTTTGTAAAGAGTCGAGTTGTAACCTATAGTCATGTCTTGGACCTGTTGTGTTTCTGTTGTACCACTCTGAGGGATGTAATACTAGTGAACGGTGTTTCATTGGTGTTATGTCAATGACTATAGTATACTACATCATGAAGTGGTATGCTAGGTCACCACAATGATCCTTGTAATTGAACAAACCATATGCTTTTAAATTTGATTATTTTAGTTAACTACTTAAAATTTGATTCTTCTAGTTAGCAAGTCTCCAAATGGATGCACTGTCAAGGGAAAATCTAGAAAGAGGCGCATGTAGTAATTGTGAATACTGCAAATTGGAAAGGCTGATACCGAAGGAGCCTACTGTACATCATAGCAATAGGATCGAGTTGCAGGTTTTAAAATTTTTTCTACTGACTCTAAACTAGTAGTTAAACCTAATGTACAACTTCAAAACAAAACACTCTAATTACTGCAATGTCTATTTAGATTTCTAAAACCAATGCTAGCTTAATCGATGTCTCTTCGGATGATGATGACGATTATGATTATGATGTGAAGCAAACTATAGTCAGGATACATAAGAAAACAAGGTTCAAAGCATCTGATGATGATGCGAAACAACCTATAGTACAAAAAACTAAGGAAACGTGGTTAAGAGGATCTGATAATGTTGATAGAGTAAAGAAAGCTAGGAAAGTGAGGTTAAGAGAATCATATGATGTTGTTAGAGTAAAAAATCTAAGAAAATGTAAGATCCCACCTTTATAAACGTAAAGATACCTGTGATTGCAATGCTAGTCCCTGGATCAATTGTTAGCATCCACAGTTTAAGATGAAGTACACAGAAACAAAGGTCATTATTACATCATCATTCCAGAGATAACATAGTCTTTTACAACTCCATAGACATAGGCTATTACAAGAGTTTAACTTAACAATATAAAAATAGAAGTCTTCATCCTCATGTGCCACAGGCAAGCATGTTGAGTGTAGACTCATAACCCCTAATCATCATCAGAGTAACCTGCAACATAACAAGTTACAGCCACAGTGGGTCAATACATTGGAATAGTATTGGCAAGTGATACCTTAGTAGAATATTATCATCTAATCACTACATAAATTTGGCTAAGTGTAGCTTAGGCTTGCTTTGCTCAAAATAGGTTTTACCTATCATTTGAAAACACTAAGTTTTTGTTTGGCAAAACTTTCCCAAGGAACTAACAATAGAAATTGGTGAACCTTCACCCTTGTTCAACCACAAGTTTTAACTTATAAAATTGGGATGAGGATATTCTTGATAGCTTCCATGTCTTGATGCTCAAATTGTCCAATACCAGAGACATTGCTAAGTACTTAGTTTCTTCCATCTGCAGAGGTGGTGCACTTTCCCCACAAGACTTGATTCACCAATACAGGACCTTTCAGAAGCCTTCCCTTATAACAAATGGATGCGTCCCAACCTATCATCCCAGTACCACCAACTGTCCAAATGGCTAAGTTATTGCAACCTATATGATCCAGGCAGAGCCCATAATGCCATGTGGTTGCACTAGAAGCTTCTTAACATTTGGCATCTCAAATCCCTTTGTTCCTGGGTGGCAATCCACAAGTGAGATACACAAGGTAAACCATAGAAATGGCCTTGTGTAACCACTCAACCAAAAACCACCAAGCAATTACCATTCCACCCAGGTGTTTCATTCACTTAGTTGTTTTATTAAGCAAAAACATAAGTCAAAGACTTAGCAATATTTTTCCATAGCATGTATATATTCCACCCTAGGTTATTACTATCTAGACTAATCATGGCAATAGCAAGTATCTTAACTTAGATAAAATTCTAACAATTCTACAACTACTAGGATTTCGCAAGCATAGCATATAGATACTTAGCAAAATATTCATGCAAGCCTATACATATTTCTAATGCATAGTCAAAATATTGGGACAGATAAATATGAAGCACCACTTGCCTTGGTAGTTGGGGGAGTATCAACAATCCTCACAATCACAATCACCACTAGCACCAAAATCTACAAATAAAATGATAGCACCAAATTCATATATCAAAATAAACAAGCAAAAATATATGAATGGATGCAATGCCATTTGATGATTTTTCTAGATCAAACAAGACAAGTGGAACAGTACTGAATCACAAAACAAATATACACTAAATAAACTTTATTTAGTCTTTAAAACATTTTTCAAGTAATTTCTATACTCAAAATAAGCCTACACATGTCTCTACAAAAACAACCCAATTTACAGAGGAAATTTATTAGAAAAAGTGCATAGTTGGATAGAATTCTTTCTCCTGATTTCAATGATATAAAATTTGCAAAATTTGAACATGTGGATCAAAAGTTATGAATTTTACAAGTTTGAACTTATAATAGAAATGTGGCTGTCTTTTTAAATAAAACACAGGCCACGTGGTAGCTTCTGATTGGACGATACCGATTCGCGCGGATCAGGCTTTCTGGATCGTTGGATTAAAACGCAACACACGGCTCAGATCTAACTTACCTCTTCGCTTAAGTGATCTATTCCTACACGCCCGATCTAGATCTAACGACCCACATCAAACGAACCAAAAGTCAGCGGCGCTACAACGATGGCTGGCGGCGGCGCAGTCAGACGGTGATGTCGCCGGCGTTATAGGAAGCGAGAAGGACAGTGGGGTAGCTCACCGTGTTCGCATGATAATGCTGATCCTCAAGGTGGTTTTCGTTGGCGGAGGGGCGCTCGGAGTCATCAGGAATTGCTCGCCGGAGTTCGTGAAGGCGTCAGGCACGGCTGTTCGTCGATGTTGTCGAGGATGTAGATCATGCCAGAGAGAAATAAGCAGTGCGTCAGATGCAGGAAGCGATGCTGGTCATGCGAGTATCAAAGAGAGGGCATGGCGCGCTCGGGGTTAACCTGAACAGTTCGCCAAAGTTGAGTGCTTCGTCGGGCTCGCCCAGTCGTCGACGTTGCCGATGTTCGGGGTTGTTTTAGCACACAGCAGCGGTGTTAAACGACATGCAAGGATGTAGGGAATGTGCTAGCAAGACCAGGAGGCAAGGGGCGGAGAGTGATCACCGCAATTTGCCGCCGGAGGTCGTCGATACTACGGTGGTTTGAGCTCAAATGCGAGCAGCCTGGTGGCGGAGCGAGCGCGGGAAGTGAGGGGAAAGATGCAGGGTGGGGAGGGGGTTTTGTAGTCGGATCCTGGGCGAAGATCGCGCACGTAATCGTCGGCAATAACTCGATTTTATGGCGCGACAGTGATGGCGGAGGAAACAGCCGGCTACGTGGTCGTGGGCGTGAATTGAGGAAGAAGGGGGTGAGCTGGCGAGGGTCCACCGATCAGTGACTGTCTGGGTAGCGCGGGTGCGGTGAGAAAAATAGAGAGAGAGGGAAAACCCGGGTGGGCTGGCTAGTGGGTTGTTTCTGCTATTGGGCTCAAATGCTGGCGCGAGCCTTTTTCCTTTTTTGTTATCTTTTTCTTTTTCTGTTTTGATTTTCTGGATTCAATTTCAAATGGTTTTCAAATGGGATTGAATTCAAACTTGTTCTGAATTTTTGTAAAGTAGAACTTGCACCTTTTTGGCTACAAAACAAAGTTTCTCACTCAAAATACTTTGGCCTATTGGAATTTAAAAATATACAATGCCTTTATCACTTAATTAATAAAGACATAAGGATGGTTTTAAATTCATATTTTGTTTTGAAAATCTTTGTCCAAGCTTTGGGAGATAACAATCAATCATAAGATCAATTCTCTTCTTGTCAAAACAAATATTCTCTTTTTAGAGTGTAACATTAAGGCTATTGCCTTTCTTGCATAAAATAATAGATCAAAAAGTTTATGATTTTGAGGAAATGATCCTAAAATGATTATGAATGCATGAATGATATGCCAACTTTGAAATCATGATTTTTGGGATGTTACAAATCTAACCCCCTTAAGGTGAATCTCGCCCTCGAGATTCGGTTTGGCTAGCAAATAGGTGAGGGTGATCTTTCTGAAGGTCATCTTCTCTTTCCCATGTTGCTTCTTCTTCGGAATGATGGTTCCACTGAACTTTGCAGAATTTGATAGTCTTTGTCCGTGTAACTATTTCTACAGTCTCAAGAATATTGATAGGTTTCTCCTCATAGGTGAGATCACTTTGCAATTGGACCTCCTCCAAAGGTATAGTATCCTTCAAAGAAGTCTCCTCCATCTCTGGATGGCATTTCTTTAGCTGACTCACATGGAACACATTGTGAACAGTAGACAATGATTCCGGTAATTCAATCTCATATGCTACTTCTCCTTTACGACTTAGAATCTTGAATGGTCCAACATATCTTGGGGCCAATTTTCCTTTGACTCCAAATCTCTTCACTCCACGAAGTGGTGACACTCTAAGATAAGCTCTATCACCCACCTCATACGTGACTTCTCTACGCTTAGGATCTGCGTAGCTCTTCTGTCCGGACTGTGCTATCTTCAATTTGTCCTTTACTAACTTGACTTTCTCTTCAGCTTCTTTTATTAGTTCTGGCCCGAACAAGTTTCTTTCTCCCATACTAGTCCATAGTAATGGGGTAGTACACTTTCTCCCATAGAGAAACTCAAATGGTTCCATCTCAATAATGGCTTGATAGCTGTTGTTGTAAGAGAATTCTGCGTAAGGCAGACTTTCATCCCAACTAGATCCATAGTCTAGGGCACATGCCCTCAACATATCCTCTAGAATCTGGTTGGTCCTTTCTGTCTGTCCATCAGTCTGGGGAAGAAAAGCAGTACTGAATTCTAATCTCGTTCCCAATGACTCATGCAGTTGCCTCCAAAAATGAGAAGTGAATTGAGTTCCCCTATCAGACACAATACTCTTGGGTACTCCATGCAGACACTCAATCCTATTCATACAGATTTTGTCCAATTTAGCACTTGTATAGGTTGTCTTCACAGGTATGAAATGAGCCACTTTAGTTAGGCGATCCACTACAACCCAGATAGAATCATATCCTGACCTGGTCATTGGAAATCCGGTGATGAAATCCATGCCAATCTTGTCCCACTTCCAATCAGGAATAGGTAGTGGTTGTAACAAACCTGCTGGTTTCTGATGTTCCGCTTTCCCTCTACTACATACATCACACAAAGAGATATGTTCGGCGATGTCCTTCTTGAGATTATTCCACCAAAATCTTTCATTCATATCCATGTACATTTTGGTGTTACCGGGATGAATGGAATACGGTGAGTTGTGTGCTTCTTGTAAAATCAGCTTCCGAAGATCCGGATTTTGCGGAACGCAGATACGTCTTCCATAAAGTACATTGTTCGTCTTCATGAAATCCTTTGGCTTTTCCCTTGCCAATTTTTTTCCTTAATCTCTTCAATTTCCTTGTCCGTCTTTTGGGCTTCCTTGATTTTCTCCAACAAGGTGGGTTGAACATCCAATGACATGAGATGCCCCTTAGGCACAATCTCCACTCTAAGGTCTCTAAATTGGGCACACAGATCTTCTGGCAACTCTCCCTTAGTAAGGCCATTCACAAATACCTTACGGCTTAGCGCATCCGCCACAACATTTGCTTTACCGGGGTGGTATTGCAAACTCAAGTCGTAGTCCTTGATGAGTTCTAGCCATCTTCTTTGTCTCATATTGATTTCTTTCTCAGTGAAGATATACTTCAAACTTTTGTGATCTGTGAACACTTCACATCGCTTTCCCAAAAGATAATGTCTGCATGTTTTGAGTGCATAGACAAAAGTGGCTAATTCTAAATCATGAGTAGGATAATTTACTTCATGAGTTTTGATTTGTCTTGAGGCATAAGCCACAACTTTCCCTTCTTGCATCAGAACTGCACCTAATCCATGATGAGATGCATCATAATACACATGGAAATCCTTCTCCAAATCTGGCAGACATAGGATTGGTGTTGTCACTAGTCTCTTCTTCAATTCTAGGAAACTGAGTTCACATCCTTTAGTCCAAGAAAATTTCTTGTCTTTCTTTAGTAACTCCTTCATTGGTTTAGCTACCTTGGAGAAATTTTCAATGAATCTTGTATAGTATCCTGCCAAGCCAAGAAAACTACGAACCTCTTTCAATGACTTGGGAGATTCCCATTCAGTTACAACTGACACTTTTGCGGGATCAACTGCTACACCATCTCCTGACACAATGTGTCCAAGAAATCCAACTTCATTCAACCAGAATTCACACTTGCTGAATTTGGCATACAGCTTATGCTCTCTAAGCTTCTCAAGTATCAAACACAAATGTCCTTCATGCTCTTCGTTACTCTTGGAGTAGATCAAAATGTCATCGATGAAAACGACAACAAACTTGTCAAGGAACTCCATGAACACCTTGTTCATCATATTCATGAAGTAAGATGGTGCATTGGTCAAACCAAACGACATCACGGTGTACTCATACAATCCATACCTGGTGGTGAAAGCTGTCTTAGGTATGTCTTGTTCCCTTATCTTAAGCTGAAAATAACCTGACCAGAGATCAATCTTAGAGAAAACATAGGCTCCTTCTAACTGAGAAAATAATTCATTGATTATGGGCAAAGGATATTTGTTCTTGATAGTCACCTCATTGAGTGAACGATAATCGATGCATAACCTTTGACTTCTATCTTTCTTTTCCACAAACAAGACTGGTGCTCTCCAAGATGATGAACTTGGTTGAATAAATCCTTTCTGCAACTATTCTTTAAGTTGTTTCTTGAGTTCTTTAAACTCATCAACTGACATCCTGTAAGGTATCTTTGCTATTGGTCCTGATCCTAGCAGCAAGTCAATCAGAAATTTCACATCTCTATCTGGTGGCATTACCGACAATTCTTCCGGAAACACATCCGGATATTCCCTCACAATTAGCACGCTGTCTATGCTAACCCCCTTAAGAGAATTTAGCTTACTCCCTGTTGATTAAAAGTTAGTCTTGAATCTAATCCTTTTATTATCTGGGGTTGTGAGTGCGACAGTATGATTGGCACAATCTAGCACTCCCTTGTACTTAGTCATCCAGTCCATTCCCAAAATGGCATCCAATCCTTGGGAATTTAGGATTATCAGATTAACGGGAAACTTATACTTCCCCAACTCTATGACTAGGTCATGACATCCTATATCATTTCTCCACCAGGATAACTTACTTTTATAGGACACCCAATAGTTTCAACTAGAAGTTCATTTCTATTAACAAATGCTCTTGATATGAATGAATGCGATGCGCCAGTATAAAAAAGAACAAGTGCTGGAATAGAATTGAGTTTGAACTTACCAGCCACAGCATCAGGTTCCTCATAAATATCTTCCACATTGATGTGGTTCACCTGTCCCTTCTGGAAAGGGTTGGTCTTGGTGGTTCCTTCAACTTTCTTTTTTGGGCACTCATTTGCATAATGCCCCAGCTTCTTACACTTGAAACATTCAACCTGACTGATATCCCTCTTTGTAGGCTGACTACCACTTCCACTTCCACTGTGGTGACTCTTGTGTCCACTCTTGTGGTTCTTGTACTTGTCATTATCATGACTACGGTGATGCTTGTTGTCATGATGGCGGTTGTGGTTGTGGTGGTTGTTTGTAGAGGTCCCAACCTTCAATAAGGTAGAGATCCCTGTGTTTACAATGCTAGTCCCTGGATCAATAGCTAGCATCCACAGTTAAGACGTAATATCAAGAAACAAAGGTCATAATGCAACTTTATAACCACGAATAAAATAATTTATTACATCTTACATAGCTCATATGGCTATCTCATTACAATGCAGCAGAAATAACTATAGCATAGGGTCCTTCATCTTCAAAGTGCCACAGGCAGTCATGTTGGTTGTAGACTTGTAATCCTAATCAATAAACTTCACTAACATCAAACAAACCTGCAACATAATAAGTTACAGCCATAAGGGTCAATACATTTGAATTGGATTGGCAAGCGATACTATGGTATTATAGTGGAGTCTATCATCTATATGCATTTGGCTAAGTGGATCTTAGGCTTGCATTGCTCAAAATAGAATTTTCCTTATCATTTGAAAATACTAAGTTTTTGCTTGTCAAAATCACTCAAGGCATCTCCCAATAGAAATTGTTGATCCTTCAACCCTTGTTCAACCACAAGTTTTTAACTTAGAAATTGGGATGACGAGATTCTTGATTGCTTCCATGTCTTGATGCTCAAATTGTCCAATACCAGGTACATGGCTAAGTACTTAGATTTTTCACTCTGCAGAGGTGGTGCACTTTCCCCACAAGACTTGGTTTCACCAAGACAAGATCTTTCAGAAGCCTTCCCTTAGACCAGAATGGACGCGCTCCAAACTATCAATCCCCTACCACCAAGTGTCCATTTGGCTAAGTTATTGCAACCTATATGATCCAGGCAGAGCCCATAATGCCAAGTGGCTGCACTTGAAGCTTCTCAACATTTGACATCTCAAATCTGTTTGTTCCTGGGTGGCATTCCACAAGTGAGATACACAAGGTAAACCATAGAAATGGGCCTTGTATAACCACTCAACACAAACTATTCCTTCCATTCCACCCAGGTGATTCATTCACTTAGTTGTTTTATTAAATAAAACACAATTCCTTGACTTAGAAATATTCCACAACATGAATATAATCAACCCTTGTTTTCTACTAGCTAAGCTAAGCATGATAGTAGTAGAATTCTTAACTTAGGAAATTTCTACTAAGGTTTCATCTACTAGGTTTTCCCATGGCATAGTTTACACTTAGCAAAAATTCCATGCAAGTCCTACTTAGAAATATCACTAATGCATAGTGAAGATAATGGGACAAAAGTATGAGCATCACTTGCCTTTTTGGTAGAGAATATAAGTTCACTCCTTGATCTTGCAATATTCACACTCTTGAAATAGCACTACAATTCAATCAAGCAAGCAATAATTCAATCTACCATTCAAGCAATTCATCACATAAAATAATAGAAACAAAATAATGCATGCAAGCATGCCAAAGATTGTTTTATTTACCAAATTGGTTTCTAATAGGTTATACACATTCTAAAACACCTATTGGTCAATTTATATAAGTGGCAAAACCATTTGCAAAAGATTTTACCTATAAACCATTTTTAAACCAAATCAATATTTTATGTGGTTGAAAATGCCTTTAGCAAATCAATTATATTTATAAGGTTCACCAAATACATTTTTAATTCTAAAACTTGGTGTTTTGGGTCAGAGAGTTTAAATCAAAACATTTCCCATAGGTTTTTCTCCAAAAAGTATTTTCAACATATGAACAACATTTTTTTATTTGACTAGAAATGCTTTAATTCAAAGATTTATTCTTTCGCTTCACAAAATTTGTTTTTGAAACCACAAGTTGTTTTAGATGGTTAGTAGGTTCAAAACAATCCATTTGCCAAATATTTTATCACAAAAACAATTTTAGAATGAGTTTTATATTCTAAATAAGCCTACACAAGTTTCTGCAAAAACAACCAATTTAACAGAAGCAATTTACTAAAAAAAGTGCATGGTTAGAAAGTAATTATCTTGCTGATTCCATTGATATAAAATTAGAAAAATTTGGACGTGTGGTTTGAAAGTTACAAATTTTACAAATTGGAACATCTAATAGATCGTTTCTGGTTTTTAAAACAGCAGCTGGGCCATGTGGCGTGATTTGATTCGTCGGTACCGGTTCACATGGATCAAGCAACGTGGCGCGTTGGATTAAAATGAGATCGTGTGGGTCAGGTAGCTCCATACCGCTTCGGTTAGTCATTCTATCTCAGCCTTACGATCTAGATCTGACGGTCCTCAACGCATCGACCAAGAATCAGCGGCGCTGGCAGTGGCGAGTGGCGGCGCGCGCTCTGGCTACGGCGGAGCCGGCTATACAGGACGCAAAAGGGGTAGAGGAAAGGCTCACCGAGGTCGTCGTGGTGTGCTGACGCTCAACGTGTTCGCGAGGAGGCAAGGGGCGTACGAGGACGAACGTAATTGCTCACCGGAGTCATTGTCACCATTGGTTGCGCTCAGACGTCGTTGATGGCGAAGCTACGGAGCATGCCAGATAAAAAGGGAAGCACGGTTTTGTCAACACCCGGATTTTTCAATCCTAGATGCCTGTTATGCCATACATCGCAATCCCAGGATTACCATTTTTGCGAGACATAACAGAATTGGATACCATAGTACTTCATCCATTACAAACGATACAAAAGTTCTTACACAAATAGGGATCTCATGATCCAGTTCTTAGTACAACATCAGGCAGCGGAATACGTAATAATAACGGTAGCGTAGGCGAAGCTCCATCATCGGGGTCACAGGCAATGCTGACGATGGGAGATGATCCTAGTTGTCGTAACCTTCCTGGGGTCCATCCTCCAGGTACTCCTCTTCATAGTCTGGCCATGGGAATAGCCAGGGACAAAGCCATGAGTACTCTTTAAGTACTCGCAAACTAATACTAACAGGTAAAGGGGTTTTTGTATAATAGGACACTAGGCTCTAGGGTTGTTTTGCAAAAGCCAGGTTTATCTCTACTAAGTTCCAGAGCTAGTCACAATTTTATAACTCCTAAGTGGGAACTTGTATTTCCGGTCACAACTCTGTTGTGGTCAAGTCAAAGTCTCAATTCATTTCACAAGTCATTTTGAAAAGTCTGACGGGGGAATAGTATGGCCACTCCAACTGTCCATAACCGCGGACGCGGCTATTCGAATAGTTTAACACTCTAAAGAGATTGTACACTTTCACCACAACATTCCATACATCCGTCAGGAACAAATCCTGAATTTACCATACTCAGTATGCGGATAATCAATCCTAACCTTTCAATTACACGCCCTAGTATAAGCACCTCTCCTGTGAGTTTGGCCTCCCAACCATGACCATTGTCATCTTGGGTACTGCACAGGTGGACAATCTTCACAAGGTAGCCTCAGCTCAGACCTTGGCCGGGAGGTAACTAATACTAAGGGATATAAGTTTCCAGTCAAGCCCTACCCAATATTCGGGTATTGTGGTTGTACGATAAAATTGGAATGGTATCGCATCCAGACAACCATCAGTTTTATAAGGGGCTAAGGCTCATGCCTCAACATTTTTATCACCAGAATCATCAAGTGTTTGGAAACACATGTCCAAAACATTTCAATAGAATGATCCATCATTCCAAGGTTTTCATAACCATTTTTCCACCAAGTATTCCCATCTAAAAGTTGATCAAGTTTTATGCTTAGCACTAGCATCTACAGGTGGGGGTAGTAATGATGAGGGGTGGTAAACTGGTGGAGTTTCAACTAAGTACAACCTTATATCTTTAGATTGCTCTCAAGGTTTCTAGCTTAGGCCAAATTTTATGCTCTTTATGCAACCTTCAGCACAACTGTCTCATATGTACCAAACTCTTAGGTAGACTCTAAGTAAGCTTTGATAAAGAAATAAAGTAAGGAGCTTGCAAGTAAAACTAGGATTGGTTTATCAAATGAGTATGATCACATATGCTTAAGGCATATAGTAGTCATATCACAAGTATGGGTTTGTGGCATCAGTAGGGTATCTTGCAAGGGTTAGCTTGCACAATCACTAGTAGTATTAGGCTTGCATCAGTGTCAATATAAGCTTGCCTTGTGCAGAGCAGTTGTTGAAGTTCTCCTCGGCTTCCTCTTCGTAGTATCCTCCTTCCTCCTCGTAGTAACCTTGGTCGGTACTAGCGTCTATGAATAAATACGAGGTACACAATCACCAAACAATACTTAACTACTTGCAGTCATCACACACAAGGGTCCTATAGATGATCTAGCATCATCTCTAACATTACAAGGTTAAAGCTTGGTTTAAAACTTTTTATTTTTAGAAAAGTAATTTCTACTCACTGAAAAACTACTTAAGATTTAATATTCTCCAAACCAAATATGGGATCATGTTGACACATGTCATCACCACATATTGTAGTCCATGGGAATGTGATTTAAAGTGGTGTCACAATTTAATAAGGTTTTACCCTTTTATTTTGATTAATTAAAGTGGCTAGAAATGCTTATGTAGCATTCTTTTATTACTTGAACATTATTTCTGCAAGTAAACCTATATATTTTTATATATTCTGAAAGGTATGGTTAAATGTGATTTTTGAGAGTTGGAATCAACTCAAAAGCTTTTATGGTTTAAATTTGAAAAATGTTTGAATGCAGAAAAGCTTCTGCCTTGTTATTTTTACTATGGGTGATCTATAGATCCAAATGACTTGAATCCAACGGTCTTGGATTAAGAATTCACAGACCTTTCCAACAAAATTGGTTTCATCCAATTTGGTGTACTGAATCGATCTGGGTTGATTTTGGAAGTTGGGTGCTGAAGTGTGTTTGAATTTAAATAGAAGAGGATTTAATTTGAATTGTTGGGCTGCGCGGGAAAAGTTACTGGGCCGGCCTGCTAAGCGTTGTGCTCCCGCAGGCTGCTTAAGTGGGTGTCCCCACTCGTCAGTGACACGGGGATGGGCGAAGCGATATGGGGCAATGTGGATCGTTCGATCTAGTTCTAATCTAACGGCTGAGAGTCATCGTCGATGCGAGACAACTCCGGCGAGAACGAAACCTAGCGCGGCCAGTGAGGGGTGCTGGGGGCTCACCGGGGTACGGGCAAGGGTCGGCGAGGCGGTCGAACGACGAAGTCGACGGCGGCGAACCTCCTGGTACCGGTGGCTTCTCCTGGGGCGGCTCCAATCGCTGGCTCATTTCTTCTCCGGCAGCGGCAGGCTCCAGTGAAATTCCGGCGAGGTGGTGCTCGCCTTGCTCTCAGAATGGTGTGGCACGATCAGTTAGGAGAGGGGAGTGAGATGGTGTGAAGAAATCGTGCGGGGGTGGCCTCTATTTATAGTCGAGCGAGGGGACCGTCGGGGCGCACGGTGAGCTCGTCGGGGGCGACGTTACAGGAGGCTAATGGCATGGGCAAGGGTAGGGGACGGTGCTGTGTCTCCTGGCGATGCTCAACGACATGGTCACGAGGCATGGGGCGGTGTGGTTTGGTGTGTAACGGCCGGTGCTCTGCGCGGCAGAGGCGGCGTCTTCGACGGCAGGCGGTGGCTGTATGGCACGGGGCGACAAACGGGGATGCCTCGCGGTCTCCTGGGTTGGTGGTGATCGTGTGTGCACGCGGTGAGGGCGGCACGCGGTCTATAGATGCTGGTCGAGGGTGGCGCTCTGGCGCACACACGGCATGTTCTGGGCATGGCTTGTGCGCATGGTCTAGGGCTTGGCAACGCTCGCGGCTGGGACAGGGAGTGGCGGTGGACGGTGGGCTGCCTCCCAGAAAAGGTTGGCACGGCTAGCTCTTCCTCTAGCTTGCTGTCCACAATGGGGTGACATGGGGGTGCTCGGCTGTTCACCATTAATGACAATGGCAAGCTCACAGGGGTGCTAGTGTTGGGCTAATCTTTCTAGATGATCTACTGAGTTGTGTGTGAGCTAACTAGGGAACAAGTTAGGCAAGAATCACTGCACACTATAGTGTTTGATGTTTTGTTTGATTTGTGTCTGCATCCTGTTTGATGAAATGGCCGCATGAAATCAAGTTTTGAATTTTGAAATGATTTTTGGTGGGTTTGCTAGATTGGTTCTGGTGAGTCTGCAGATGCTTGGGTTTTGAAAGTTGAGCTTGTTTGAGTGGGTTTTGAAAAAGTGGGATCTTCCCATATGAAGAAAATTCAATTTTGAATTGTCATTTATACTATGCATTTGAAAGCTTCTGGATGATCACAAAGTGGGCCTTGATACCTTGTTATGAGTACATTCAAGGGGTGCAAAGATCCAGAAAAGTTTCTGTTAGGTTTTGAAAGTTTGAGACAGCCAAAGTAGGCATGGGAGTTAAATTGGTCAAAATGACCATTCACTTCATATATGTGTTTTGATTTACTTGTCTTTAGGAAAAGTGTGGGAAATGTTTTAGATGAGGTTCATTTCACCTAAGAAACATTTTACAAGCAATGGATCACACAAACAAGGTGGTTTTTAAAGAAATTCAAAATTCATGCATACACATATACATGTATTCATGAGTTTATTTAGAAAAGTTTTTGTTAACCCTAATCTTGATGATTAGTGTTTAGATGATCTAAGTTTGGTATTTTTGGGATGTTACAAACCTTCCACCCTTAAACAAAATCTCGTCCCGAGATTTGAAAAAGGACGAAAAGATTACCTAGGATTTGAAGAGATATGGAAACTCCGTCCTGAAGTGATCTTCGCGTTCCCAGGTAGCTTCCTCTTCTGTGTGGTTGCTCCACTGAATCTTTAGAAACTTGATGCTTCGGGTTCTGGTAGTATGAAAGGCTTCTTACAAAATACGGATGGGTACTTCGGGATAGGTTAGGTCATTGTTTATCTCTACGGTCCGGTGATCGATATTCTTGAACACTTCGGTCTTCTCGGGGACTTCGAGACATTTGCGAAGTAATGAGATATGGAACACATTGTGCACAGCTGACATCTCTTCAGGTAGTTCAAATTGATAAGATACTTCTCCTCGACGGTTCAAAATCTTGAAAGGTCCGATATATATGGGGGCTAACTTTCCTTTGAGTTGGAAACGCTGCATTCCCTTCAATGGCAACACTTTCAGATAAACAAAATCTCCGATGTTGAAGGCGAGGTCTCGACGTCTCTTGTCGGCGTAACTCTTCTGTCAGGATTGGGCGGTCTTGAGGTGCTCACGAATCTTGTGAACTTTCTCTTCTGCTTCTCGTAGGATGTCGGGTCCGAAGATCTTACTCTCTCCTACTTCCGACCAGTTCAAAGGGGTGCGACACTTTCTTCCGTACATGAATTCAAATGGGGCCATTTGCAAACTGTCTTGGTAATTCTGCAAACGGCAGACAGTCTTCCCACTTGGATCCATATTCTAGCACACATGCTCTAAGCATATCTTCGAGTATTTGGTTTACTCGCTCCGTTTGTCCATCGGTCTGAGGGTGATACGCGGTACTGAAATCTAGGCGGGTTCCTAAACCTTCTTGAACTTTCTACTAGAATCTCGAGGTAAACTGAGTTACTCGATCCGATACGATGTTCTTGGGGACTCCATGCAAACTAACAATTCTAGCGATGTACAAATCTGCTAGCTTTGAACTGTGATAGGTGGTTTTGACGGGCAAGAAATGGGCTACTTTGGACAATCTGTCCACTATGACCCAAATAGAGTCATTTCCCCTACTAGAAGTAGGTAGTCCAGTGATAAAGTCCATTCCTTCAGAATCCCATTTCCATTCCGGAATTTGCAAAGGTTGCAACAATCCAGCGGGTCTTTGATGTCCTGCCTTGACTCGCTGACATATATCACACTTGGCGATATAGCTTCCAATTTCTCTCTTCATCTTATGCCACCAAAATTGCTCTTTCAAATCTTGATACATCTTAGTTCCTCCGGGATGGATAGAATAAAGAGTATCATGAGCCTCCCTCAAGATAACTTCTTTCAACTCAGAATCTGATGGTACACAAAGGCGTCCTTTGTACCACAAAACTACTTCTTCGTCCTCGGTGAATCCGGGTACTTTGCCTGTACCGATACGATGCTTGATTCCGTCGATACTAGCATTTCCTTTTTGTGCCTCTTTAATCTGACTGATCAAAGTGGGCTGAAGTTCTATGCTAGCCAAAAATCCTTCACTTACTAATTCCATTCGAAAATCTTCCATCTCTTTGTGCAAACTTGGTTGCTCCTTCAAAATCATGGAGTTCAAGCGGCACGGCAATCTGCTAAGGGCATCGGCTACCACGTTGGCTTTACCAGGGTGATAGTGAATGTCCAGGTCGTAATCCTTGATTAGCTCAATCCATCTTCTCTGCCTCATATTCAGCTCCTTCTGAGTGAATATATACTTTAGGCTCTTGTGATCCGAATAAATCTCACAACGATTTCCCATCAGGGAATGTCTCCATGTCTTCAGGGCTAGAACTACGGCTGCGAGTTCGAGGTCATGGGTTGGATAATTTTGTTCATGTTGCTTCAATTGTCGCGATAGATAAGATATAACTTTGCCTTCTTGCATTAGCACACATCCGAGACCAATCTTGGATGCGTCACAATACACATCGAAGGGCTTTGTGATATCCGGCATGATTAAGATTGGGGCTGATATTAATCTCCTCTTGAGTTCTTGAAAACTCGCTTCACACTTGTCTGTCCATTCAAACTTCTTGTCCTTCTTCAGCAATTGGGTCATGGGTCGGGCGATACTCGAGAATCCTTCTACGAATTTGCGATAATATCCCGCCAATCCGAGAAAAGAACGAACTTGGGTTTGAGTGGTTGGGGCTTGCCAATCTTCTACATCTTTCACTTTGGCAGGGTCAACGGCAATTCCTCTGGCTGATACAATGTGACCGAGGAATCCTACTTCCTGTAACCAGAAGTCACATTTGCTAAACTTTGCATACAACTGATGCTCTCTAAGGGTTCCAAGAATGGTCCTTAGGTGTACCTCATGTTCTTCTTATGATTTGGAATATATCAGAATGTCATCGATGAAAACAACGACTGATGGGGGAATACCAATCGGGGTATACCCATGAAGCGGATTCGCCAGATGGATCGAGCCGACTGAAGCCAAGCCCAGAGCGGGTCGATTCGTCCAATACGGCGAATGGCGCATGCTGGACCCAGATGAGTGGCGCCGACTGGAGGCCCAAGACGGCGAGTTCAATACAAAGCCCACCAAATACTTGTAAACCCTAGCTGGCTGCATATATAAAGCCACCAGGGCACCCCCACGAGGACAGCTCTCCTTAGATCTAGTCTCTCCCTCCGCCTACGGCAGCTCCATTGTAAACCAATCTATGATCATATACTGGATTGATAGCAGGACGTAGCGATCCTCCATCGAGGGGACGTGAACCTGGGTACATCGTGTGCCAATCTCGCTCCCGGATTCTCCTACGTCGCCTTGCACCCTCTACGTAAGCTACCCCCAGTAGCATCTTCCGTGCAATACCACGACAGTTGGAGCCCACCGTGGGGCAAGCGGTGCTTGGAGGGTGATAATCCGGGCGAGATCCTTCATCAACATCGCCAAGATCACGCGCAACGCCGAGTACTGCTAGGCAAAGAGATTGGAAGCTGATTGATCTGGCTTGCCTTGCATCCAAGGCACATGGGGCTGCAGAGATCGATTCACGTGACTGTTAGATGAGTTTTCTATTCGATTCCCTCTCTCTAATTAATTGTTCTACCCACTAGTTATTTTATTTAGATTTAATATCACATGCATGACTACTTTTGCGTATTGTTTGGTACTCACATGCATGATTACTTGTGCCTATTGTTTGGAGGACCAATCTATAAACACGAGATTGATCGCTGGTAGCGGTCAGATCACTCGATCAATTCTCAAGATGCCACAGATCAACTTCTGCGTCAATGCTAAATTGATTCTACATCCAAAAACAGCTCGCAAGCTACCACGCGGCAGGAATCCACGGTGATCGGCCGACTTTAATCTTCTTGAAGCCGGCGAGTGCGTGCAAGCAATTTCTCTAATACATCAAAATATCGATCCTCCACTCCAATAGCAAAAGCGGCGACGAGTTGATTTAAAATATGTGCTTCTCTCTCTTACGTATTGATTACCATGTGAGTCAACTATTTTATTCTGATCAGATCTAACTCTTCGCATGTCTTTTTTATGCATGCCCCACCTTGAGATCGAATTATGGTGTTCTGGGACAAGAGCCACCTCTTGGTCATGGCCAGCGTGCCGACGAGCAGGCTTCTTCTTTTGCCTCAGTGTTAACAGGTGATCGGGAATAGCGCGTGCGTGATATGAGGACTCGGCGTCTTCGACAACTCACATGTTGCGAACTTGTCATTGAAGACTCGCCATCATGGACTCTTGGCGACTCGCCCGTCACGCACTCGCCACACCAGACGACTCGTCCATCGCGGATTCGCTACGTCCGGCGACTCGTCCATCACAGACTCACCATGCTCCGGACCTTCGCCTAAACGCGGACATGCTTAAACGCGGACTCGCTAGGCTCGGAGACTCGCCCGCCACGGACTCGCCTGCCACGTCGACTTCGCCATAGCTTGACCTCCGTCCGCCGCGTCGACCCCGTGTCCGCCGCGTCGACTTCTCTACAGCGACCTCCGTCCGCCGCGTCGACATCGCCATAGTGCGACCTCCGTCCGCCGCGTCGACCCCGTGTCCGCCGCTTCGACTTCGCCAAAGCGCGACCATACGTCCGCCGCGTCGACTCCTTGTCTGCAGCGGCAACTTTTTTTGGCTAAACGCCGTGCGACCCATGTGTACGCCACGCCTAGTAAGGGACATTCATCATCCGAGTCGCCAGAGAAGGTCACATGCCACGCTGCATGGACTCACCACTGGGTGTCTCTTCCCCCCGGGAAAAATCTATTCGCCTTTGTCAACCTTTGAAAGAACGACTCGTAATGGGCAAGTAGTGCAGACGAGGACTCGCAAACCGAGCCTCGGATCGTCCACGAAAAACGCTAACCGAGAGCCATCATTGGAGTCGCCTTGCTCGACTGGCCTTCCGGGCCAAGACAAATGGTTGTGCTACACAAATAACACCATGTCCTCCTCAACCTTAGATAGTGTGAATCGCACGGCTAAGTACTGCGGACGAGGACTCGCAAACCGAGCCTCGGATCGTCCAGGAAGAACGCCAAGCCGAGAGCCATCTTTGGAGTCGCCATGCGACTGGCCCCCCGGGCCAAGACGAGAGACTCGCTAACAAAAACAGCGCAATCAACATCCTCGCGGACTCGCAATAATCGCGGACTCGCCACACTCGGGGACTCTCCCCTCGCGGACTCGCAATCATCGCGGACTCGCCACACTCGGGGGCTCTCCCCTCGCGGACTCGCCACCCTCAGGGACTCTCCCCTCGCGGACTCGCAATCATCGCGGACTCGCCACGCTAGGGGGCTCTCCCCTCGCGGACTCGCCACCCTCAGGGACTCTCCCCTCGCGGACTCACAATCATCGCGGACTCTCCACGCTTCGGGACTCTCCCCTCGTGGACTCGCAATCATCGCGGACTAGCCACGCTCCGGGACTCTACCCTCGTGGACTCGCAATCATCGCCGGTCGCTCGTCCTTGTCACTCGCCCGTGCTCGGGGGCTCGCCGCTCGCTGCCCTCGGGGACACGGCTTCCGCCGGTCGCTCGACCTCAGCACTCGCCGCGCTCGGGGAGTCGGTGCTCGCCGGTCGCTCGACCTCGCCATTCGCCGCGCTCGTGGACTAGCTCGACCTCGCCACTCGCCATTCTCGGAAACAACCACTACTATTTTCAAAGTGTGCATCTCTAAAGAGCCTCAAGTCGCCTCTACAAGCCAACTCGAGCCTCGGGGACTACTCCTAGGCATGCTACGTGTACGCGTGGTTCCACTACCGTGGCTCACCCTCGTCGACTCGCCACCACAGACTCGCCCTCGCGTACTCAACACGCTCGTCGAATCTGCACCGTGGACTCGTCCTCGTGTACTCAACACGCTCGGGGACTCGCCACCGCGGACTCGCCCTCGCGTATTCAACACGCTCGTCGACTCTCCACCGCGGACTCGTCCTCGTTTACTCAACACGCTCGGGGACTCGCCACCGCGGACTCGCCCTCGCGTATTCGACACGCTCGGGGACTCTCCACCGCGAACACTCGCCCCCGAGGACTCGCCACGCTCGGGGGCTCTCCCCTCGCGGACTCGCAATCATCGCAGACTCGCCCTCGCGTATTCGACACGCTCGGGGACTCTCCACCGCGGACTCGCCCTCGCGTACTCAACGCGCTCGGGGACTCCGCACTCGCCACGCTCGGGACTTTTCACGCTCCACTTTCGAGGACTCGCCGCAACTGGCGGCTTCACTGACTCCCTACGTCTTTCGCCAACAGGCCTTCACCGACTGGCTCACACAGACCGCCTCCCGCTTCACAGTTCTTTTCAATGTTCAGGAGCTCGTCGCCGATTCTCCACGACCCATCGTCAAGACTCTCCGCGCCCTGCCTCAATCCCGCATCGAATAAACAACGCGGTTGGGGACTACTGATGGGGGAATACCAATCGGGGTATACCCATGAAGCGGATTCGCCAGCTGGATCGAGCCGACTGAAGCCAAGCCCATAGCAGGTCGATTCGCCCAATACGGCGACTGGCGCATGTTGGACCCAGATGAGTGGCGCCGACTGGAGGCCCAAGACGGCGAGTTCAATACAAAGCCCACCAATTACTTGTAAACCCTAGCTGGATGCATATATAAAGCCACCAGGGCACCCCCACGGGGACAGCTCTCCTTAGATCTAGTCTCTCCCTCCGCCTACTGCGGCTCCATTGTAAACCAATCTATGATCATATATTGGATTGATAGCAGGACGTAGCCATCCTCCACCGAGGCGACGTGAACCTGGGTACATCGTGTGCCAATCTCGCTCTCGGATTCTCCTACGTCGCCTTGCTCCCTCTACGTAAGCTACCCCCAGTAGCATCTGCCGTGCAATACCACGACAACGACAAACTTATCCAGGAAGTCCATAAAAATCTTATTCATGAGGTTCATGAAATAAGCGGGGGCATTGGTTAATCCAAAAGACATGACTGTATACTCGAACAATCCATATCTGGTGGTAAAGGCAGTCTTTGGGATATCCTCTGCACGAATTTTGAGTTGATGATAGCCAGTTCTAAGATCAATCTTAGAAAACACCTGGGCACCGGTCAACTGATCAAACAAATCTTCTATCTTGGGCAAGGGGTACTTGTTCTTGATGGTGACATCATTCAACTTCCTATAATCCGTACACAAACGGTTACCTCCATCCGTCTTGTCCACAAACAAGACAGGTGATCTCCATGGGGACACACTTGGTTGAATCAATCTGATTTCCAACATGGAATCCAGTTGCTTCTTCAGTTCTTCTAGTTCTGACGGGTTCATACTATAGGTCTCTGGGCTATGGGTCCTGTTCCGGGGATTAGTTCGATGATAAACTCGATATCCCGATCTGGGGGCATACCGGGCAAAACATCTGGAAATATGTCGGGGTATTCACAGACTATCCGGACTTGGTCAATGGTAGGTTGGGCTAGAATCTTGTTACACTTGAATTGGCGAGGTAAGGTTTCAGATATATGCTCGACTGATATTCCGGCGGTACTGGTCATGGTGATGGCTTTCTTGGCACAGTCAATCAATCCTTTATGTTTGGACATCCAATCCATTCCTAGTACTACTTCCAAACCTTTAGTTCCGAGTACTATTAGATTAGCATAAAAATCTATGCCATGGATTCGGATAGGGACGGCCTTGCAAATTTTCCTAGCCTTGGTGCTTGATCCGGGAATTTGTACAATCATCACATGCTTCAATTTGGTTGGTTGAATTTTACTAGTGCAGGCAAATTCTTCGGTGACAATGAATGTGATGCACTAGAATCAAACAACACTCTTGCACGTACTGAATTAACAGAAAACATACCCAGCACGACGTCTGGCGCTTCCTGAGCTTCTTCAGCATGCATGAGAAAAAGACGACCATTGCTGTTGAGTGAATTTCCTGGGGCAAATCTTCTCCCTGGCTGGACACGACACTGTTGCTGAGCTGGGGCATTGGCGTTGGGGGCTGTAGCATTGTTCTTGTTGGGGCACTCGTTGGAATAGTGGCCTTTATTTACACAGTCATAACAGGTCACTTGTGACTTGTCCTTGGCTGCGACAGGCACAGCATTGCTTCCAGTCCTCGGGGCAGTGTTGGGGTTGGCGGTAGCATTGTTGGTGTTGAACTTGGGTGGGGCACGGCTGAAATTGCTAGAGTTGCCGGGGTTGTTGTGATTTCCTACGGGTCTAGGGTTTCCACGGTTGGGATAGGTTGGACGGGTCATAGGGGGTCTGTTGGTTCTTGGGGCAAATCCTGGAGATGGGTTGGGGAGATACTTTGGGGTCTGATGGGTTCCTGGTTGATGCATCATGCGATGCTTGCGGTTCTCATTGGCCTGGTTGATCTTTCCTTTCCTCTGGATAGCAGAGTCGACAAGGGATTCAATATCAACAAAGGGGATATTGACTAACACTGTCTGCATCTCGTCATGCAGACCATTCAGGAATCTTTCTTTCTTCTTGGCTTCGGTGTCTATCTCGTCCGGGGCATACCTAGCTAATGACAAAAATTTGTCACGATATTCCACTACAGTCATCCTTCCTTGCTGTAGCTCTCTGAACTCGTATCTCATTCTCTTGATCAAACCTGGTGGCACATGGGTTCTGCTAAACTTGACCTTGAATTCCTCCCAGGTCATCATCTGGCCTCCGATCATTGCACGAACACTGTTCCACCATGCCCTGGCATCTCTGGCTAGATAATGGGTGGCGAATAGGACTTTCTCGTTGGCTTCCACTCCTGCTACTTCTAAGTTATTTTCCATGGTTTGCAGCCAATCATCGGCATCTAGGGGTTCCTCTGACTTGGTGAAAACGGGTGGATTGGTATTCTGGAAATTCTTGAGCTTAGATCCGTGGTTGTCCTGATTTCCATGGCCTTGGTTGTTGTGGGCTAGCTGGGCTATCTGTTGCAGGGTGGCTAGGTTGGCTTGACGTTTCGCTCTTACAGCTTCGCAGTCAGAAGTCAACATTTGCAGGATTTGCAACATCGGGTCCGGGGCTGAACCACTTCCTCCACGTGGCATCTGAAGATTGATATAGATCATGAGAAAAGAGGGAAATTTCTAAGGTTTTGGGTCTTTGAAAAGTTTTTAGGGTTTGACTCAGGTTTTTCTAGCAACTTGCTTTTTCATTCATTCACTCATAGCACACAGTACAACACACACCACAACAAAGAAAAACAGATGGTTTTAAGAACCATTCTGGAATCTACGATATAGTGGGACCGACTACTACTCACTACGCTACTGCTCAGTGCTACTACTCCTCGGAGTCTGTGGCTTCATAATCTTCAGCATCATCGATGAAGGCGAAATCATCCTCATCGGTGAAGAAGTCCATGGCCTGATCCTCCAGAAAATCATCGTCATCGCTGAGATAGGAGTAAGGGTCTCCCCGAAGATCCTCTCCGGCATTCTCCCTTTCCTCTAACTGGATGTCTCTCTCATGGATGGTCTCTTCAAGAGAGGATATGCGATGGCAAAGACGGGCAATAATGCGCTCCTTCTTGTCGAGCTGACGGCGATGAGACTTGCGATCCTTTGCTAGCATGGCGATGGTATGGTCCTTCTTCTTGATGATGGCAGACTTGTGGTTGCAATAGTCACGATAGTTGTTCAATTCCTGCTGACGATCATACATCATGAAGCTAAGGTGGTCCAATTGAGTCTTCAGCTCGGGGTGGTATGGGGCTTCCAGTGGTTGGCCATTTGCATCACGCCTTGGGCAAAACTCAAAGCGAGTACCCTTGATCTGATTGATGCTCTGCCCACACAGACGGGAAAGAGCTTCCTGCATTGCTCTGGTAAGTCCATCGAGCCAGTTGTTTTCCTTCAAGGTAAACTGAATTCCCTCCGCAGTGGGAGGTTCAATCTTTCCTCGGAGACTTGCAACAATTAACCACTGCAGATCTTCTCCTCCTTGATCATTGAGCTGAGCTCCGAAGAACTCGGGATGTGGACGCTCCAGAAGTTCCGAAAGCTGGTCCAGATCCATCTCAAAGATAAGGTCTCCTCCATTCCCAAGTTGGTAAAACTTGTTGTACTTCACGTCCATCTATAAAAATAGAGGATGAGTAGATTAGCAGAGTGATCAAGTGTGTCAAAATTTTATCTATTTTGCAAGAGTTTTTGAGGAACATGAAGTTTTATGAAAGAATTAAAGAGGTAAGAATGAGAATAGGTTTTTGTTAATATTTGTTTTTCTTTGGTTTTGAAACTAAGTTTTTGGTTCAACGTCCAGTCTAACTAGGGTCTCCTATGGTCAGGATGGCTCTGATACCAACTTTTCAACACCCGGATTTTTCAATCCTAGATGCCTGTTATGCCATACATCGCAATCCCAGGATTACCATTTTTGCGAGACATAACAGAATTGGATACCATAGTACTTCATCCATTACAAACGATACATAAGTTCTCATGATCCAGTTCTTAGTACAACATCAGGCAACGGAATACATAATAATAACGATAGCATAGGCGAAGCTCCATCTTCGGGGTCACAGGCAATGCTGACGATGGGAGATGATCCTAGTTGTCGTAACCTTCCTGGGGTCCATCCTGCAGGTACTCCTCTTCATAGTCTGGACATTGGAATAGCCAGGGACAAAGCCATGAGTACTCTTTAAGTACTCGCAAACTAATACTAACAGGTAAAGGGGTTTTTGTATAATAGGACACTAGGCTCTAGGGTTGTTTTGCAAAAGCCAGGTTTATCTCTACTAAGTTCCAGAGATAGTCACAATTTTATAACTCCTAAGTGGGAACTTGTATTTCCGGTCACAACTCTGTTGTGGTCAAGTCAAAGTCTCAATTCATTTCACAAGTCATTTTGAAAAGTCTGATGGGGGAACAATATGGCCACTCCAACTGTCCATAACCACGGACGCGGCTATTCGAATAGTTTGACACTCTGCAGAGATTGTACACTTTCACCACAACATTCGATACATCTGTCAGGAACAAATGCTGAATTTACCATACTCAGTATGCGGATAATCAATCCTAACCTTTCAATTACACGCCCTAGTATAAGCACCTCTCCTGTGAGTTTGGCCTCCCAACCATGACCACTGTCATCTTGGGTACTACACAGGTGGACAATCTTCACAAGGTAGCCTCACCTCAGAACTTGGCCGGGAGGTAACTAATACTAAGGGATATAAGTTTCCAGTCAAGCCCTACCCAATATTCGGGTATTGTGGTTGTACGATAAAATTGGATTGGTATCGCATCTAGACAACCATCAGTTTTATAAGGGGCTAAGGCTCATGCCTCAACATTTTTATCACCAGAATCATCAAGTGTTTGGAAACACATGTCCAAAACATTTCAATAGAATGATCCATCATTCCAAGGTTTTCATAACCATTTTTCCACCAAGTATTCCCACCTAAAAGTTGATCAAGTTTTATGCTTAGCACTAGCATCTACAGGTGGGGGTAGTAATGATGAGGGGTGGTAAACTGGTGGAGTTTCAACTAAGTACAACCTTATATCTTTAGATTGCTCTCAAGGTTTCTAGCTTAGGCTAAATTTTTTATGCTATTTATGCAACCTTCAGCACAACTGTCTCATATCTACCAAACTCTTAGGTAGACTCTAAGTAAGCTTTGATAAAGAAAGAAAGTAAGGAGCTTGCAAGTAAAACTAGGATTGGTTTATCAAATGAGTATGATCACATATGCTTAAGGCATATAGTAGTCATATCACAAGTATGGGTTTGTGGCATCAGTAGGGTATCTTGCCAGGGTTAGCTTGCACAATCACTAGTAGTATTAGGCTTGCATCAGTGTCAACATAAGCTTGCCTTGTGCAGAGCAGTGGTTGAAGTTCTCCTCGGCTTCCTCTTCGTAGTATCCTCCTTCCTCCTCGTAGTATCCTTGGTCGGTACTAGCGTCTATGAATAAATACGAGGTACACAATCACCAAACAATACTTAACTACTTGCAGTCATCACACACAAGGGTCCTATAGATGATCTAGCATCATCTCTAACATTACAAGGTTAAAGCTTGGTTTAAAACTTTTTATTTTTAGAAAAGTAATTTCTACTCATCGAAAAACTACTTAAGATTTAATATTCTCCAAACCAAATATGGGATCATGTTGACACATGTCATCACCACATATTTTAGTCCATGGGAATGTGATTTAAAGTGGTGTCACAATTTAATAAGGTTTTACCCTTTTATTTTGATTAATTAAAGTGGCTAGAAATGCTTATGTAGCATTCTTTTATTACTTGAACATTATTTCTGCAAGTAAACCTATATATTTTTATATATTCTGAAAGGTATGGTTAAATGTGATTTTTGAGAGTTGGAATCAACTCAAAAGCTTTTATGGTTTAAATTTGAAAAATGTTTGAATGCAAAAAAGCTTCTGCCTTGTTATTTTTACTATGGGTGATCTATAGATCCAAATGACTTGAATCCAACGGGCTTGGATTAAGCATTCACAGTCCTTTCCAACAAAATTGGTTTCATCCAAATTGGTGTACTGAATCGATCTGGGTTGATTTTGGAAGTTGGGTGCTAAAGTGTGTTTGAATTTAAATAGAAGAGGATTTAATTTGAATTGTTGGGCTGCGCGGGAAAAGTTACTGGGCCGGCCTGCTAACAGCAGTGCTCCCGCGGGCTGCTTAAGTGGGTGTCCCCACTCGTCAGTGACACGGGGCTGGGCAAAGCGGTATGGGGCAACGTGGATCGTTCGATCTAGTTCTAATCTAACGGCTGAGAGTCATCGTCGACGCGAGACAACTCCGGCGAGAACGAAACCTAGCGCGGCCAGTGAGGGGTGCTGGGGGCTCACCGGGGTACGGGCGAGGGTCGGCGAGGCGGGAAAACGACGAAGTCGACGGCGGCAAACCTCCTGGTACCGGTGGCTTCTCCTGGGGCGGCTCCAATCGCTGGCTCCTTTCTTCTCCGGCAGCGGCAGGCTCCAGTGAAATTCCGGCGAGGTGGTGCTCGCCTTGCTCTGAGAATGGTGTGGCACGATCAGTGAGGAGAGGGGAGTGAGATGGTGTGAAGAAATCATGCGGGGGTGGCCTCTATTTATAGTCGAGCGAGGGGACCGTCGGGGCGCACGGTGAGCTCGTCGGGGGCGACGTTACAGGCGGCTAATGGCATGGGCAAGGGTAGGGGACGGTGTTGTGTCTCCTGGCGATGCTCAACGACATGGTAACGAGGCATGGGGCGGTGTGGTTTGGTCTGGAACGGCCGGTGCTCTGCGTGGCAGAGGCGGCGTCTTCGATGGCGGGCGGTGGCTGTATGGCACGGGGCGGCAAACGGGGATGTCTGGCGGTCTCCTGGGTCGGTGGTGATCGTGTGTGCACGCGGTGAGGGCGGCGCGCGGTCTGTGGATGCTGGTCGAGGGTGGCGCTCTGGCGCACGCTCGGCATGGTCTGGGTGTGGCTTGTGCGCGTGGTCCAGGGCTTGGCAACGCTCGCGGCTGGGACAGGGAGTGGCGGTGGACGGTGGGCTGCCTCACAGACAAGGTTGGCACGGCTAGCTCTTCCTCTAGCTTGCTGTCCACAATGGGGTGACATGGAGGTGCTCGGCTGTTCACCATTAATGACAATGGCAAGCTCACAGGGGTGCTAGTGTTGGGCTAATCTTTCTAGATGATCTACTGAGTTGTGTGTGAGCTAACTAGGGAACAAGTTAGGCAAGAATCACTGCACACTATAGTGTTTGATGTTTTGTTTGATTTGTGTCTGCAACCTGTTTGATGAAATGGCCGCATGAAATCAAGTTTTGAATTTTGAAATTATTTTTGGTGGGTTTGCTAGATTGGTTCTGGTGAGTCTGCAGATGCTTGGGTTTTGAAAGTTGAGCTTGTTTGAGTGGGTTTTGAAAAAGTGGGATCTTCCCATATGAAGAAGATTCAATTTTGAATTGTCATTTATACTATGCATTTGAAAGTTTCTGGATGATCACAAAGTGGGCCTTGATACCTTGTTATGAGTACATTCAAGGGGTGCAAAGATCCAGAAAAGTTTCTGTTAGGTTTTGAAAGTTTGAGACAGCCAAAGTAGGCATGGGAGTTAAATTGGTCAAAATGACCATTCACTTCATATATGTGTTTTGATTTACTTGTCTTTAGGAAAAGTGTGGGTAATGTTTTAGATGAGGTTCATTCCACCTAAGAAACATTTTACAAGCAATGGATCACACAAACAAGGTGGTTTTTAAAGAAATTCAAAATTCATGCATACACATATACATGTATTCATGAGTTTATTTAGAAAAGTTTTTGTTAACCCTAATCTTGATGATTAGTGTTTAGATGATATAAGTTTGGTATTTTTGGGATGTTACAGGTTAGATGCACAGAAGAGTGGGGAGTATTAGAGCATCAAAGAGAGAGGGTGGCGCAGTCGGATGTTTCCAGTAGAGCTCGTCGGAGTGGAGGCGGATGGCGGAGGCGTACTGTCGTTGTCGCAGTCGAGGCTATGGTGCTCGCGTGGATGAATGGGAAGCACAGGGAGATGCGCCAGAGGCTGGGGAATGTGCTCGTGTGGTCGAGGAGGCGAGGGGCGACGACGACTGGCCGGAATTGTTGAAAGTGCTCGCCGGAGACAGTGGGGGTTTGGAGATTCCGAGCAGCCTGGTGGCCGAGAGAGTCGAGCGAGAGAGGGGAAATGGAGAGGAGGGAGAGGCGCTTAAGAGGGCGTGGTTGTGGGGCTGTTTAATGGCGTCGTTACTGCGTATTAACTCGAAGAAACGACGACAGAACGACCGGGCGAGGTTAGCGCGGTGAGGAAGAAGATGACGTGGTCGTGGGGCCTGTTTGACAGCGAGTGAGAGAGAGGAGGAGTGGGTCCAGCTAGTCAGAGACTGAGTGGGTTCATCTGCGAGTGTGAAACGTTTTCCCGCGGAAGAGAGAGGGGGTGGGCTGGACTGGGTTAGTTGGGCCTTGCTGGGCTGGGTGTCTGTTTCATTTTTTTTGTTCTGAATGTTTTTCCCTTTTCTATTTCTATATTCTGTTTTGATTTTTTTAAACTTTTCAAACATCCATTTGAATTAAAATTTCAACCAAACTTTGTGTATATTCAAATACTATTTATTAATGCATTTTAAAGTCAAATTTATAATATTTCTTTTATTCTTTTTAGGGTCTTTTAATTATTTAATATAGGCCCTTGCATTTATTCAAATAAGGTTTAATAATGTTTTCAAACTTCATTTGAAATCTAAATCTTTCCAAATCTTTTCAGTAGGTTTTATTTGTTTATTTGGATGTGAAATAATTCATCTTGAATTATTTGGAATAATTTTAATATGATTTATTAATCATTTTAAATTGGGTACTTGTGTTTATTCCAATGAAATTAAAATATGGTTTTAATTCCATAAATTTTATTTGGAAGATTTCTTTGATCTTATTTAAGTTAATTAAACAACTTTTATTCCACTTGGGTAAATTCCAAATATTATTTTCCCATGATTTAATTAATCATTTCTAATAGGGATTTTGTTTTTATTCAAATGGAAATAGGAATTGGTTAATGACATTTTATTAATTTGAAAATTCTTTATCCATTATTTTATTTGGATTTGGATTATATTTATTCCATTTGATTTTGGATTGGGCCAAGATTTAATTTGGTCTTTAAATATTCCTCATTTAATATTTCTTTCTTTATCTAATAAAATCCATATCTTTTTATTTATAGATCCAAACTTGGTGATTCCAATTTATAAATTCTTATTTAATATTTATTTATCCTTTTAAATATCTTTAGGATTATTTTCTCACCATTTGGTATGGATTTCTAGATAAGTGCTTTATTAGCTTTGGAAATCCAATTCCCTTATCTTATTAATTTCATAAGATTTTATCTATGGTTCCAAATTGAATGAAATCAATTTCTATGGTTTTATAATATTTTTATTTGTCATTATTGATCATTTGTAAATGTTTGTTGACAAATTTTCATATAGATCATATCCATGGTCTTAGAGATATCTTTTGAAATGATTTTCTTCCATTAGGTTTTTAGGGTTTTGGTTTATTTCTCAAGTGTTTAAATTTCCAGATGCATTTATGAAGATTGCATTCCACTTGATTTGAATTTAGTTTGGATTAAAAAATTAACCAAAGTTTGTTCAAGATGGGATTTTAAGTTTCCAATTAGAAACAAAAAAATTCTTTTCACCCTAAATTTCAACAATTAATTATTTTGTTTATTTATTTTTCACATTACAAAATTTGGAAAATTTTGGGATGTGAAATTGTTGTACTTTCCATGTTTGTGGGATCCGGAACTCCCACTCTCTTCATGATGGGAATGCTTGTGAGACGATCCCGAGATGTGCTTGTTACAGCTATGCTTCCTCTTTCTGCTTTCAACTTGTTTCATCTTGTTCTCCAAGATGGTAGCCTTGTCACAGAGTGATTGGTAGGTGGGTTCATAGGCAACAGATAACTGAAGATTTAGATCATCATTTAGTCATTCGAGGAATTTCTCCTTCCTCTTGGCATCAGTATCAACTTCATCCGGTGCATAACGCGCCAGATTGTTGAACTCCTCAATATATTTGGCCATGCTGCAGTGACGCTGTTTCAGGTTGTGGAAGTCCTTCTTTTCCAATTCATCACCCCGGATGAGATGTGAGCTATGCGGAAACCATCCTCAAAGATAGCCTAAGTTACATCCGCAATGGGAGTGGTGATCAAGTTGATGCTGGTCCTTCGAACAGATGTGCTGCAAACCTGACTTTATCCTCGTCGGTCCAGCCGACAGTTACCAAATCCTTGTTCACCGAACGTAGCCAATCATTGGCCACCACTAGATCAGTGGTTCCTGAGAAATTTGCAGGCCTCAGTCTTAGGAATCTGCTGAGCATGTCAAATCCTAGTGGATTGTTCGGGTTGTTGTTGTTATTGTTGTTGTTGTTATTCTGATTTTGCATAAAAGTGGTCATCATCTGCATCAGTTGTGCCTGTGATTTCATCAACTACTTTATCTCGGGGGTGACATTGTTGTTTTTTGGGTTGGGGTTGGCACGTCGAAGAGGCATCTGTGGTTTTCATAAGGATAAGAATGAGATACCCATAGATGCTTATCATGCACAATACATCACATAGACAATCACCAAACCAAGCATCAAAATAACATGAGGTTCAAACGACGTAAACAACAAGTTTGGAAAAGCAAACACACCATAGCAATCCACCCACATGTTGGATGGTCATTGCGACTCAATAATCAAAAGTACAGTATATGAAAGATAAATGAGTAGTCATCACTACTCCTCCGCATCAACCTCCACATCAACAAGGTTAAGACCTGCATTCTCCATAGCGGTCTTGTATTCCTCAACATTTGTAGTCAAGGCCTCTATCTTGGCAATTTTTTTGAAATGAAACGATATGTGTGGTGGTCCAACTAACCAAGTACACTACAATCCCCACTCACTTGCCAAGTTGGCTATCAGGGCATCCCTAGAGGCAATCTGTCGATCTTGATCACATGACTCCATTGGTAAGTCTATGATGTCTTCTCTTAAACGTTTGTTAGTAGCTTGTAACTCTTGGGTATGCTTATTTTCTTCTCTAAGGTCATTTTGGGTGTTAAGCATTCTGCACTTAAGTCCATCAGTAGGCTCTTTGATAGCATTCCAAGCTGCACTTCTTAGAGTCAAACAATGTTGTCTGCATTTCTGAGTTGGTGACCATATAGAATCCTGACTCCTTGTGGTTATCTTCCTTGTTTTTGTACAAGTGAAGTTGCACCCACCAGTACTCTACTCCTTCATCCATCACGGGGAATCCTTTGTACTCAGCTGCACCATGTAGCCCCATGGTAACCATGAGGTTCTTGAGGGCCTTGGGAAATTCAGTCTCACACTCCAAGGTCATGGTCATGAGTGGTCCCTTCCTCACGGCTTCATTGATGGATTTATTCTACAAATAGAGATAGAAAGAAGATTAGAAAAGTTTACGAGAAGAAAACGATAAGTGTGGAATTTTTTGAATTTTTTTACTTAGTGGCTTCTAATCCAATCCTAGGGTCATAAACCTACAGGAAACACAGTGCTCTGATACCATCTGTAAGATCCCACCTTTATAAAGGTAAAGATCCCTGTGATTGCAATGCTAGTCCCTGGATGAATTGCTAGCATCCACAGTTTAAGATGAAGTACACAGAAACAAAGGTCATTATTACATCGTCATTCCAGAGATAACATAGTCTTTTACAACTCCATAGCCATAGGATAGTACAAGAGTTTAACTTAACAATATAAAAATAGAAGTCTTCATCTTCATGTGCCACAGGCAAGCATGTTGAGTGTAGACACATAACCCCTAATCATCATCAGAGTAACCTGCAACATCACAAGTTACAGCCACAGTGGGTCAATACATTGGAATAGTATTGGCAAGTGATACCTTAGTAGAATATTATCATCTAATCACTACATGAATTTGGCTAAGTGTAGCTTAAGCTTGCTTTGCTCAAAATAGGTTTTACCTATCATTTGAAAACACTAAGTTTTTGTTTGGCAAAACTTTCCCAAGGAACCACCAATAGAAATTGGTGAACCTTCACCCTTGTTCAACCAAAAGTTTTAACTTACAAATTTGGGATGAGGAGATTCTTGATGCTCAAATTGTACAATACCAGGGACATGGCTAAGTACTTAGTTTCTTCCATCTGCAGAGGTGGTAATCTTTCCCCACAAGACTTGATTTTCACCAAGACAGGACCTTTCAGAAGCCTTCCCTTATACCAAATGGACGCGTTACAACCTATCATCGCACTACCACCAACTGTCCAAATGGCTAAGTTATTGCAACCTATATGATCCAGGCAGAGCCCATAATGCCATGTGGTTGCACTAGAAGCTTCTTAACATTTGGCATCTCAAATCCCTTTGTTCCTGGGTGGCAATCCACAAGTGAGATACACAAGATAAACCATAGAAATGGCCTTGTGTAACCACTCAACGAAAAACCACCAACAAATTACCATTCCACCCAGGTGTTTCATTCACTTAGTTGTTTTATTAAGCAAAAACATAAGTCAAATACTTGGCAATATTTTTCCATAGCATGTATATATTCCACCATTGGTTACTACTAGCTAGACTAAGCATGGCAATAGCAAGTATCTTAACTTAGAGAAAATTCTAACAATTCTACAACTACTAGGATTTCCCAAGCATAGCATATAGATACTTAGCAAAATATTCATGCAAGCCCTATACAAAAATATTTCTAATGCATAGTCAAAATATTGGGACATATAAATATGAAGCACCACTTGCCTTGCTAGTTGGGGGAGTAGCAACAATCCTCACAATCACAATCAACACTAGCACCAAAATCTACACATAAAATGATAGCACCAAATTCACATATCAAAATAAACAAGCAAAAATATATGAATGCATGCAATGCCATGTGAAGATTTTTCTAGATCAAACAAGACAAGTGGAACAGTACTGAATCACAAAACAAATATACACTAAATAATCTTTATTTAGTCTTAAAAACATTTTTCAAGTAATTTCTATACTCAAAATAAGCCTAAACATGTCTCTGCAAAAACAACCCATTTTACATAGGTAATTTATTAAACAAAGTGCATAGTTGGATATAATTCTTTCTCCTGATTACAATGATATAAAATTTGCAAAATTGAACATGTGGATCAAAAGTTATGAATTTTACAAGTTTGAACTTATAATAGAAATGTTTCGGTCTTTTTAAATAAAACACAGGCCAGACGGTAGCTTCTGATTTGACGATACCGATTCGCGCGGATCATGATTTCTGGATAGTTGGATTAAAACGCATCACACGGCTCAGATTTAACTTACCTCTTCGCTTAAGTGATCTATTCCTACACGCTCGATCTAGATCTAACGGCCCAAATCAAACGAACCAAAAGTCAGCGGCGCTGCGACAGTGGCTGGCGGCGGCGCGGTCAGACGGTGATGTCGCCGGCGTTATAGGAAGCGAGAAGGACAGTGGGGTAGCTCACCGTGTTCGTGTGACGATGCTGATGCTCAAGGTGGTCTTCGTTGGCGGAGGGGCGCTCGGAGTCGTCAGGGATTGGTCGCCGGAGTTCGTGAAGGCGTCTGTCACGGCCGTTCGTCGACGTTGCCGAGGATGTAGATCATGCTAGAGAGAAATAAGCAGTGTGTCAGATGCGGGAAGCAATGCTGGTCATGCGAGTATCAAAGTGAGGGCAAGGCGCGCTCGGGACTAACAAGAACAGCTCGCCGGAGTTGAGTGCTTCGTCGGGCTCGCGCAGTCGTCGATGTTGCCGACGTTCGGGGTTGTCCTAGCACACAGCAGCGGTGTTAAACGACGCGCAAAGATGCAGGGAACGTGCTAGCAAGACCAGGAGGCAAGGGACGGAGAGGGCTCACCGGAATTTGCCGCCGGAGGTCGTCGGTACTGCGGTGGTTTAAGCTCAAATGCGAGCATCCTGGTGGCGGAGCAAGCGAGGTAAGTGAGGGGAAATATGCGGGGTGGGGAGGGGGTTTTGTAGCCGGAGCCTGGGCGAAGATCGCGCACGTAATTGTCGGCAATAACTCAATTTTATGGCGCGACGGTGATGGCGGAGGAAACAGCCGGCGATGTGGTCATGGGCGTGAATTGAGGAAGAAGGGGGTAAGCTGGCGAGGGTCCACCGATCAGTGACTGTCCAGGTAGCGCGAGTGCGGTGACAAAAACAGAGAGAGAGGGAAAACCCGGGTGGGCTGGCTAGTGGGTTGTTTCTGCTATTGGGATCAAATGCTGGCACCAGCCTTTTTCCTTTTCTGTTATCTTTTTCTTTTTCAGTTTTGAATTTCTGGATTCAATTTCAAATGGTTTTCAAATGGGTTTTAATTCAAACTTGTTCTGAATTTTTGTAAAGTAGAACTTGCACCTTTTTGGCAACATAACAATGTTTCTCACTCAAAATACTTTGTCCTATTGGAATTTAAAAATATACAATGCCTTTATCACTTAATTAATAAAGACATAAGGATGGTTTTAAATTCATATTTTGTTTTGAAAATCTTTGTCCAAGCTTTGGGAAATAACAATCAATCATAAGATCAATTCTCTTCTTGTCAAAACAAATATTCTCTTTTTAGAGTGTAGCATTAAGGCTATTGCCTTGGTTGCAAAAAATAATAGATCACAAAGTTTCTGATTTTGAGGAAATGATCCTAAAATGATTATGAATGCATGAATGATATGCAAACTTTGAAATCATGATTTTTGGGATGTTACAGAAAACTAGGATCACAACTCAGCTGTTTAAATTATATTATGTTTGATGCATGGACAGTCTATTCCTTTTGAGATTTTAGTTCCATATATCATTTAGACATTCATCATTTTTGCCTAACAGGATATGGCGTCATGTCTAGTATGCAAGAATAATTGTGAATCCAGGTTGTCATCGGGCATGAACTTTTGTATCAACTTGTCCGCATCGGATGGGTTCAATAACTCGGTGGTAACAAACAATTTTCTTTCAAACTACACTTTAAGTCTACAATCATTTGTTTAATGTCCGATTCTTTTGTTTTTTTTGCACAAAATATGCCATCAATTCAAGGTTCATGTTCAATGTATCCATAAATGAATGTGAGAGTGTGAACTTCAAGGCGCGTGGGCACACCTACAAGATTGACCCAGAGAAAAGAAAGAACGGAATTATCATGGGAGGTGAAGGATGGAAGCAATTCGTTACACAGAACGATCTTTGATAGGACTCATGCCGAGGATATCTATTCTCTATTTCTATGGTCTTGGTGGAGAGGAACAAGTATATGAATCAACGGTTGTCTCCCAACGATGCTGCCTTAGCGATGATGAGGTGGAACACCTCCTACACACCCTACCGCGGATCAACACCTTCATCGGGGTTCCATTTGTGACCCGTTTCACAAGGACAAATATTTTCCAACATAAGATGGTATCAAATCTTTATTTCCCTTTGTTTGTTCCTTATTAGCTCCATATATATAACTTCTGGTGGTGGTCTGACAAGATTACTTCTTTCTTTTTTATTCATAGAATGGCATCACAGAAATTACCTATGAAAGTGGTTTCCTCCATGGACATCCCTGATGATGGCATGGCTGGACTACATCTAGGACAATTTGACATCACCCTAGTTTCATACAAGACATAACAACATGGTCGTGTAGTCTTCGACATTCAGGGGTGGAAGGATTTACACCTGAGTGAAGACGATCTAAAGGTTGGACGAGTCGTGCTAATCACTGGCAGGAACACCACACAAAAGAAGTTGGACATGAAGTTTGTGTTCAAGACCATCTAAAGTAGTTGTGGTTGGGAACTCTTAAGTGTAATTAGTATGACGTGTTCTGGAATAGTTAATTTGTTGTTAGAAACTTGATATGAACCTAGTGGCCCGTATATATGCTATGTATATACATAATTTATTTGCCTGTTAGTGCAGTTTGACAGATTTTGCCGTGTATGTTTATGATTGTGTGCACTGGATACTACTACAATGAATTATGGTAGATACTACAAAGAATTATGAAACCTTTCTTGTCCACATGCATGTATTCCAGCCCATGAATATAAGAAACGAAGTTGTACATAATTCTGAAAGCTACCACAAATAATTCTGAAAGCTGCCACACAAAATTCAGAAAGCTACCACTGGGAATTCTGAAAGCTAGCACACTGAATTCTGAAAGTACTAAAGATAAATATATTACAATTTTTACTTCGAATAGATCCAAACGGGCTAGCGATAAAATAACCTAGGCTATTTTGCGCTATATATTTCATCCTCCTTGGCTCCCAAGTACTGTAGGCAATATTCATTAAACTCCCCCCCCCCCCCGTCTATAGTGTTCTGCCAGTATCTTGTCGAGACGGTAAGGACTCGGTAAGCATTCCAGATCACGCTGACCAAATCCATCTACAAGTGTTGGTCCCCCATCCCAAGCCTTATAATCATGATTATATGGTCCCCCATCCCAAGCATTCCAGATCACGCTGACCAAATCCATCTACAAGTGTTCTGCCAGTAGTAGATGCAACCGTCTTGGACTGTACTAGGGTGCACTCTGGTGTCGACGGAGATCAACCGTTTAAAATGAACAAAGAGGGCACATCTGCCAATGTCACCTATGGCCTTAAGACATCATTTCTCCGTTTCCACCCGGTAAAGCACTAGTTAACCTTCGGCGAAAACCCCTCACAACACAAGAAGAAGATCACCTTGTGACTCCACAAGTAAGAATTTGTAGACTCCGTGTATCTGTTCAAAGACTAGGCCTGAAATTATTTTGGCCATTTTGACAGTGCTCGCGCGCTACTCCAACTTTAAGGGAATATGCCCGAGAGGCAATTGTAAAGTGGTTATTATCATTTTCCTTATTTATGATAAATGTATTTTGCATTATATAATTTTATTAATACGGAAACGTTAATACTTGTGTGTTTAATAAACAAAAAGGAAGTTCCTAGTTATGCCTCTCTTATAAACTAGCTCGTTGATTAACAAGATGATCAAAGGTTTCCGTATCATGGACATTGGATGTTGCTAATAACGAGGTCACAACATTATTGGAATGGTGTGATGAACATTCATCCGAAGTATAGCATTACGGTCAAGGTCATTGTGTTTGTATTGCTAGAACATCATACGAATTAATCTTCGTCCTTAGACCATGAGATCATGTTAATCACTAACACCGGAAGAGTATCTTGATAACATCAAACGTCACACCGTAACAGGGTGATTATAAAGATGGGTTCAGTGCTAAGAAGGTGCTATGTTGAGGCTCATGGATCAAGAGTGAAATTTGTCCATCCCGATGGCGGAGAGATATACTCTAGGCCCTCTCGGTGATATCACATTAGTTAGCTTGCATGCAAGTGATTTGACCATTATAATGTTATATCACGGGAACAAGAAAAGAGTACATGTAGGTAATGAGATCAAACTACGTATGGGGATAGCGATGATCGAATATCAGACATGTAATATGTAGCGAGACAAAGGGATTGAGTTACATGCGTATAAGGTTCACACGATCACAAAAGTCATCATTGAATATGTGGGAGTCAGTACGGATCTCCAGGTCCCGCTGCTAATTATTGATCGGAGAGGGGTCTCGGTCATGTCTACAGTATTCGCGAACTATAGGGTGACACACTTAAGGGATACCGACACCGTTTTGAGGAAATGATATGCCAGAGAAAGAAAAAGGAAAGCACAAGAATTTATTTCACTAGACACCGAAGCTGTTTCGGTTGAAATTGCTGAAACTCGTTCTGCATGTGAAATTTAATACTAGCAAGGGGTTTTATGTGAATGTTTGTTAATTAGAGTAATTAACAAAATTGTGAATAAATAAATAAAATAGTTTTATTTAAATGAGAGCTTGCATTAAATTTTGTGGAAATTTAATGCATGTGAGTGGATTTTTGAGTGGAGGCTTTTTTATGGGAGTGGAGGATTTTCATTTTGAGTGGGAGCTCCACCCACATGAATGTGGAAGAGGTGGGGGAATCCCACCATGTCTGGGCGCATAGCCCCTTGGGTGCCCCCCTCTCCTCCTCTCAAAGCACACCTCCTCTCAAAGGGTCTATGAACACCCCGATTTTTAATCCTAGATGTCTGTTATGTCGTACATCGCAATCCCAGGATTACCATTTTTGCGAGACGTAACTGATTGGATATCACAGTACATCATCCATTACAAACCATACATAAAGTCTTACAACAAATAAAGTATCACATGATCTAGTCTTAATACAATCATAGGAACGGAATAATGTAATAATAACGGTAGCATGGGCGAATCTCCATCTTCATGGTCACAGGCAATGCTAGCGATGGGAGATGATCCTAGTTGTCGTAACCTTCCTGCTATTGGTCCTCCTGATAGTCGTCTTCATAGTCTGGCCACTAGAATATCCAGGGACAAAGCCATGAGTACTCTTTAAGTACTCACAAACTAAGACTAACAAGGGAAGTGGTTTCGGGGTAGGAAATACTAAGCTCTAGGTTGCTTTGCAAAAAGCCAGATTTATCTCTACTGAGTTCAGAAGCAAAGAAAGCTAGTTGAAAGTTTTATAACACCTAAGTGGGAACTTAAATTTCATATCACAACCCTGTTGTGGTCAAGTCAAAGACATGAATCATTTCACAAGTCATTTTGGAAAACATATGACGACGGAACTGTATGGCCACTCCAACTATCCATAACCGCGGACGCGACTATTCGAATAGTTTGACACTCTGTAGAGGTGGTACACTTTCACCACAACATTTGATACATCCGTCAGGAACATTCCTGAATTCACCATACTCAATATGCGGATAATCAATCCTAACCTTTCAATTACACGCCCTAGTATAGGCACCTCTCCTGTGAGTTTGGCCTCCCAACCATGACCAACTGTCATCTTGGGAACTGCACAGGTGGACAATCTTCACAAGGTAGCCTCGGCTCAAACCTTGGCCGCAAGGGAACCCATACTAAGGTATATAAACTTCCAGTCAAGCCCTACCCAAATTTCAGGTATTGTGGTTGTACGGTAAAATTGGAATGGTATCGCATCCAGACAACCATCAGTTTTATCAAGTGCTAAGGCTCATGCCTTAACATTTTCATCATCAAAATCATCTGGTGTTCAATAACACATGTCAAAACATTTCAGCAGAATGACTCATCATTCCAAGGTTTTCATAACCATTTTCACCAAGTATTCCCATCTAAATTTATCAAGTTTTATGCTTAGCACTAGCATCTACAAGGGAGGGTACATACTAATGAGGGGTGGTAAACTAGTGTATCTTATCTAAGTTCAATATCATGCCTCAGGATGACATCAAGATTATCTAACTTAGGACAAGTTTTATGTTCTTTATGCCACCTTTAAATATCTTTCTAAGCTCTACAAATTACCAAGTAAACTTTACTAGAAAGCTTTGATAAAGAAAATAAAATATTAAGCTTGCAAGTAAAACTAGGATTGGGTATCAAGGGTGTAAGATTGCAAGTAAAACTTGCATGGTTTAGCTTGCTCAGATAGTAGTATAAGCTTTCTAAGTTGCAAGTGTTAGCTTGCTCAGTTAATAGCTTGCCTTGTGAAGAGCAGTGGTTGAAGTTCTCCTCGGCTTCTTCCTTGTAGTATGCTCCTTCCTCCTCGTATCATTGGTCGGTACTAGCGTCTATAAATAAATACGAGGTACACAATCACCAAACAATAATTAATTACTTTTTTTTATCACACCAAGGTTTTCACTAGATGATCTGGGATCATCACAAACATCACAAAGAATAAGGCAATAATTTTATTTCCTTTATTTTATAAAAGTAATTTCTACTCATGGAAAAACTACTTAAGGTTTAATATTCTTCAACTAACACATGGGATCATGTTGACACATGTCATCACCACATATTTCAGTACTTGGGAATGTGATTTAAAGTGGTGTCACAATTTTATAATGTTTAAACTTCTTATTTTAATTAAATAAAGTGACTTGAATGGCCTATGGGGCATTCTTTTATTACTTGTTCATTATTTCTGCAATTAAACCTATATATTTTTATATATTTGGAAAGGTCTACTTAAATGTGATTTTTGAGAGTTGTAATCAACTCAAAAGCTTTTGTGGTTGAATTTTGAAAAATGTTTGAATGCAGAAAAGCTTCTACCTTGTTATTTTTACCATAGGTGATCTACAATTCCAAATGAATTGAATCAAACGGTCTTGGATTAAGCATTTCAGAACCTTTCTAACAAAATTGTTTTCATGCAATTTTGTTCAGTGAATCGACCTGGGTTAATTTTTGAATCTAGGTGCAGAACTAGGTTTGAAACTAAATTGGAAAATATAAATTGAAACTAACTGGGGTGCACGGGATGTTAACTGGGCCGGCCCATAGTGCACACCGCACGCGCGGGTGGGTTTAAGTGAATGACCCCACCAGTCAGCGAGACAGGGGGTGCGAAGCGGTATGGGGTGATCTAGACCGCATGATCAAACTCTAATCGAACGACTGGGACCTATCGTCTCCGTCAGGCAATGTCGGTGAGACTGAACCCTAGCGCGGCCAGTGGGGGTCTATGGGGGCTCATCGGGGCTCATGCGAGGGTCGGCGATGGGAGAGAACGATGAAGTAGACGACGACGAACCTCTTGGTACCGGCGGCTTCTCATGGGGTGGCTCCTATCAACGGCTACTTTCTTCCTCCTCCGCGGCAGACTCCGGCCAAATTCTGGAGATTTGTTGCTCGCCTAGCTACGGGGGTGAGGTGGGGTGGTTCTAAGAGAGAGGGGAGTGAGATGGTGTGCTGAGTTCGAACGGGGGTGGCCTCTATTTATAGTGCAGCGCGGGGACCAAAAGGCGCAGGCTAAGCTCATCGGTGTCGTCGCCACAACGAGCTAAAGGCATGGGCGACGATAGGGGGAGGTGTTGTGCTCCCTGGAGAATCTCAACGGCATAGTTACGCGGCGTGGGGCGGTGCGAGACGGTCGGAACATCGCGGGGTTCTTGGCGGGTCCAATGGAAAGTTTTATGGCGCACCACGGCTACGGGTCGCGCGACGGCGAACAGGGTTGTCTGGCGGTCTCCTGGGATGGTGGTGATCACGCTTGCACGCGGTGAGGGCGGCGCGCGGTCTGTGCGAGCGTGTCGAGCGTGGCACTCTGGCGTGCTCTCGGCATGGTCGCAGAGACATTGGGCGCGAGCGTTCCGTGTGGTCCAATCGCTGGCAGGGCTCGAGCGCTAGACAGGAGGTGGCGATGGACGATGGTCAGTGTCCCAAAAATGGTGGCTAGGCTTGGTGCTTGCTCTGGCTAGCTAGCCATGGTCGGCTTGCAAGGGTGCATTCGGTTTGGCATGGCATGGTGCAATGGGTAGGGGCTAGGGGTGGTCAAGGTACCGGTTGGCACTGGGGGAAACAAGTGTGATCAATGGTGAACAATGCTTAGCCAAATTACTGCACAAAACAGTGAAGTTTGGCCAGTTTGATTTTCTGTCTCCAAGTGTTTGATGAAATGGCCGCAAGAAATTCAAATTTGAATTTTTGGTTCAAACTTGGTGAGTGTACTGGTCACATCTTAGGTAGTCTCTGGTTGATTTGATTTGTAAAGGTGCACTGGTTTGGTTGGGTTTTGAGAAATGGTGATCTTCCCATATGCTATAGATTCAATTTTGAATTCTCATTTGAATTAATTTGCCAAATGCTTTTGTAAGTTTGAAAGGGTGGCTTGGGTACACTTTTACTTGGTCTAGCAAGGGGTGAAAAGAAATGGAAATGTTTCTGTTTGAAATCTTGGACTAGGAAGACTCAAAGTGGCCTAGTGAGCAAGATTGTCAAAATGACCATTTGCTTTATTTGGTTTGTTTTTGATTTTTCTCTTGATTTTTTTCTGCTTGGAAATGTTTGAGATGATGTTGTTTTCATCTTTAAACCATTCCTTGCTATTTATATCAATCACAAAATTCCATTCATGCATTCATACAATCATCACATACACACATGCATTCATATGATTTAATTAACAAAAGTTTTTGTTAACCCTAATTTTGGTGATTGGAATTTGATAACCTTGTTCAATATTTTTGGGATGTTACAGGATCTCTCTCCCCCCTTTAGAATGTCCCCATGGTATCTGATCAGCGAGATACATGTTCCCGGTGGCTTTTTCTGGAAGGATTTGTTGCTTCGTTGGAGCGAGGGCGCGGAGGTTGTTGGGGTACACGGACGTGTGTGCGATCACGGATGTACCACTGCTTTGTGGTGCTGGACGTGATGGTGCTGGACCGGCTAGACCAGATGGACTTCATCACGATCTTGAGATCAGCAAGCGTTTGACTACATCATCCACGAGTACAACCTCGTTAACGCTATAAGGTCTTCGAGGGTATGTATTCTATGGATGTATATCCACCTGTTGCTTGTATCTAGTAGATAGATCTTGGTGCTTTGTTCCCATCATAGGAAATTTTTTGTTTTCTATGCTGCGAACCCTTCAGTGGTATCAGAGCCGGATCTATGCGTAGATGCTTTGCACGGGTAGTACAACTATGAGTATGTGGGCGATGATGATTATTTTATTGCATCTTAGTTGTACTTTGGATATTGGTGGCATAGTGGGATGAAGCGGCCCGGACAAACATTACATGTCCTCACACATGAGACCTGTTTCACGCTTGACATGCAACTAGTTTTGCATAAGTGGCTAGCGGGTGTCTGTCTCTCCTACTATAGTCAATATCTATTTTGCAACGAGTTGTCAACAATTTGGTTATCCTCATTGTGGTTCACATTCATAACTAAGAACGGTTCTATCTTCGAAATACCTAAGCCACGTAAAACTTGCAGTGGATAAATTAGAGGCGTCTAGTTTAGATTGTTACTGGGCTAGTGTCATGATATGGTGTTGTTGTAAGTAGAAGTATAAGTCAATACTCTTACAACACACATAACGTGTAAGTTCCATAGACCTTGGCCTTACACATAGAGGTATGATAGTGATCATACCATGATGCACATAATGGAGATCAAGTGCAAGAACCATATCATTTCACTTATTCACATGTGATGTTTGATTGCATCTTATATTGCTAGTTTAGCGTTTTATTAGCATAATAAGATGATCCCTCATTTAGATATCAAGATAAAAAATGTGTTCTCCCTTAATTATGCACCAATTATGTTTCATCGCTCCAAGAAATCACGTGATGATCGGGTGTTCTTGGATCCACGATCATATTTCGGGTGTAACACACGCTAATACTAAGGTTCTTACTTGGCGAGCCTAGCATGTACAGACATGGCCTCGGAACATGGACCAAAAGGTTAAGCATGAGTCATATGGAAGATATGATGACCATTTGATGCTCGCCTTTGAAGCTACACCGACTCACGTGATGATCGGACTTGGTGTAGTGGATTTGGTTCATGTAATCACCAAAAAGACATGAGGGATGTCGTTTTTGAGTGGGAGTTCATTTCTAATTTGGATTAGTAGAACTCAATTTATCATATATTAAATCAAAGGGAATTTGCATAATTTGTTGTAGTCATTGGCATTCGTTCACCATTGTATGCTTAGTTGTAATTGAGATAATAGAACTATAGAATTTTGGATATTTACTTTACGAACTGGTATAGTATTGTGTTGAGTGTCAATCTAAAGTTTAAAGTCCTATTGCAAATTTTCAGAAAACTCTATTTACTCCATGAAGTTTAATAATTGGTATTAAATCGAGAGTAACAATTCCAGTGTTAGTACCTTAAGTATCATGGTTTTCTCCATGATTCTTGATTCTTTTAATATCAAGTTTATCTAGGAGCTGAAAGAATTGTTTCAGAAACCATCACGTGTGGTAGATATAACGATATCTGAAACAATGTTTTGGTTGCAATATGATAGAGTATAATATATGTTCTCATATTGGATGAGAATTTGCAAAGGTTGGAGATGCTAGACATCCTAATCATCCAAAAGGGTTTTGGAAAGTAATGTTATACTCAGGATTCTCCTTTATAAGCTACATTAGCTTGATCATGAAAGTCGCCATGATAAGGATGAATAGAAGATGTATGTAAAGTGTTTACTACACTAAAATATTACTAAAGAATGGATTTTGAAAGAATGTCGATCATTTGATGATGGTGATCTACTTCAAAGTGCAAGTCCAAAGGTATTATTATTTGAATATACAAGCTTTGGACTATGTGTCATGTATATGGCGCCACAGTTGATGTTGATAGATTCTTTTAAAAAGGAAAAGGAAATGCTGAAAGAGAATCTATAAAATAAATTTGGCAGAAAAGAAAAGACTGGAAATATCCAGTTTAGGTATATAGATGATATACATGTTATTGTTGTATTCTTTGCTTGTTAAAAAATGTGGTTCTTGGGTATTGGGTACCAAATTGGTTGGTATGAAATTTCACACAAAACGACGCATCATGAACTACAATGGCCTAAGTAACTAGCAAGAGAATATGTGATTATGATCATCAAAAACAAACAAGCCGTTGTTTGTATTTCTCATTGGCATCAAAGCTTGTCTTCAAGATTTGTTTTAATAATAGTTATTTAAATTAGGTATTATGAGAACAAAGATTGTACAAATAATTACTGTATTCCATATAAGATGGATGATTTACAAATCTAGTTGGAGAAATCACATCCATAAAACTATTCCTAAAATGTCGCCAGACAAATGATTAGAAGTTCACTTACGAAGTGACATCACCGTTTCAATTATATTGGAAAGAAAACATGAAGAATGTCCATATTCATGGATTTTTGGAGTCTTTGATTTGATCAAGTGACGCTTGTGAGACTTTCCTCGTGATAATTAAAACCCTGTTCAAAGGCCAAAGAAGAACGAACGACTAAAATATTGGAATTTATACATATCGATGTATGTAGTCCATTATGTGTAGTTGTAAGCGATGGATTTCAACTTCATATACTTTCTCCAGAAATTTTAGTGAATATTCACTTAATGAGAAAGAAATATGAAATATTTGAAAACGTTCAAAGACTTTCAAGATGAAGTGGAAAATCATTGTAAATGATTTATGATTTTATCATAAAGGGATTTATTTGAGTTGCAAGTGTAACAAGAAAATAAATGATTTATGATTTCATCATAAAGGGATTTATTTGAGTTGCAAGTTTAGCAAATCACCTAGATTTACATCTCCCGAAACACCATAGGAGTATGGAGTGTTTGAGATTTGTAATGAAACCTTGTTTGACATGGTTGGATCAAAGGTGTTATTTATAAAACTGCCACTATGTTTTAAACGATTAAAGCTTTAGAGACTATCACTTTTACACTGAAAAGAGCTCCATCTTGATCCGTTGAAATGACACATGGTTTAGGGTAAAACCCAAGTTGTCCTTTCTTAAAATTTTGGTATGCTAAGCATAAGTAAGATGTTTACAACCAAAGTCGGATGAGCATGTCTTTATGGATTATTTCGAATAACCATTGGGTATTCCTCCATAACACCGAGGACAAAAGGGTTTGTCACTTGAAATGTGAAGTTTCTTCGAATAGGAATTTTTCGCAAAAGTTAAGTGGGAGAACAATAGAACTTTGATAAGGTTAACGAACCTTAGCTAGATGTGCTGAGTTTCACAGCACCATAAAATGTTCCGAAGGTAGCCAGAATGCTCATGGCTCACGTGCCTCAAAGGTTGTGGTCACAGAGGTCTAAGTTCCTATTCAACCAAGTCGGTTGGATAAATAATAAAATATTGATATTTGAGAATAAATCATTATTGTTTGACAATGAAGAACCGACTACAGGAAAAGAAGCAATGATGGGCCCTGAATCCGTCAAATGGCTTGAAGCCATAAAATCCGTGATAGTTCCATAGATGAGAAATCAAGTTTTTTGAACTTGGAACACCCTCTGGAAAGGTGTAAAAACCTATCGGTCGTATTCGGATCTATAAAGAAACAGACATGGATGTTTCACATCTATGAAATAGTCAACATGTCGTAAAGTTTTTACTAAAATGTTCAAGGAGTTGACTATGACAAGGTTTGATCTTTCATAGAGATATTTAGTCTAGACGGATTAAAGTAGCCAACACTACATATAATTTGGTATATGGTAGATGAATTAACAAAACAAAGTTCTTCTAAAAGAATGGTTACCTAGGATGTGTGCATGAAACGATCCAAAGGGTTTTGTTAATTCAAAGGATACAAAAAAGGCCATGCAAACTTCAATGGTTGAAGTACGCATCGCGGAGTTGGAATCTTCATCGTGATGAAACTGTTAAAGGAGTTTTCATCAGGAGATGATGAAGATGCTTGAATTTGCAAGAAATTAAGTGGCAGCGCTAAGACATATCTAATACATTATGTGGAGGACATCTTGCTGATTGGAAATGATGTATTTTTTATTGACAAAGGTTAATAATTTCATTTCAATGAAAGACTTAGGCAAAACCAGAATATTTAGCATGAATTTCTACATGGATACACTGTGACGCTAATATGGTTATGCCAAACATACATATATGAGATATTAAAGGGGTTCAATATAGAAACGACGAGAAAAGGATCTTGTCGTATGGAAAGGAATTGAATCAAGATTCAAGTGTATCGACACATGATAAGTGAAACAAGATTCAAGTGCTTTGACACTTGATGAGTGAAATCACAAGAATGTTTTGATCAATCATACCATGATATGTACACATCCAGATATGTCCTATGCTCTAAGTGTTATGAGCATATACCAGGATGAATCATAAAATTATCATTGGCGATAATAAGGAAATTCTCATGGTCTTTTGGAAGAACTAAGAATATATTTGTGTAGAGGTGACAAACAATTACAAATAGCTCATTGTGAAGCGTTACATGGATACTAGTTTTGTTACAAGACACAAATTAAGTTTATCTCAATTTAAACTATGGTTGACACAATGAAATGGAAAGTAGTTTTTATACGTTGGGAACATATCTATAATTTTTGATGCTCCATGCTTGTTTAGTATCTAGTTTGCTTATCTTGTCCACACTTTGAGGTGATTTTTACATGTTTTCTGGTACTAACCTAGTAACAAGTTGCAATAGTGCCAAATGCCTGTTTTCTGCTGTTTTCTGGTACTAACCTATTAACAAGTTGCAATAGTGCCAGATGCCTATTTTCTGCCTGGACGCCTTCTCTCTGGTATGATGCGTGAGTAGTTCCACCTTGGAATATGGGTCCAAGACGTAGCTAGATGGTTTTATCTCCTCCTTTGTGCTTTCATGTATAGATCTTGTGAGCTCTGTTCATGATCAAGATCTAATCTATTTGTAATCATGCATGTTGTGTTTGCGGGGATCCTATGGATATTGAGATTATTATGTTGGATTGATTAATGGTTTTGTCTTTATGATTCTATCATGTCTGTGTTGTTTGTGATCTTGCATGCTCTCCGTTGTTAGTAGTTTACTTGTCCAAGTAGTTGCGAGTGACTCCAAGAGGGGGTATTTATGCTGAATAGTGGGTTCATGCCTCTAGTTTCCAAGGGAAGTGACAATAATCTCTTCGATTGTAGATGTTCTGTTGCTACTATGGAGAAAACAATGGTCTCTTGTTCATGGAACATGTGGACTGTTTACCTTACACACTTTGCTTAAAGGAGTTGTTTGTTGCTTGCAACTTAATACTGGAGGGGGTTCGGATGATAACCTGAAGGTGGACTTCTACTCATAGATGTAGTTGGATGGCAGTCTATGTATCTTGTTGTATTGCCGAACCAATCTTATAGGATCTTTCTGACTAGTAATTGCATTGTTATGCCTTGCTCAGTTCCTATCAATTGCCCTGCTGTAATTTGTTTACCCTTCATGCCATGTTGTTTATCTAAGGAGAGGTCCTCTAGTGAACTATGGACCCCGGTCCAATCTTTACCACTGACACATCTTCTAGTGTTACTTGTTTACTTGCTGGAAACCATGTCACATCCCAAAATTTTTCAAATTTTGTAATGTGATAAATAAATAAACAAAATAAATAATTGTTGAAATTTAGGGTGAAAAGAAACTTTTTGTTTCTAAATGGAAACTTAAAATCCCATCTTGAACAAACTTGAGTAATGTTTGAATTCAACTAAATTCAAATCAAGTGAAATGCATTCTTCATAAATGCATCTTGAAATTTAAACACTTGGAGAATAAACCAAAACCCTAAAACCCTAATGGAAGAAAAACATTTCCAAGTTAGCTCAAAATACTAAGGATTTGATCCATATAAAGATTTGTCAAAAAATACTTATAAATGATCAAGAATGACACATAGAAATATTATAAAACCATAGAAATTGATTTCATTCAATTGGAACCAAAGATAAAATCTTATGAACTTAGTAAGATAAGGAAATTGAATATCCAAAGCTAATAAAGCACCCATCTAAAAATCCATACCAAATGGTGAGCAAATAATCCTAAAGAGATTTAAAACGATAAACAAATATCAAATAAGATTTTACCAATTTGAATCACCAAGTTTGGATCTTTAAATAAAAAGATATGGTTTTTATAAGATAAAGAAAGAAATAATAAATAAGGAGTATTTTAAAAGCCAAATTAAATCTTGGCCAAATCCATAAATAAATGGAATGAATGTAATCCAAGTTCAAATGAAATAAATGGATAAATAAAAATTCAAATAAAATAATAGGGCCCTAACCAAATTCTATTCCATTTGATTAAAACAAATCCCTAATAAGAATGACTAATTAAAGCATGGGAAAATAATATTTGGAATTTACCCAAGTGGAATAAGAGTTATTTAATTAACTTGAATGGGATCAAAGAAATCATCTAAATAAAATTTATGGAATTAAACCCATATTTGATTTCATTAGAATAAAGACAAATACCCAATTTAAATGATTAATAAAATCATATTAAAAATATTCCAAATAACTCAAAGTGAATTATTTGACACCCTAATAAATAAATAAAACCTACTGAAAAAGGTTTGGTAAAAATTTGAATTCAAATAAGAATTGAAATTATATTTAAAATCTTGTTTGAATTAAGAAAAGGGCCTATTTTAAATAATTAATATACCGTAAAAAGAATAAAATAAATATTCTAAATTTGATTTTGAATTATGTTATATAACAGTATTAAAATCTACACAAAGTTTGGTAGAAGATTGAATTCAAATAGTGCTTAAATTATTTGAATAGAAATCAAAACAGAAATTAAAAATAGAAAAGAAAAAGGTTTTAGTATAAAAAAATGGAACCAGCCAGACCAGGCCTAGTCCAGCCCAGCATCATCCCACTCCCTCTCTCCCCGTGAGAAAACGTTCCGCACCAGTAAACCTAACCGCGCAGTTGCTGACAGGGGACCCCACCTCTCCACTCTCTCTCTCTCGCTGACTAGCCAACCCCACCCCCCAGTCATCTTCCTCACCCGGCCGCTGACCACGCCCCCTCCTGGCCGTTCCTGGCGTTACCTCCCCGGCGTAATTCCGCGATAATGGCTCAGTAATCAACGCTCGTGACCACGCACGATTAATAGTCTGCTTCCCCTCTCCATTTTCCCCAACCAACGCCACCAGAGAGCCACCGGGCTGCTCCAATTTCATCTCTCACCTCCGCGGCCTCCGACGAGCTTCGCAAGTGATTCTGGCCACACCTCACCGCGCCTTGCCCCCTTGACCACGCGATCTTGTTCGCCCTCAACCTCTCCACCTCCCAGTAGCCTCGGCTTGCTCGCGCTTGACCCATAGAATCGGCAACAACGACAACCGAGCATCGCCACCGTCTGCTCCTCCTCCGGCGAGTTCGCCAGGTAGGGTCTGACCGCCCCTCTCCCCCTCTTTCACATACGTGCACTCACCGCAACCTTGCGCATCTAACCGCACCCTCTTTATCTCTGGCGTGACCCGTAGTGTCTCCTCCGTCAATGTCTGAGCGCACCCGTCGCCAAAAGCTCCTCCGGCGAGGAATCCCCGTTGTCACCGTGCGCCCCTTCGTTGACCGAGACCACTCCGAGAACCAGCACTCCACGACGAACACGGTGAGCCTATCCTCCCTCTCCATCCCTTCCTGGAATAGACATAACGCCATCGCCAGAGCCACGCCGCCGGCGACCATCGTCACAGCGCCGCCAGTTCTTGGCAATGCATTAGGAGCCGTCTGATCTAGATCCGAGTGATGCGATAGATTGACTTATCGAAGGGGTATCCTTTCATATGATCCGTGTGATGCCCTTTAGATCAAATGGCATGTATCTGTTGATCCACGCGAACCGTTTTTGCCCAATAGAATTGCTCCACGTGGCCTAGGTTTAGATTTAAAAAACCAGAAACTATCCTATTAGATGTTTGAACTTGTAAATTCCATAACTTTTGATCCACACGTCCAAATTTTGCAAATTTTATATCAATAGAATCAGCAGACCAAGTAATATCCAACCAAGCACTTTTTTTAATAAATTGCTTCTGGTAAAATGGTTGTTTTTGCAGAACTTGCGTAGACATAATTTGAATATAAAATTCATTCTAAAATTATTTTTGTGATAAAATCTTTGGCAAATGGATTGTTTTGAACCTACTGACCATATAAACCAACTTGTGGATTCAAAAACATATTTTGTTGGGCAAAAGAATAAATCTTTGATTTAGAACATTTCTAGTCAAATAAAAATGTTGTTTATATGTTAAAAATACTTTTTGGAGAAAAATTTTTGGGAAATGATTTGGATTAAACTCTGTGACCCCAAAAACCTAGTTTTAGAATTCAAAAATATATTTGGTGAACCCTATAAAGATTATTGCCTTACTAAAGGCATTTGCAACAACATAAAATATTAATTTAGTGTAAAAATGGTTTATAGGTGAAACCTTTTGCAAATGGTTTTAATATTAAACACTTGACCTTAAAACACCAACATTTTTGTTTAAAAATTTAATTTTCAAACACTAGTAAATATTACTTTGGTTTGAACCATTTCTAGCAAAATAAAAATGACTTAAAATGGCCATTTTCACTAACTTGATATAAAATGATTTTTCCGCACTTAGAAATGACCTTGCCACTTTTATAAATGACCAATAGATATTTTAGGATGTCCATAACCTATTGAAAACCACTTTTACAAATAAAACAATCTTTAGCATGCTTGCATGCATTGCTTTGTTTCTATTATTTTATGTGATGTTTGGTTGAATGGTATATTGAATATTGCTTCCTTGGTTGAATTGTAGTGGAAATTGAAGAGTGTGAATATTGCGAGATCAAGGAGTCAACTTATAATTCTCTACCAAAAAGGCAAGTGATGCTTCATACTTTTGTCCCATTATTTTCACTAAGCATTATTGATATTTCTATGTAGGACTTGCATGAAATTTTTGTAAAGTATAAACTATGCCATGTGAAATCCTAGTAGATGAAACCTTAGTAGAATTTTCCTAAGTTAATATTCCTACTACTATTATGCTTAGCCTAGCTAGTAGCAAACAACGGTTGTTTATATTCATGCTATGGAATATTTCTAAATCAAGGACTTGTGTTTTGTTTAATAAAACAACTAAGTGAATGAAACACCTGGGTGGAATGGAAAGAATGGTTTGTGTTGAGTGGTTACACAAGGTCCATTTCTATGGTTTACCTTGTGTATCTCACTTGTGGAATGCCACCCAGGAACAAAGAGATTTGAGATGTCAAATGTTGAGAAGCTACAAGTGCAGCCACTTGGCATTATGGGCTCTACCTGGATCATATAGGTTGCAATAACTTAGCCAAATGGACAGTTGGTGGTTGGGGTTTGATAGGTTGGAGTGCGTCCATTCTGGTCTAAGGGAAGGCTTCTAAAAGATCTTGTCTTGGTGAAAACAAGCCTTGTGGGGAAAGTGCACCACCTCTGTAGAGTGAAAAATATAAGTACTTAGCCATGTCCCTGGTAAAGGACAATTTGAGCTTCAAGACATGGAAGCTATCAAGAATCTCCTCATCCCAATTTCTAAGTTAAAAACTTGTGGTTGAACAAGGGTGAAGGTTCACCAATTTCTATTGGTGGTTCCTTAGGTGTTTTTGACAAGCAAAAACTTAGTGTTTTCAAATGATAAGGAAAATCTATTTTTGAGCAAAGCAAGCATCAGCTCCACTTAGCCAAATGCATATAGATGATAGACTCCACAATACCATCATAGTATCACTTGCCAATACAATTCAAATGTATTGACCCTTGTGGCTGTAACCTATTATGTTGTAGGTTTGTTTGATGTTAGTGAAGTGTGTGTTGATTAGGATTACAAGTCTACAACCAACATGATTGCCTGTGGCACTTTGAAGATGAAGGACCCCATGCTATAGTTATTCTGCTGCATTGTAATGAGATATCCAATTGAGCTATGTAAGATGTAATGAATTATTTTATTCCTGGTTATAAAGTTGTATTATGACCTTTGTTTCTTGATATTACATCTTAACTATGGATGCTAGCTATTGATCCAGGGACTAGCATTGTAAACACAGGGATCTCTACCTTATTAAAGGTTGGGACCTCTACAAACCATTACCTTCTGCACCATACGTTTAATCCTTTGTTATAGCAAACCGGTGAGCTTGACAACCTCACTATTCGTTGGGCAAAGTCTTGAGTTTGTGTTGTGCAGGTCTCCACATTGCTTGCAACACCTGTGTGACGTTTCCTTCCTCCTTTTGGTTCGATAACCTCGGTCTCAAATGAGGGAAAACTTGTTGCTTGCTCTTCACACCCTGCGCTTGGGGTTACCAACAAAGTGCCACGTCGAGCACCATCAAGTCTTTCTGGCGCTGTTGCCGGGGAGGCTCAGGACGTCTTCACTAGGGGAGTCCTTCACTTCCTTTCTCTTTACTTTGTTTTTAGTTTGTTTTGTTTCTTTTGCTTTGTTTTGTTAGCCTCTTTTCAAAAAAACCCCAAAAAATTAGTCTAGTTTGGTTTGCTTGATTTATTGAAAAACACAAAAAAATTAGTTCCTACTCTCCCCACTTTGCCAAAATGAACTCTACTGAGAACACAAAGTTGTGTGACTTCACTAGCACAAACAACAATGATTTCCTAAGAACTCCTTGTGACACCCCCGGGATCAGGGCTAAACAAATCCCAGACCTCCGTCTGACATAAGCTTAACCTTGAGCTCGAGAATATCCAGTGAAGAATCAGTAACACAACAGTGACCCTACGACACAAAATTTATTACATCAAGCTAATAACTGAGCAAGAACCAAATTATTACAAGCAGAGGTCACTGACCACAAACATCAAACAACGGAAGGAAAATTATGCTATGAAGTATAGCAAACTTAAAAAATGGCCAAAGAGGGCTGAAGCATAATGATGACGTCCCAACCCATAGATTCCAGGCTGCCGGCCGGGAACCCCAAGATACTCGTCGATGTCGATGTAGTACAGAACTCATCTTCAGGTGAACACTTACTCTGCCAAAAGTAACAACAAAGCAAGGGTGAGTACAGGGTGTACTCCGCAAGACTTCTGGCTAGTGGAGTTGTTTTGCATAAAGCCATCTTTTGTTTATAAAACAAGAGGGAGAAGAAGCTCGTCTAATCAGAATATTTTAAAAGGGGATAAGAGAGTGACATCTCCGGAATATTTATCATCATATTTTAATATCCACCAAATCATCATCATCACCTGAACTAGGATCACCCCCTCGTACCCATGAGGAAGCATCCTTAAGCACACGTTGATCCACCAAGTTTTATGATTAGGTTAAAGTTCTCTATGATCTTAGAATTGGGTCACCAAGCGTTCATAACAGTGAACACGGCTTTTCGAAAAGATTTAACCATACAGGGGTGTACAACTTTACCCACACATACCAACCGATTCTTAATGCCAGATCATTAGCCCTCTTCCTTGGAAGGCCGGCAGAGGGTGTGGTTGGACACGACCTTTACCTTGCTTTCGCCGAGACCATGAGTCACGTAATAAGTATGGTTCCGTCGTAACGGGTCAAATCCCGAAGCTGGTTCTTAAAGGTGTGAGGCGAGGTTGGTTAACAGGGGAGCCATCTACCCCAAGCAACCCGGTCCACACTTACCTACCTGTTATGAATGCACCTGCACCCGGCAAATCTTTCAAAAGGTTTTCTATGCATATGTCGAATGGAACGCCTGAACTATGTGACTCATGGAATCTACTAGGAAAGTTAATCAGGCGAGGGGTTCCCAAGCCCCGTGTAGCTGTACGCTCGTCTCGGTTCCAAAGGAAAGAACTCAGGTCCTAGTGGTGGCGAGCATGGGACTAGAAAAATCACATCCCACGGTGGCCTCCCATACCAGACTTAGCATGTTTAATCTCATATCACTGATCTCATCTCATCATGATCTCCTGTCATACTAGATTATCTGCATCTGATACATTATCTGGATGAGCCAGAAATGACAGCTATGCATGGCTAAGCAGACACAGATACAAGTTCTATCAGTGTACACAAACAAAACCTAGTTATGCTAGGAGCAGTGAATCAGGTAATATAAGCTCAAAGGAAGTAATGCAATAGATAGGATACTCTATCTATCGATAAAAGACCACAATAGAATCGTATGCATCATGGCAAGAATTTAAATGCGTTCGAAATCATAGGATTATATCATGGTGGGGCTATGCTTGCCATTTCCTGCTGATAGCAGATAAATAGATCTTTGAAAGCCTTGTACTTGACTTGATTATAGTTGGTCAAGTGTTGTTCGTCGATCTTCGATCTTCGACGGTGTTGATCTCGATATCGTATTATACCGGGAAGAACCAAATCACCAGAAAGAAAGGGGAAACATTCAACACATGGCATCAATGCAATGCTCAAACAAGAATGATGAGGTGACAAGTTGAATTGCATTGAATTGAAACCCTAAAGCATGCTCGACAAATTAAACAGGGTTCCGAGGGTTGAAAATCCTAACTCGGGAAAACTCTGGAACATATGAGAGGGGTTAGTTTGTTCTTCTAATTAAACTTGCCAGTTAAGTTGTTAAACAATGCATTATTATAGCTTAAAGAGGTAGGTTTAATTTTTCTGAACATTTTGATATATTATTTGTATTTTTCCGACTTATAAATAATTAGATATTGAATTTACAAGTTTTATTAAAATTCTGAAATTATTCAAACAATTATTAAAAAGTTTATCATACTTTTTACACCCAGACCTAGTTTAACCACAGTGATTGACTGATGGGCCCTGAGCCACCTCAGCAGCCACGCAAACAAAGTGGGACAGGGGGGTGGTTGGTGCGTTTTTCACCGAGGCAGGGGCTACCCGCTGCCACTGATGGGTGGGGCCGGTGCCAAATCATCACACCACGCAGTCGCCACCCGGGACTCGTCGGAGAGCTCGTCGGCTAACGGGGTTTGGCGGTGCTAGGGAACGAGCGGGCTGGCGCAGAGGGGTGCGTTGGGCGCGTCTCTATGCGGGCGACATCAAGGTGGCGGCGCCGCTTGGGTTAGGTCGCCGGAACAGGAAGCACGACGGTGTCTACAAGTACTCGGTGCGGCAGCGATACATAGAGGAAGAGGGATAACAGAGAGGACTGGGAGGTGGAGGGTCTCACCACAGAGGCAGTGGAGGGGTCAGCTCGACCAAGCGAGCTCGGACGCGACCGAATTCATCGAGAACAGCGATGGCTGGACTTCGGGAAGGAGCTCTCGATTGAGGTGGTTACGGGCGCCCTTCATCGATTCCGTTGGAGGGGAATACCGGAACGGCGAGGCGAAGCTCAAGGCGGCCTCGGTTGAGAGAGGGGAGGCCGGATACGGTGGGGCAACGACGAGCTCACGACTAGGGTTCCCAAGCAGAGAGAAGAAACACGAGAGGGAGAGCTCCAGGGGAAAAGGGAGGAGATAAGGGGAAGCAGGGCATCGTGGTGGTCTTATCCCATCTCCCAGGGCGGTAGTGCGCATCACGGCGGGGGGGCAGCATCGGCGGTCGCAGCGACGACATGCAGCTGCTTGGCGTCGGCACATCGTTGACGAAGACGACGACGGAAAGAAGACCGAAGCGGTACGAGCCTGGGATGGGTCGTGCTGGGCTGGCTGCGGCTGCGGGAGCTGCGCTGAGCGGCAAGAAGAAGGGAAGAATGTAGTGGGCCGACCTGGGCTGCGGCTGCTGGCTGCTCTAGCTGCATTTTTTTAAAACCTTTTTCCTCTTTCTGTTTTTTATTTTTCTCTTTGTATTTCAAATCCTTTTCAGTTTTAAACAGTTTGAAAATACCAAAGAGTTTTGAAATCATTTTAAATATTTAGGGGCCCTTTGTACCAACTTGGGCTCCAACATTTTGGGGGTTTTCAAAATTCAAACCATTTGAATGTGTTTCAAAGAGAGGGGGAAGATTAGGGTTTTAGGTTTTGATTTTTTTCTTCAATGCACAATTTAAATGATGATTCTCATGAATGCACAAACAAAACCCTAATTAAAGATTAAATAAAACTGGGGTATTACAGCTCTATCCCCCTTACGAGAATCTCGACCCGAGATTCCAAAGGTAGGAAAAGAGACAAAGAGAGAAAGAAGCAAGGCCACTCTAAATATAAGAGGGAACACACTAAACAACACACAGAGTATCTCATGGTCAACTCATGGACAGATTGTTCAGAAACAACTCTGAGATGTCGAACATGAAACACATCAAGGTCACAGAGGAAACAAGAGGAGAAGGTTTTAAGTTGTTAGATAGATGGTCTTCATAAGGATTGAGACCATGGAACTTACATGAGGTTTTGAAGCTTCTGAAGAAGAAAGCTTCCAGCAGAAGGAACATGATCATATACTTCGATAGGGAACCTCTACTAAACAGCTTAAGCAGAGATTTCAGGTGGCATAGATATGGTTCAGCAAAACCAAGCTGTTGAACTACTTTTGACCCAGAAGGTTCACTCTTTCATTCAACAGAAGGCTTAAGACAGAAAGGTGTTTTGGTGGAGAGGACTCGTAAGAGTCACAAAGAACAGGTAGCAAGAGGAACTACAGATTACCAAAATCATAGTCACTCCTGAAACATGGCTAGGAAAATGAAGGAAACTCTTTATTCATCCACGTATACCAAAATCCTTGCCAAGATCATGATATTACTTTACACCACTAGGATGAAAAGTTAAGAAGATTCCTGATGACACGAGAAGGAAGAAACTTCATTCTTAGACTTTAATTACTTGTCACAACAAGACACTTGCCAACATGAAGGGTCTGGAGGATTGACCGAGAGACATCTAGGGACACTACTTTAAATGTTCTCCTTGATGTTAGAGAAATCAAACATCAAGTAAAGGTCGGACTTCGTTTATAAAGGAAACCATGAGAACAACTCGTGTAATGAAATATAGAAGGAGACTCATGAGGAGTAGTTGTTATTGCAGATTCAAGAGAATATGACAAGAGGTCTTTCCGGCTAAGTTTGTGTTAACCATTACATCAATCTTGCTAGATTTACCCAGAGACCTATGTCAAAACCTTGAGGAACACCAACCATCATATCTGCTTGAGGTTCAAATTTGGTTAGGTGGAATGACATTTCAGGCTCAGCATGTCCGAATAAAAAGTTTGCAACATTTACTGCGAAGGTAAAGTTACTAGATTCTCAAGATAGGGACTACAGTGTAAAGCTCCAAAAGACTGAGCTAGATTGATACACCCATGTATTTACCAACTTCTCGAAAGACAATTGCATACATAAAGTACTGACAATCGAACACACATGTGTCCTTAAGGAACAGAGATAACTCTTCTCGAATCCACGACAACATCTTTCAACGTTTGCATGAAATAGAGAAGATCACTTCTAACATCCAGAACGCATACTTCGAGATGAATCAAAGACGATTCTCAAAAGTTTCGAACAATAATGCCAAATGTTCCATATGAATCAAATCTAGCATGGAGAAGATAAGGATGTCATCGATGGGCTCAACAACAAACTTATCGAGACACTCCATGAATATGGACTCATATGTTGCGTGAACAAGACAAACATACTAGTAAGACCAAAAGACATGAAGATGTACTCAAGTGAAACATCACGAGTAGAAACACCATAAAAATAGTCCTTGGAACTGATTTTGTTTTGATGATAACCCAAATCAAATCAAAAGAGGGGAAGAAATCATATCCACGATGGAGATATTATCTTTCTTCAACACGAGCAAAACTAGACATCCCATTATGAAGGAACTGGGTCGGATAGAACTTTTGTCTTAAAACTCTCCAAGTTGTTGTTCAAGCTCAACCAACTTGCTCAGGGGTATCCAGTACGGATACTTGGAGAAAATATCAGTTCAGAGAACTTACTTGCTCAAGAACTTGACAACACGGTCATGTGGCAACATGGCGATACTTCTAGTAGATGTCTAGAATATCACAAACCATCGATATGTCACTTAGTTCAAGAGGAAACTTTCTTGATAAGGCAAGAATACGTAGTCACAGAGCTTCGGCACAAGCCTAACTCTTTTTCCGAGGGGAGTGTACCAGAATACCAGACTTGGTAGCACAATCAACTTCGCTTGGTGATAGGGTTAACCAATCACACTAAGAATGACACAAATGTCCCTTCAGTTCTAAACAAAAAAATTGCTAGAATCTCATATAGCCACATCATTACGCACACACATCACTCACGAGCATGAGAGCTCTAGAAAGGGTTGTAATATATTTAAGAGCATCACTTCATTAAGAGTGTTATGAAAGCTCTAGAAAGGGTTATGAAACTCATCACAAACTCTTATTATAAAAGAGTGTGATACTTTAAGGTGGAACAGATAGAAGCTAATCAATGCCTCTTGATCTGCGGAGTACAACACTTTGACCTGGTCCTACATATGACGAGGTACTGGAGTTTATTTCTCCTGACATCCCAAAATGGTTTGTCATGACGGACCACAAGAGTATCTTTCATCGGAAGACACCGATGCACATTTACTACTTGGCTACTGTAAGGTTCCCAACCTTTAATAAGGTAGAGTCCCCTGTGTTTACAATGCTAGTCCCTGGATCAATAGCTAGCATCCACAGTTAAGATGTAATATCAAGAAACAAAGGTCATAATACAACTTTATAACCAGGAATAAAATAATCTATTACATCTTTCATAGCTCATTTGGCTATTACATTACATTGCAGCAGAACATCTATAAGCATGGGGTCCTTCACCTTCAAAGTGCCACAGGCAAACATGTTGGTTGTAAACTTGTAATCCTAATCAATAAACTTCACTAATATCAAACAAACTTGCAACATAACAAGTTACAGCCACAAGGGTCAATACATTTGAATTGTATTGGCAAGTGATACTATGGTAGTATAGTGGAGTCTATCATCTATATGCATTTGGCTAAGTGGAGCTTAGGCTTTCTTTGCTCAAAATAGATTTTCCTTATCATTTGAAAATACTAAGTTTTTGCTTTGACAAAATAATCTTTCCCAAGTCATGTCCCAATCAAAGATTGAAGATCCTTTATCCCTTGTTCAACCACAAGTTTTTAACTTAGAAATTTGGATGATGAGATTCTTGATTGCTTCCATGTCTTGATTCTCAATTTGTCCTTTACCAGGGACATGGCTAAGTACTTAGATTTTACACTCTGCAGACGTGGTGCACTTTCCCCACAAGACTTGGTTTCACCAAGACAAGATCTTTTAGAAGCCTTTCCTTAGACCAAGTGGACGCGTTCCAACCTATCATCCCACTACCACCAACTGTCCAAATGGCTAAGTTCTGGCAACCTATGTGATCCAGGCAGAGCCCATAATGCCAAGTGGTTGCACTTGAAGCTTCTCAACATTTGACATCTCAAATCTCTTTGTTCCTGGGTGGCCATCCACAAGTGAGATACACAAGGTTCACCAGTCCCCTGGCCTTGTGTAACCACTCAACCAAAAACCACCAAGCAATTACCATTCCACCCAGGTGATTCATTAACTTAGTTGTTTTATTAAACAAAAACACAAGTCCTCAGACTTAGAAATTTTTCCATAGTATGAATGTATATTCCACCCTTGTTTTCTATTAGCTAAGCTAAGCTTTATAGTAGTAGGAATCTTAACTTAGGAAATTTCTACTAAGGTTTCATCTACTAGGATTTCCCATAACAAGGTTTATACTTAGCAAAATTCCATGCAAGTTTTACTTAGAAAAATCACTAATGCATAGTGAAAGTAATTGGGACAAAAGTATGAAGTATCACTTGCCTTTTTGGTAGAGAGTATAAGTTCACTCCTTGTCCTTGCAACAATCACACTCTTCAAGTCACTACAATTCAATCAAGCAAGGCACAATCTCAATCTACCAATCAAGCAAAACATCACATAAAATGATAAAGTCAAAGTAATGCATGCAAGCATGCCAAGTTTTGTTTTATTTGAAAAAGTGGTTCCTAATGGTCATAAACATTTGAAAACACCTAATGGTCATTTTGCAAAGTGGCACAGTCATTTGCAAAAGGTTTTCACTTCATAAACCATTTTCAAAACAAGGTATCATTTTATGTGGTGTAGAAATGTTTTTACTAAGGCATTAATCTATAGGGTTCACAAAATATGTTTTCAAACCACAAAACTTTGTGTTTAGGGTCAGAGAGTTTAAAACAAAACATTTCCCAAAAGTTTTCTTCCAAAACCATTTTTAATAAATAAACTATATTTTTATTTGTCTAGAAATGGTTTTAAATCAAAGAATCATTCTTTTGTTTCACCAAATACATTTTTGAAACCACAAACTGATTCCTATGGTCAGTAGGTTCAAAGTACACTATTTGCAAAAGATTTTATCCCCAAAATCATTTTTGAACAATTTTTATAATCTAAACAAGCATACAAATGTTTCTGCAAAAACAAACATTTTAACAGAAGCTTTTTGCTAAACAAATGGCATGGTTGGCTAGGTCTTGTTCCACTGATTCCATTGATATAAAGTTTGCAAAATGTGGCCGTGTGGAACTAAAGTTATGGATTTTACAAAATCACAAATCTAATAGATTCAAATATGTTTTTATAACTAGAGTCGGGCCACGCGTCCTAATCCTATTCGTCGAAAACGTTTCACGTGGATCGACTAACACAGACCGTTGGATCAAGTTACATCGCACGGCGCGTAGATGCTACTTACCCTTTCTCCTAGCTTCTATCCTAGCCGCTGGATCCTAATCGCACGGCATCTAGCACACTTGCCAGAGACGGGCGGCGCTGCGGTGGCTACTGGCGGCAGAGCGCTGAGGTGGTGGCGGTGCTGGTGAAGCAGGAAGCGAGAGAGGATGGGAAGATGCTCACCACGTTCGCAGAAGCCTGGGGAAGCTCAAGGTGTTCTCGAGGAGTCAAGGGGCGCACGGAGGTGAGGGTAATGGCTCGCCGGAGTTCTTGATGGCGTCGGTTGCACGCGGTCGTGGTCGAGGGCGAGGCTGCAGATCATCCCGAAGCAAAATAAGTGCGCGGTTAGATGCGGGTGAGTGTGGTGAGTGCAGGAGTGTCATCGGGAAGGAGAGGGGCGAACGCATGCTTACGTGGAGGGTCGCCGGAGAGGAAGCAAACGGTGGCGGCGCTTGTTGTCGTCACTGTCGAGGCTCAGAGGCGCGCGCGAGCGAGTTGCGGATGCAGAAAGATGCGCCAGGGCCTGGGGAACTTGTGAGTATGATCGAGGACGCGAGGGTCGGTGAATACTAGCCGGAATCGTCGCCGGAGCGTCGTCGGACAGAGGGTGGTGTGTCGAGGAATTGGGCGGCCTGGGGGCGTGTTGAGGTGGGGCGACAGAGGGGAACGAGAGAGGAGAGGGAGACGCTTTAACGTGCGTGGTCGCAGCGAGTAATGGCGAAGGCGTTAAGGCGAATTTAACCGCGGCATCAACGGCAGGAAACGGACGGCGTGGTCGTCGCGGGGAGGAAGAAGATGAGATGGAGGGGTGGGGCATGCTTGTCAGCGAGAAAGGGAGTGAGGGGGAGGGTCCACCGGTCAGCGTCTGTGCGGGTGCGAGACTGTGTGTATAAAACGTTTCGCTGGGTAGTGTTGGTGGGCTGGAGTTGGGCCTAGACTGGGTTGGCCGGTTGGGCTGCTGTTGTTTCATATTTTTTTTGTACTGAAACTTTTTCCTATTTTCCAATTCAATTTCTGTTTTGAAATTCAAATCACAATTCAAACACTCAATTCAAATAAACTTCCACTAAACATTATATTGAGTTTAGCTCTGTTTATCAACACAAATCAAAGTCCAAAACAAAATAATATTTTTAATCTTTTTAGGATCCATTTATTAATTAAATAAAATGGACCTTAGTTATTAAATCAAATAGGGTTTGATTTATTTATTTTTAAAACTCTATTTGAAATCCAAAATAGTACCAAAACCATTCAGTAGGTTTTATTTGAAAATAACAAACACTTGGAAAACTTATTAAAATAATTTAATAAGTTTTGATGTTTTAATAAAAATGTTAAAACCTTTATTTTTAATAAAATTGGATATTAATAAATCCTCATTATTTTGTTTAAATAAACCTTTACTCTTTTAATAAAAACAAAACATTTTATTTCAAAAGCTTGGCCTAGGTTTAATTTGGCTATATAAAATAATCCTTATTTATATTTCTACCTTTTCTTTTGAAAACCAAAACTTTTATTAAAAGATCCAAAAATAGTAATTTTAAATATTTTTAAGTTTATTGTTTATTTATCCTTTTAAATCCCTTTAGGATTTTTATTTGATCCAAATAGGTTTTGAAAGTTTCCAATTGGATTCAAAAAGTTTCTTCTCACCCTCAAAATCAACAAAGTTTTATTTTATTCGTTTATTTTTCACATTACAAGATTTGGAAAATCTTGGGATGTGACAGCTACCAACTAGTAAGCAAAGGTCGGAAAACAACAAGGGGAAAGGAACATGCTAAGGATAGAATCCTGAGATGTGGATGCATAAGTCAACAATCTTCCAAAAACCAATGCATAAGAAGGAGACTCACGAATATAGAAGTGAGACTCACGAGGAGTACTATTGTCGTGATCTATTTGGTTCCATTGAAGAACATCTGCCATAGCATGTGTTAGGGGAAGTCCTTTATCGTCACTGTTCAATGGCGACCATATCCACAAGCTGGAAGGCTATACTAGAAGGTACTAGCCATCATGGGGTAATGTATGAACATTAACCACAGGGATCAACAATGGATCTTGGATTAAAGATCAACTTCATGTACAAGATTCTCAACACCAGAATCCAGCACAATCAGGGATCTTAGGTTCAAATCCAAGGGTTAAACCCCAAAGAAAGAAATAACGACTAATTGAGTGACACAACATACACTCCAAGATAGTAATCACGAGGTAGCTTCCGAAGGAAGGAACACCTTCTGAAATACCCGAACAATTAAAGAGGAGACACACGAGTGGAAGGGGAACCTCGAAGCCTAGAACAAAACACTATGAACCAGCAATATAATATTGTGATTCTAAAATATAGAGAGATCATGATAGAAAGGAATCTCTCAGCTGAACAAGATCAAAGGGAAACAAGGGATTCACAACACACACAACTATAGAGAACTCAACACTAGGTCAACTGGCTTAGAAACGACAATGCCCATAAGGCACCTAAGCTTTGAAAGACAAGAAGAGATATCAAAACATTTCCAAAATCAACACCAGATAAGATGACCCAGAGTAAGAGCGAAACTAGATAAGGAGAAAAGAAGCATACTTGAGTTTTCACAAATACTTTTCATCTTTTAAAATAGTTTTCACAAGCACTAGACTCAACATCCACCAATAGCAAGGTTTTCCTACGGTCGGTACTGCTCTGATACCAAGAACTGTGACACCCCCGGGATCAGGGCTAAAAAAATCCCAGACCTCCGTCTGACATAAGCTTAATCTTGAGCTCGAGAATATCCAGTGAAGAATCGGTAACACAACAGTGACCCTACGACACAATTTTTTTTACATCAATCTCATAACTGAGCAGTGTAGGGTTTCGTAGCATGGAAAACAAAAATTTTCTACCGCATACAAACAAACAAGCCAAGATCTAAGGTGCATGTGCATAAAACATATTACTCATATAAATCGAACAACCATTATTCTCGGACTTAAACAAGTAACCGTCTCGCAATAAACAAGATCCCGATATAATGTTCATGCTCAACGCAGGCACCAAATAACAATTATTTAAGTATAAAACTAATCCTGATGGTAGATGAAGAGGTAGCGTGCCGACCGCGATCACATCAACCTTTGATCCGTTTCCTACGCGCATCGTCACCTCGTTCTTCGCTAGCTTCCGTTTATTCTGTAGCACCTGTTTTGAGTTACAAATATGAGCAACCAAACCAGTATCAAATACCCAGGCACTACTACGAGTACTAGTGAGATACACATCAATAACATGTATATCAGATATACCTTTCTTCTTGATGTTGCCGTTCTTCAAATCCGCCAAGTACTTTGGGCAATTCCGCTTCTAGTGACCTTCTCCCTTGCGGTAAAAGCACTCAGTATCAGGCTTAGGTCCAGCTTTGGTCTTCTTTGTTGGCGTGGTAACTTTCTTACCACCCTTCTTGAAGTGTCCCTTATGCTTAGACTTGCCTTTCTTGAATTTGGTGGTATTATTGACCAACAACACTTGGTGCTCTTTCTTGATCTCCACTTCTGCAGATTTCAACATGGCAAAGAGTTCTGGTAACGTCTTGTTCATGTTCTGCATGTTGTAGTTCATCACAAAGTTCTTGTAACTTGGTGGTAGTGATTGGAGGACACGGTAAATCCCCAAAGCATTAGGAATCACTATACCCAAGCTTTGAAGTTTGTTTGCGTGCCCAGACATCTTAAGCACATGCTCACTGACGGAGCTGCCCTCTTCCATCTTGCAGTTAAAGAACTTTTCAGAAGCCTCATAGCTTTCAATTGCCGCATGAGTCTCAAAGATCAATTTGAGATCCTCGACAATATCATATGGGTCTGAATTCTCAAACCTTTTTTGAAGCTCCGATTCTAAACCATACAAGATAGCACACTGAACTGTGGAGTACTGAGTCTTCCGAGTGAGGTAAACATTTTTTACTTCATCGGCAGCATCAGCATCATGTACCCAGAGGTGGGTCACCCAGCGGTCCATCCAGCACATAGGTCAAATTACCAGCTGTGAGGACAATCCTCAAATTGCGGAACCAATCCGCGAAGTTGCTTCCATTGTTTTTCAACTTTTCTTTCTCTAGGAACGCATTAAAATTGATGGTAGGGGCTGCCATTGATCTACAACATATTTGCAATAGTTTAGACTAAGTTTATGACAAATTGAGTTCAAATTAATAATAAAACTAATCTAGGTGAACTCCCACTCAAAACAATATCCCTCACATTGTTTTAGTGATCACACGAACCAAATCCACCACATCAACACCAATCATCACGAGAGTTGATATAGTTTCAATGGCGAACAATCGACATGTTCATCATATCTACTATATGATTCATGCTTTACCTTTCGGTGATCCGTGTTCTGAGACCATGTCTGTACATGCTAGTCTCGTCAAGATCAAACCTTAGTTTCCGCATGAGAAAATCTGGCTTTCTCACGTTGTATACACTTGCGGAATCTAACACACCCGATCATCACGTGATGCTTCGAAACAACAAGCTTTAGCAACGGTGCTAACTAAGGGTGAACACTTTATGACTTGAAATTCATGTGCATGAGGGATCATCTTATAATGCTACCATCGTCTACTAAGCAATACAAGATGCATAAAGGATTAACATCACATGCAATTCATAATATGTGATATGATATGGCCTTTCTTCTTTGTGCTTCCGATCTCCATCTTCTAGCACGAACATGATCTCCATCATCACCGGCATCGCATCAAGGTCAATGACGCTTCTCCATGGTTGTCGTCCACCGACTTCAACTATTACAACTACTTTGAATAGACACGCGGGTCTTAACATAAATTAAAGACAACCATATGGCTCCTGCCGGTTGCCAACTTACAATAAGGAACATTGCATACATCAAATATAATCACAATCATGGCCATATCACATCACTGCACACCCCTGCAAAACAAAGTTAGACGCCTCTACTTTCTTTGCATGTTTTACGTGGTTTGGGGCTTTCAATAAGTGTCGTTCTAAATTACGAACATGAACCACAACATTGATACTAGTATTGTTAATCACCCGTTGTAAATTGAATCTTAACTATGCTAGGAGAAACAGGCACCCGCAAAGCCACTTATGCAATACAAGTTGCATGTCAAGCATGGAGCAAGTCTCATGAACGATGTCATGTAAGGTTAGCCCAGGCCGCTTCATCCCAACATACCGCAAGATGCAAAGTACACAAAAAGCAATCGACAATAAAAGCATCAACGCCCACAATGACCATTGTGTTCTACTCGTGCAACAGATCTACATATAGACACGTCTCTGATACCACTGTAGGGTTTCGTAGCATGGAAAACAAAAAATTTCTACCGCATACAAACAAACAAGCCAAGATCTGTCTACTAGATTGTAGCAACGAGTCGATAGAATAACTCACCCTCAAAGATTCCAAAGAGTTTAACAAGAGCGGATTCTCGTGGGTGATGTAGTCATACTCTTCCCGATCTCAATATCGCGTAGACGATCCTTCCGGCGCTGCGTTCCGGCAGCGCTACCGCAGTCGGTCACACGTTCGGTACTCGACGAAGACCTTCCTCTCCCTTGTTCCAGCAGGCAGCGGAGGTTGTAGCACTCTCCTCATGATTCCGGCAGCACAACGGCGTGGTACCGGAAGTAGAGGGGAGATCTCGCAGGTCTTCGCCTTAAGCCGGAGCAAGTATGGTGGAGTATGAGAGATTCCCTCGACGATCTAGGGTTTAGACACGCCGAGGAGGGGGCTAGGCCGGCGGCTAGGGTTTCACCCAGGCGGCGGCGAGTGCCCTAGGGCCGGCGGCGGCTTGGTACTAGGGTTTGGAGGAGAGGATCTTGTGTGTATCTAGGAGGGAGCCCTGCCCCTCCTTATATAGGTGGAGGGGCCGGCCGGCCAAGGGGAGGGAGAGGAGTCCCTCCCCAACTCGGCTTGGAGGTGGGCCGGCGGTTGGAGGAGGGAACTCCTCCCCAACTCGGTTTCCCACACCTCCTCCTCTTTCCAAAAACTGTCGTTTGACTTTCGAACTTGCCGTTTAACTTTTCAAACTAGGATTTGAATAAACCCTCTATTTTTGTTCAGCGATGACACCGAGTACATGATGCAATCATACCAACTTGATATAACACATTCATGTACCCTTCCCCCCAGAGTGCCGGACATTCCGGAACCTTCTAGAACATTCCCGATGAAAACACCGGAACCATTCTCCAACTCCGAAACGGGACTTTCCTTATATGAATCTTATTCTCCGGACTATTCCGGATCTCCTCGTGATATCCTGAATCCCATTCGGACTCCTAACAACATTCAGACTATTTCTCATCATTCCATAACTACTCAAACAACGTCGAATCCTTAAGTGTGTCTCCCTACGGTTCGTGAATTATGCGGACATGATCGAGACACTTCTCCGAACAATAACCAATAGAGGAATCTGGAAATTCATATGGCTCCCACATATTTCTACGATTACTTTGCGATCGAATGAACCACTTACATACGATATCAATTTCCCTTTGTCTCATGATAGTTTACTTATCCTAGGTTACGATCGTCGGTATCTCTGCATACCTAGTTCAACCTCGTTACTGATAAGTACTCTTTTCTTGTTCCCGTGATATGTGATCCCTTGTGAGCCAGTCACATGCTTGCAAGCTAATTGGATGACATTCCACCGAGAGGGCCTAGAGTATATCTATCCATCATATGGATGGACAAATCCCACTCTTGATCCATGTGTTTCAACCAATAATTTCCGAACACTCAATGCCACCTTTATAGCCACCCAGTTACGGTGAGGTGTTTGATGTCATCAAAGCATCCATCCGGTAAAGGTGATATGCATGATCTCATGGTCGAAGGAATTAGATTACTATGTATCAGAAAGCATATAGCAATTGAACTATTAAAATGACTTGATCTTTATGCTACACTTATCTATATCATTCTCCTAACGATATGATCTTGTTGTTAATAACATCTCAATGTTCATGATAGGGAAACCACAATCATCTATTAACCAACAAGATAGTATTATATAGAGGCTTTCCTAGGGACTTCAAATTAAGTTTACAAATCACACAAGTATTAATGTTTCCTTGTTAATACTATTATAGCATGAATGTAAACATTTATCATAAACACAAAGATATAATAATAACTACATTTATTATTGCCTCTAGGGCATATCTCCAACAAGTAGAGAACCAAATTATTACAAGAAGAGGTCACTGACCATAAACATCAAACAACGGAAGGCAAATTATGCTATTAAGTATAGCAAACTTAACAAATGGCCTAAGAGGCCTGAAGCATAATGATGACGTCCCAGCCCATAGATTCCCGGCTGTCGGCCGGGAACCCCAAGCTACTCGTCGATGTCGATGTAGTACGGAACTCAACTTCAGGTGAACACTTACTCTGCCAAAAGTAACAACAAAGCAAGGGTGAGTACAGGGTGTACTCCGCAAGACTTCTGGCTAGTGGAGTTGTTTTTCATCAAGCCATCTTTTGTTTATAAAACAAGAGGGATAAGAAGCTCGTCTAATCAGAATATTTTAAAAGGGGATAAGAGAGAGACATCTCCGAAATATTGATCATCATATTTTAATATCCACCAAATCATCATCATCACCTGAACTAGGATCACCCCCTCGTACCCATGAGGAAGCATCCTTAAGCACACGTTGATCCACCACGATTAGGTTAAAGTTCTCTATGATCTTAGAATTGGGTAACCAAGCGTTCATAACCGTGAACACGGATTTTCAAAAAGATTTAACCCTGCAGGGGTGTACAAATTTACCCACACGTACCAACCGACTCTTAATGCCAGATCATTAGCCCTCTTCCTTGGAAGGCCGACAGAGGGTGTGGTTGGACACGACCTTTACCTTGCTTTCGCCGAGACCATGAGTCGCGCAATAAGTATAGTTCCGCCGTAACGGGTCAAATCCCGAAGCCGGTACTTAAATATGTGAGGCGAGGTTGGTTAACAGGGGCGCCATCTACCCCAAGCAACCCGGTCCATGCTTACCTACCTGGTATGAATGCAGCTGCACCCGGAAAATCTTTCAAAAGGTTTTCTATGCATATGTCGAATGGAACGCCCGAACTATGTGACTCATGGAATCTACTAGGCAAGTTAATCAGGTGTAAGATCCCTCCTTTATAAAGGAAAAGGATCCCTGTGATTGCAATGCTAGTCCCTGGATCATTGCTAGCATCCACAGTTTTAAGATGAAGTACACAGAAACAAAAGTCATTATTACAGTCATTCCAGAGAAAAACATAGTCTTTACAACTCCAAGGCCACAAGCCTAGTACAAGAGTTTGAATAAGTAAATAAATAAAAGTCTTCATCTTCATGTGCCACAGGCAAACATGTTGAGTGTAGACTCATGACTCCTAATCCTCATCAGAGTAACCTGCAACATCACAAGTTACAGCCACAGTGGGTTAATACATTGGAATAGTATTGGCAAGTGATACCTTAGTATAATTTAGGTGGACTAGATACTATATGCAATTTGGCTAAGTGTAGCTTGGCTTGCTTTGCTCAAAATAGGTTTTGCCTATTAGTTGAAATCACTAAGTTTTTTTTTGTCAAAACTTTTCCCAAGGAACCACCAATAGACATTGAGGTCCTTCACCCTTGTTCACCCACAAGTTTTTACCTAGAAATTGGGATGAGGATATTCTTGATAGCTTCCATGTCTTGATGCTCAAGTTGTCCTTTTCCAGGGACATGGCTAAGTACTTAGATTTTTCCATCTGCAGAGGTTGTGCACTTTCCCCACCAGACTTGATTTTCACCAAGATAGGACCTTTCAGAAGCCTTCCCTTAGACCAAATGGACGCGTTCCAACCTATCATCCCACTACCACCAACTGTCCAAATGGCTAAGTTCTAGCAACCTATGTGATCCAGGCAGAGCCCATATTGCCAAGTGGCTGCACTAGAAGCTTCTTAACACTTGGCATCTACAATCTCTTTGTTCCTGGGTGGCTTTCCACAAGTGAGATACACAAGGTAAACCATAGAAATGGGCCTTGTGTAACCACTCAACATAAACCAATCCTTCCATTCCACCCAAGTGTTTCATTAACTTAGTTGTTTTATTAGGCAAAACACAAGTCCAAAGTGTAGAGGTCCCAACCTTCAATAAGGTAGAGATCCCTGTGTTTACAATGCTAGTCCCTGGATCAATAGCTAGCATCCACAGTTTAAGATGTAATATCAAGAAACAAAGGTCATAATACCACTTTATAACCAGGAATAAAATAATACATTACATCTTACATAGCTCATTTGGCTTTACATTAAATTGCAGCAGAATATCTATAAGCATGGGGTCCTTCATCTTCAAAGTGCCACAGGCAAACATGTTGGTTGTAGACTTGTAATCCTAATCAACACACTTAACATCAAACAAACCTGCAACATAATAAGTTGCAGCCACAAGGGTCAATGCATTTGAATTGTATTGGCAAGTTTCACTACTATGTAGAATATAAGTGGATCCTATCAATACATGCATATTTGGCTAAGTGGGGTTTAGGCTCATTTGCAGAAAGCAATATAGTTTTATCCTATCTTTTCAAAATAGTTTTGATCTTTTGAAAAATGTTTCTGAACTCCTTGGAATCCACCAAGTGTTTCAAAATCCCTTGTTGTCACCCTCAAGTTTTTAACTTTGAGAAATTGGAATGTCGAGATCTTCCATAGCTTCAGGCCTTTAGTTTCTCGGTATTGTCCATAACCGGGGACACAGCTAAGTACTTAGAATTTGATCTTCTGCAGAAGTTGTACACTTTACACACATGACACAATCTCATCTTGATACCACTAGTGGCCGCTGGATAAGTACTCACCAAGATGGAGTACTGGAAGATTGAGAATGTGACAAAGTCTTTCCATAGGAGTCCTCCCAATACACAATGCTAGCTTGTCTTCCAGGCACCAATGTAGGGTTCCAAGTTCCCTAGCACAAATCTAGTTAACCTGAAAATGCCAATGCATGGGTCTTCAACTATGTAGTTGACTAAGCCAGAGCCCATTTAGCATGTGGCTGTACACGGAAGCCACTGTACGAGAAACATGTTCAATCTCTAGGTCCCTGGGTGGTTTCCTTCTAGTGCACAACAAAAAGAGATTGCCATATAAACATGGTTCCTTTTGTTGCCACCTTGTCCAACCTTGAGTATCCTTGTCCACCCAGGTGGTTCATTGAGTACTTGTTTTATTATATAAAACATAAGTCTTTTCAATACTTCATATAATCATAACATGTATCCCATCCCAATATATAGCTGGGCTAAGCATACTACAACTACATTGTTCTCACTAAGGAATATATAGGGGTATCCTATTAGGATTTTAGCATAGCATAAAATATAGAAATCCTTTTCATGCATGTTTCAAAATCCACTAAGTATGAAAATAGTAGGACTTGGATGATAGTGTCACTTGCCTTTTGGAATGTTGGTTCACTTCTTGATCTTGCTAATATCACACTCTTCTAGCTTCACTACAAATCAAATCAAGCAAACACAAATTCAACTAGCATTCCAAACCATAATCAAACAAACAAAACATCACACATATCATAATAGAAACCAAGTCATGCATGCAAGCATGCAAAAGATAGTTTTATTTGCAAAGGTGGTTTCTACTAGGCTCTACACATTGTAATATTCAAAGTGGTCATTTTCTAAAGTGGCAAAACCATTTGCAAAAGGGTTTTATCTATAGGCCATTTTTAAATCCAATCAGTATTTTATGTGTTGGAAAATGTTTTTAGCAAAGCAATAATTTTTATATTGTTCACCAAATAAGTTGTTAGTTCACAAAACTTGGTGTTTAGAGTTATTAGCTTTGGATCAAAAAAAATTCCAAATGTTTTTGTTCAAAAAACATTTTCATAACAAAATCAATATTTTTAATTGACTAGAAATGGGCTAATTCAAGTTTTTATTCCTAAACTTCACAAAATACATTTTTAAATCCAAAAGTTGGTTCCTAAGGTCAGTAGGTTCACCACAAACCAATTTGCAAAGATTTCATCCTTAAAACCATTTTGGAATGATTTTTCTAACCTAAACAAGCATACAAATGTTTCTACAAAAACAAACAATCTAACAGAAACTTTTTACTAAAAAAATTACATGGTTGGCTAGGGCTTGTTCCACTGATTCTATTGATATAAAGTTTGTAATTTTTGGACGTGTGGTTCAGAAGTTACAAGGTTTACAAAATCACATTCTAATCAGATTCAAAATTTGTTTTAAACTACTGGTCGATACCGGTTCGCACGGATCGGCCTATGTGGGGCGTTGGATCTAATCAGATCGCACAGCGCGGGTTGACTCATACCTCTTCGTTCAGTTCTAATCTCAGCCGGACGATATCGATCTAACGGCTACAACCAATTTGCCATTAACTGGCGGCGCTGCGCGGCGGCTGGCGGCGGCGCGAGGTCAGACGGTGTGATAGAGGCGGTTACAGGAAGAAAGGGAGGCAGAGGAGGGTCTCACCGTGATCAGGGGATCATGGCGATGCTCAACGTGGTTGCGAGGCGGCGAGGGGCGCTCAGGATCCGTCGGGATTCCTCGCCGGAGTCAAGGACGGCGTCAGTCTGGCTCAGGCGTCGTCGGGGACGAGGCTACAGATCGTGCTGAGGAAAAACAAGGGTGTGGTTAGACGCGTACGAGTATGGGGAATGTGAGAGCATCACTGAGAGAGCTCGGGGCGGACTGGGCTTACCAGGGAAGTTCGCCGGAGTTGCTTGCAGACTGTGGCGTAGTCAGTCGTGGTCGCTGCCGACGATGTGGGGCACGCGCACTGAGCTAAGGGGCATGGAGATGCGCCAGGATCTGGAGGTCACGTCCGTGTGCTCGAGGAGGCAAGGGGTGGCGCGGGGTCGCCGGAATTAGCTCACGAGTTCGTCGGAGCAGAGCGGGGTTTCTGGTGAAATTGGCGCAGCCTAGTGGCGAGCTGGTTCGTGCGAGGGAGGGGAAATAGAGAGGAGGGGCAGGCGTTTTCGTATGCGTGATCAAGGGCCAATTAATCGCGGCGTTACTCTGTTATTACGCCGGCTTTGATTCGGCGGCAACGGCCGGCGAGAGGGGGGCGTGGTCAGCTGGGTGAAGGAGACGATGACGTGGTGGTGGGGCATGCTTGTCAGCGATTGCGGGAGAGGGAAATGGGGTCCATCTGTCAGCGTCTGCGTGGGTTCAAAGCTGGGTGCGAAATGTTTTCTTCAGGAGAGAGAGAAGATGGGCTAACTGGTCTCGTTGGGCTTGGCCAGTTGGGCTTCTGTTGATTCTAATTTTTTTTTCTTTCTGAATGCTTTATCTTTTCTAATTCTATTTTCTGTTTTGAAATTCAAACAACAAATCAAACATTCAATTCAATTCAAAACTCCTCCAAACTTTGTATTGGTTTTTTTCTGTTTAACAACATAAACCAAATTCCAAAAACAAAATAATAATTTTATTCTTTTTTAGGATCTATTTAATAATTAAATAAATAGTCCTAAGTTATTTATTCAAATAATATTTGTTTTATTAAAAACTCCATTTGTAATCTAAAAACCAAAACACTTCAGTAGGTTTTATTTGAGAATATAAAATACTTGGAAAACTTATTTAAAATAAATTAATAAGTTTTAATGTTTTATTAAAAAGGGAAAATCTTTACTTTAACAAAATTGGGTATTAATATATCCCTATTATTTTCTTTAAATAAATCTTTATTCTTTTGATCAAAACAAAATGTTTTTGTAGAGGTCCCAATCTTAGATAAGATTGATCCCTCCTGTGTTTACAATGCTAGTCCCTGGATCAATAGCTAGCATCCACAGTTAAGATGTAATATCAAGAAACAAAGGTCATAAAATAACTTTATAACCAGGAATAACATAATTTTATTACATCAAACATAGCTCATTAGGCTATTACATTACATTGCAGCGGAATAACTATAAGCATGGGGTCCTTCATCTTCAAAGTGCCACAGGCAGATGTTGGTTGTAGACTTTGTAATCCTAATCAATCAATCTTCACTAAGATCAATCAAACCTGCAACATACAAGTTACAGCCACAAAGGGTCAATACATTTGAATTGTATTGGCAAGTGATACTATGGTAATATAGTGGAGTCTATCATCTATATGCATCTGGCTAAGTGGAGTTGAGGCTTGCATTGCTCAAAATAGATTTTTCTTATCATTTTGAAAATACTAAGTTTTTGCTTGAAAAAATCATTTTTCTCAATCAAAGATTTCAAGATCCTTGTACCAAGCCATCTCTCCATCAATGATTGAAGAATTCAATCAACCCTTGTTCAAACCACAAGATTTTAACTTTAGAAATTTGAATGATGAGATTCTTGATTGCTTCCATGTCTCGATGCTCAAATTGTCCTTTACCAGGGACATGGCTAAGTACTTAGATTTTACACTCTGCAGAGGTGGTGCACTTTCCCCACAAGAATTGGTTTCCCAAGACAAGATCTTTCAGAAGCCTTCCCTTAGACCAAAATGGACGCGCTCCAACCTATAAAACACTACCACCCACTGTCCATATGGCTAAGTTCTTGCAACCTATATGATCATGGCAGAGCCCATATTGCCAAGTGGTTGCACTTGAAGCTTCTCAACATTTGACATCTCAAATCTCTTTGTGCCTGGGTGGCATACCACAAGTGAGATACACAACCCAAGTCCATGGCCTTGTGTAACCACTCAACATATCCCAATCCTTCCATTCCACCCAGGTGATTCATTAACTTAGTTGTTTTATTAGACAAAATCACAAGTCCTCAGACTTAGAATATTTTTCCATAGTGTGAATATATATTCCACCCATGTTTTCTATTAGCTAGGCTAAGCTTGATTGTAATAGGAATCTTAGCTTAGTAAAATCCTACTAAGGATTCATCTACTAGGTTTTACTATAGCATGATCTATACTTAGCAAAATTCATGCAAGTTTACTTAGCAAAATCACTAATGCATAGTGAAAGTATTGGGATAGAAAGTATGAAGCATCACTTTCCTTTTTGGTAGGGAATGGTGGTTCACTTCTTGATCTTTCTAGTCTCACACTTTACTACAAATCAATCAAGCAAAGACAAATTCAATTCACATTCCAACCAAAGTCAAACAAACAATTCTTCACACACACAAAGTAATGGAATCTAAGTCATGCATGGGAGCATGCACAAGATAGTTTTATTCACCAAATGAGTTGCTAATTTGCAAAACTTGGTGTTTTTAGGTCAGTAGGTTTGGTCCAAACTATTTTCTTAAGGTTTTCTTTTCATAAGCAATTTTTATAACAAAAACCATTCTTTTTATTTGGCTAGAAAATGGCTAAGTCAAGTAATCCATTTTAAATTTTACCAAAATCATTTTTAACACTAAGGGTTGGTTCCTAGAGTCAGTAAGGTCACAACAAATCAATTTGCAAAGGTTTTACTTCAAAATTATTTTCAATAAATAAATTACATTTCTATTTGACTAGAAATGGTTTTAAATTAAAGAATCATTTCTTAATTTATCCAAATACATTTTTGTGTCCACAAAGTGTTTCCTAGGGTCAGTAGGTTCAAATCAATCCATTTGCCAAAAGTTTTAACCCTAAATTCAATTTTAAACAATTTTTACATTCATAACAAGCATACAAATGTTTCTGCAATTTCAAACAAGCTAACAGCTACTATTTGCTAAACAAAGGGCATGGTTGGCTAGGGCTTGTTCTCCTTAATTCATTGATATAAAATTTGCAAAATTTGGACGTGTGGTTTGAAAGTTACAAAGGTTTGAAGTTTGCAAATAAATCTGATTCAAAAATCTATTTTAACTCAAACACTGGACACGCGTCGCCGTTTCATTGGTCGATACCGGTTCGTCTGGATCGCGTGCTGCGGACCGCAGGATCTAGTTTGATCGCACGGCACAGGGCGTGTACCCTTTCGCTGTTAAGTGAGACTATCGTGAGCGTCAGATCTTGATCGGACGGCTGTGGGGTGCTCGACCATAGACGGGCGGCGCTGCGGCGGCTGCTGGCGGCGGAGCGACCAGACGATGGCGGCGCCGGTGAAATAGGAAGCGAGGGAGGAGGAAAAGGTGCTCACCGGAATCGTTGACGTTTGCTGATGCTCAACGTGGTACTTGCCCGTCGAGGGGCGCTAGGGGGCAGCTGCGATTGCTCGCCGGAGTAGATGGCGGCGTCGGGCGCGTCAGGTGGTCGTCGTGGACGGCGCTGTGGTTCACGGGAGGACAAACGAAGGACTGGGTTAGCTGCGCAAGATCATGGCAAAGATGTGTGCGTGATCTAGAGGACACGGGGTGGTCGGATTTAACCTGGGGGCGTCGTCGGAGTAGAGGCAGACGGCGGCGGTACTGGAGGTTGTTGTTGACGAGGCTCAGGGGCGTGCGCGAGCGAGCTAATGCCTCTGGGAGGTTCGCTAGGATGTGGGGATCAGGTGAGGGTGGTCGAAGCGGCAAGGGGCGGTGAGAGGCTTCTGGATTCGGCGTCGGAGCGTCGTCGGAGACAGGGCAGTCGAGGAGAAATTGGGATGGACTGGAGGCGTGCTCGGGGGAGGAAACAGAGGGGAAAGGAGGCGGAGACACTGGCGATTAAATGAGTGAGGTTACCAGGAGAATTCACTCAGTCATTTACTCGAATTGATGCGAGTAATTTAGAGGCAGCAACGGCAAAGTGGGGGAGGAAGAACCAGTCGCGGGGTGGGGAAGGAGAACAGTAGAAAGGGTACGCTGGTCAGTGGGAAAAGAAGAAAGAACGGGGTCCACTTGTCAGCTGCTTAGCGGGTCAGAATATGGGTGCAAATCGTTTTCCTTCGGGGAGGGAGGAAGCTGGGCTGGATTGGGCTGTGTTGGGCTAGTTGGGCCAGATTGGTGGGCTGTTCTATTTTTTTCTGTCTAAATTCTTTTTCCTTTTCTATTTCTATTTTCTGATTTGTTATTTCAAACAATTCTCAAGCATTCAAAACAATTCAAAACTTTACCAAACATTGTAACTAAGAATTTGGTGCTGTTTAGTAGCATAAACCAACTTCCAAAACAAAATAATATTTTAAATCTTTTTAGGTTCCATTTATAAATTAAATAAAATGGACCATGGTTTATTAAATAAATAGGGTTTGGTTTTATTAATAAACTCTTTATTTGAAACCTAAATATTTTCAAAACCAAAACAGTAGGTTTTATTTGAATAATATAAGATACTTGAATTACTTGTTTAAAACAAATTAACCTCTTTATTTTAGGATCCATTTAATAATTAAATAAAATGGACCTTAGTTAATATATCAAATAGAATTTGTTTTATTAATATCTTTATTTTGAAAACTAAAACCAAAAACACTTCAGTAGGTTTTATTTGAGATTATAAAATACTTGGAAAACCTATTTAATATAATTTAATAAGTTTTGATGTTTTTAATTAAAATGGTAAAACCCTTTTTATCAAATAAAGTTGGATATTACATCCTTATTATTTTATTTAAATAATCCTTTATTATTTTTAAATAAACCTTTATTATTTTGTTTAAAATAAAATGTTTTATTTTCCAAAGCTTGTCCAATGTTTAATTTGGCTTTATAATATATTCTCTTTTTATTTCAATTGAAACCAAATCCTTTCATTTTAAAAGATCCAAAATAGTATTTTAAATATTTTTATTTTCCTTTAATAAAAGTTTATCTTTTTAAATCTCTTTAGGATTTATTTGATTCAAATTGGTTTGAGGTTCCATTTGAATTCAAAAAGTTTCTTCTAGCCCTGAAAATCAAACAAAGTTTTATTTGATTCATTTATTTTCACATTACAAGATTTGGAAAATCTTGGGATGTGACAGTTTTATTTCAAAAGCTTGGCCAAGGTTTAATTTGGCTCTATAAAATAATCCTTATTTATATTTCTACCCTTTCATTTGAAAACCAAATCTTTTTATTAAAAGATTCAAAAATAGTAATTCCAAATATATTTTTTAGCTTTATTGTTTATTTATCTTTTTAAATCCCTTTAGGATTTTATTTGATCCAAATGGGTTTTGAAAGTTTCCAATTGGATTCAAAAATTTTCTTCTCACCCTAAAAATCAACAAAGTTTTATTTTATTCAATATTTTTCACATAACAAATTTGAAAAATATTGGGATGTGACACAAAGACTTAGAAATATTTTATCATAGCATGTGTATTTCACCAACCCTTGGTTGCTACTAGCTAGTCTAAGCATGGCATAGATAAGCATCTTAACTTAGAAATTTCCTAGCAATTCTACAACTACTAGGATTTCCCAACATGGCATATAAGCAAAATATAGCATGCAAGACTAGAAAAATATTTCTAATGATTAGTAGAAAACATAGGGATAAAATATTCATGTCGCACCACTTGCCTTGGTAGTTCGGAGAATAGCTACACTCCTCACAATCACAATCACTAGCACCAAAATCTTCACAAAGAATCATAGCCACAAATCACATACAAAACATATACAAAAAAAATATATGAATGCATGCAATATGATATGTGATGATTTTTAGAACTCAACATAGCAAGTGTATAGTACTGGTTCATAAACAAGTTAAAAACTTGCCAAACAACATTTAATTAAACCTTAAAACATTTCCCAAACAAATCATATACTCAAATTAGCCCTACACATGTTTCTGCAATTAAACCATTTTAACATAAGAAAAACATTAAACACATTGCATATTTAGAAAGGGCTTGATCTCCTGATTCCAACGATATAAAATTTGTCAAATTCTAACATGGGGATCAAAAGTTATAGCCAAAACAAATTCAAACATCTAATAGATTCAAATTCTGTTTTTAAACCTAAATAGATGCCACGCGTCTTAACCTGATTGGCTGGTACCGCTTTGCTCAGGATCGCGTCTGTGAGCCGTTAGATCTACTTAACCTGCACAGCCCAGATCTACTCGTAACGGTTCGTTAAGTGATCTAATCTCGCACGCTGGATCCAGATACAATGGCTCTGGATAAAACGACCAAAGTTCGGCGGCGCTGGCGGTGGCTACTGGCGGCGGCGAGCTCTGCCTACGGCGGCGCGGTGCTACAGGTGGCTCTGGGGTCGTCGGAGATGCTTACCAGAAACGGGACGATGCGCTGATGCTCAACCTGGCGACGGCTTGGCAAGGGGCGCACGGAGATGGTCGCTTGAGCTCGTCGGAGTTGCTGGTGGCGTCGGGCTTGGGCGGATGAAGACGTTGGCGACTCTCCTAGTCACCCAAGCACGGACAAATGGTATCAGGAGATGCGCGAGACTACGGCGAACACAATCGTGTGAGTTAGAGGCGAAGGGGAACAAAGGGCTCACCGAATTTTATCGCCGGAGTTGAGGATGTCGTCGGGGGCTTGCAGCGCTTGACGAAGTCGATGACCTCGGGCGGTACAGAAGGAACCAACGGTGTCAGTAGGTGCGCAAGGAAGTGGCGAGGCTGTCTGCAAGAACCAGAGGAAGAGGGGCACACGGGGCTTACCGGGATTGGTCGCCGGAGTGCTCTCTGTCTGCGGCGGTGCGAGGTTGATTGCGGGCAGCCTGGGGGCGTTCTGGGCTCATAGTTTGGGGGGAAATGGAGAGGGGGCGGAGGGGGTTTAAGTAGGCCAAGCGGGAGCAAAGATCGCGCGCGGTATCAAGGGAATTTAAGCGAGGAATCAACGCGGCAGTGAAGGGCGGAGGAAACGGCCGGCGACGTGGTCGTGGCGCGATTTGGGGAAGAAGGGGTGAGCTGGCGAGGTCCACCGGTCAGCGAGTGAAACAGAGAGGGGGTGGGGTCGTGTGGTCAGTGACCTGGGGGGTGTGTCTGCAAGCGAGCGAGAGACAGGGAGACCCCGGGTGGGCTTAGTGGGCTGGATTAGCAGTTGGGCCAGATAGGTAGCGCTGGCCTTTTTCTATTTCTTTTCTCCTTTTCTTTTTCTGTTTTCATTTTCTGAAATGGTTTTCAAATCCAAATCAAATGAGTTTGAATTCAAATCTTCCCTAGGTTTTTATACTGCAAACCTTGCACTAAAATGAATGTCAAACACTACTATTTAATCTAAACACTTTGATCAAATGAAAATAAAAATAAAACCAAGCCTTTATGTGATATATACAATAGGCATAATATGGGTTTTATTTGCTCATTTTGTTTTAAAACTTTGTTCAAACTTTTGATGGTGGCTAAGTTTGAATTTCAAACTTTACTGAGTCAAAACAAGTACTCTTCTCATTGGAAGATAGTACTAAGGCTTAAGTAAACTTACATGAAATAATAAGCATAAAAGCTTCTGTTTTGAAATGATTTGTTTGAAATGAAATTCATATGATCATGGATGCATGGATGATATGCATGAGTTTGAAACATGATTTTAGGGATGTTACAAATCTAACCCCCTTAAGGTGAATCTCGTCCTCGAGATTCGGATTGGCTAGAAAATAGGTGAGGGTGGTCTTTCTGAAGATCATCTTCGCTTTCCCAAGTTGCTTCCTCTTCGGAATGATGGTTCCACTGCACTTTGCAAAACATGATAGTCTTAGTCCGTGTGACTCTTTCTGCAATCTCAAGAATCTTGATAGGCTTTTCCTCATAGGTAAGATCACTTTCCAACTGAACCTCCTCTAAAGGTATAGTATCCTTCAAAGAAGTTTCTTCCAATTCTGGATGACATTTCTTAAGCTGACTCACATGAAACACATTATGGACAGCTGACAGAGACTCTGGCAATTCAATTTCATAAGCAACTTCTCCTTTACGACTCAGAATCTTGAATGGTCCAACATATCTTGGGGCCAACTTTCCTTTGACTCCGAACCTCCTCACTCCACGAAGTGGTGACACTCTAAGATAAGCTCTATCACCAACATCGTAGGTGACTTCTCTATGCTTTGGATCTGCGTAGCTTTTCTGTCGGGACTGTGCTATCTTCAATCTGTCCTTAACCAACTTGACCTTCTCTTCGGCTTCTTTGATAAGTTCTGGTCCGAACAAACTTCTTCCTCCCACACCATTCCATAACAATGGGGTGGTACACTTTCTCCCGTAGAGAAACTCAAATGGTGCCATCTCAATGCTGGCTTGATAGCTGTTGTTATAAGAAAATTCTGCGTAAGGCAGACTCTCATGCCAACTGGCTCCATAGTCTAGGGCACATGCCCTCAACATATCTTCAAGAATCTGATTAGTCATTTCTGTCTGTCCATCGTTTTGAGGATGAAAAGCAGTGCTGAATTCCAACCTCGTTACCAATGACTCATGTAGCTGTCTCCAAAAATGGGAAGTGAATTGAGTTCCCCTATCAGACAAAATACTCTTGGGCACTCCATGTAGACATACAATTCAACTCATATAGTTTTTGGCCAACTTAGCACTTGTATAAGTTGTCTTCACGGGTATGAAATGAGCCACTTTGGTTAGGCGATCCACTACTACCCAAATAGAATCATATCCTGACCGGGTCCATGGTAATCCGGTAATGAAATCCATACCAATCTTGTCCCACTTCCAATCAGTAATAGGTAGTGGTTGAAGCAAACCTGCTGGTTTATGATGTTCCGCTTTCACTCTACTACACACATCACACAAAGCAATATGTTCGACGATGTCCTTCTTGAGATTATTCCACCAAAATCTTTCTTTCATATCCATGTACATGTTGGTGTTACCCGGATGAATGGAATATGGTGAGTTGTGTTCTTCTTGCAAAACCATTTTCCGAAGCTCCGGATCTTGTGGAACACAAATACGTTTCCCATGCCATAAAGTACCCTGTTCGTCTTCATGGAATCCTTTGGCTTTTTGATGGGCTTACCGGGGTATACCCAGCAGGACGTTTCCGACTGGCCCAAAGAATCGGCGAGTGGGCCTGCAGGAGGGCGAATGGATTGAAGCCCAGCGAGGAACCAAGCGACTGAAAGCTAAAGGCCTAGGCGAGTAGATAGTCCCAGTCGGATTAGGTTAAACGACTACCGAAGCTTTAACTGAATCGGTTGAGATATGTAAACCCTAGGGAGGTGAGCCTATATAAACCTCCCTATAGGGCGAGTAGACGTACGTTCCCTCAGACACCCAAGCGACTCGCTGACTAGCCGCCGAGCTCGCCCATTGTAACACCTCCATAATACAATATAGCAGGAGTAGGTCTTTACCCTCCGGGGGGCCGAACCTGGGTAAAAACCCCGTGTCTTTGCCCTCATCTCGCACCGCAGATGGCTGGCCGCCCTTGCCCCTCGTTCTACTACTCGCTGCCGATTGCAGCATCTATCGTGTCTATTCCCACGATAGTGGCGCCACCGTGGGGCCTGGCCGGTCCGGCCGGTGTTTTGCGGCGAGATCCAATCTGCCCATCAACGAGACGGTCGCCATCGGCCGCATGATAGCGATCGGCGAGATGCTCCAAATCTTGCCGAGCAGCTACGTCCCGGCGGCGCGACCCGTCACGCACGGCGTGATCCTGCCTATCGGCACGATCAGCCTCTTCGTCGGCTTCACTGACGTCATCGTCTCGGAGGACTCGGCTCGCATCCGCGAGTCGCCACCATGCGATCGGCTCTCCAAGAGCCATATCCGCACGATCCACCGCCTCGCCTCCGAGTACAATTCGGCCCACAGCAACGTGGCCGAAAACTCAGCGGCCGCAGAGGACGCGACCCTCAATGACGACGCCGACTCAGCCACCCCGGCGTCGCTCGCCGGATCCATCATCGCGGCTTCATCCGTGGGCTCCATCGCCCAGGTCTCCAACGTGGGACACTTCGAGGACCCCTCCATCCTTGGGATCTTCGAATTCGACTCCGCGACCTACATGGCAACCGGCACCAATCCGCCGGAGGATCCATTCTCCACCCAATCCCTCCTAACGCCATGGAAACGGAGGTCGAGGAACTCCGCCTGAAACTAGCGGAGGCGGTGCGCAAGGAGCAAGCCGAGCGCGAAAAATTTCGCCTCGAGCAGGTGACGGCGCAGGAGCTATCATGCTACCACCACCAGCGAATCAGGTCACGCCTGAACCCCACCGTTCAAGGGCGTGCCCTGAACTTCGACGACGAAAACGACCCGGCCCGCGTGGCCGAGCGCGCGATCTGCGAGAACGCGCCACAAGGAGGAAGCGCCCGGCCCCCGCCAGGATCAACGGCGAGGGGCGCCCCACCTCCACCCAACCGCACCCCTCCTAGGGACCAGCCGCGGATAGTAGTCTCCTCATGGGAGCGAGACGAAAATGGCCTCCCACTGTTCTCCACCCCAATGGACAACCTCGTGGAAGGCCGAGCAGCAGCCGACAGCATCACAACCACCGGCGACGGCGCCCTACAGATCCAATACGTCAGGGCCCTGCTCGCGAAGGCCGTCGAGCAGCAAAGAGCGGGCGCCGACTCGGTAGGTCGAGTATACTCGCGTTCCTCGGGAAGCAGAGCGGCCTCCTGCGGTCGCCCAGCGGCGGCAAACACCCTCAACTGCCCGCCACCAGAGCCACTGTAGCTCCAACACCGACCCGCGAACGCGGCACTCTCCACCAACGACCCCAGGCCGGCAACTAACCTCGTCGCTGCCAACGGGCAACCCATCGACGCCCGACGACTTGCGACATACCCTAACTAATCGCCGCGATGGCGAGCCCATGGGGTCGCTCAGTCGACTCGGACCCAAGTGCTTCGGACCAATGATCCGAGGCGAGAAGTACCCGCCAAACTTCAAGGCGCCAAAAGAGATAGAAAAGTACGACTCCTCGTACGACCCCGCCGTCTGGCTCGACACATACCTCATGGCGATGGGGATCGCAGGCCACACTGACCTGCTAGCCGCCCGTTACCTCCCCCTGATGATGGAGGGGACGTGCAGGCAGTGGATCAACACCCTTCCCCAGGACAGTATCGACTCCTGGGAGGAGATGCGCGATGCCTTCGTCAGGCACTTCGAGTGCTCCTACACCCGCGCCACCACTATCGAGGACCTGGAGCGATGCGTCCAGGGACCCCGCGAGTCGACCCGCAATTGGGTCCAACGGTGGCAAGAACTTTGGTACAAAGCGGCCGGCATCCACCTGGACACCGCGATCCATTGCTTCAAGACCTCGTGCCGTTACGAGCCCCTGGTCGCCAAGATCAAGCGACACTCCCGCACACTCGACAACATCCCCGACCTCCTCGAGATCGCCAAACGGTACGCCGAGGAAGATCCAAATCAGGAAACTGACGATGAGTCAGGAGGTCAACGCCACACGAGTGGCAACGACGGCAGACGCCGATCCGACCTACGCTACAACAGCACTCGCCTCACCGGCAAGCGCCGCAGTGACGGGCGAGTCGACTTCGTCGCCAACGCCGGGCACGCACAACGCGAGCCCAAGAGCTTCCGCCGCGACAGAGGACAACGCCGCGACGGCGGAAACTACAAGGCCAAGCCAAGGTTCGACCCCGCGGCTCTCCTTAACCAACTACAAGGCCGCAACGCACACCACAGCCGACTGCCACACCCTCATGGAAATCGAGAAGGCACGGCGAGCGCGGGAGGACCCCGACAACGACCCTCCAAACGGCGGAAAATTTGGCAAAGTAGCCGGCTCGCTCCACACCTTCACAGGCTTCAATACGAATCGCGAGAAGAAGGTCATCGCCCGCGCTGTCGCCGTCAACGCGGTGGCCCAGGTGGACGTTCCCCAGTTCCTAAACTGGTCGGAGCAGCCCATCACTTGGAGCCGCCAAGACCACTCGCCACGAATCGAGTACCCAGGATGAGTCGCCCTGGTGGTCAACCCCAAGGTCGGCAACTACTGGCTCCCCAAGACACTGATGGACGGCGGCAGCTCCATCAACATCCTGTACCTCGACACCTTCAGGCGGCTGCGGCTCCCGTAGTCGATGATCGAGACGACCCATACCACATTCCACGGCATCGTTCCCGGTCGGAAGGCGTATCCGATCGGCAAGGTCACGCTGCCAGTCACTTTCGGCACACTGGCAAACTTCCGCACCGAGCGGATCGTCTTCGAGCTGGTGCCCTTCGACAGCCCCTACCACAACGTCCTGGGGCGCCAGGCATTCGCTAAATTCATGGCAGCGCCCCACTACGCGTATAACGCGATGAAGCTCCCCGGGCCGTGCGGCGTCATCACCATCCACGGCGACCCCGACATGGCTGCCGAGTGCGAGGCCAAAGGGTCTGAGCTTGCTGACGCCGTCATCGCGACGGAGACCAACCACGCCGATGAACTCGCCAAGTACGCGAGCGGAGTCAACAATGATGACCCCACCATACTCAAGAAGCCCAACTCAGAGGGCGCAAATACCTCAACCTTTGAGGCCACGACGCACACCCGCACCGTCGAGCTGGTCCCAGGCGACTCCAGCCAGACGGTGACGATCGGGACGGGCATGAGCCCAGCATAGGAAGGCGCGCTCATCGAGTTCCTCCGTGAGAACAGGGACATCTTCGCATGGAAAACCTCTGACATGCCCGGTGTCCCTAGGGAGCTCGCTGAGCACAAGCTAAACGCCGACCCCAAAGTGCGACCTGTCAAGCAGTCGCTGCGGCCTTTCAATGAAGAACGCCGTCGAGCAATCGCCGAGGAGGTGCAGCGTCTACTCGCTGCCGGCTTCATCCGGCCAATCAAGTACTCCAAGTGGCTGGCAAACCCAGTCCTGGTCGAGAAGAAGAATGGGACCTGGAGAATGTGTATCGACTACACAAACCTGAACAACGCCTGCCCCAAAGAGCAGTCCGTCCTCCCATGGATCGACCAGATAATCGATTCAACCGCGGGCTCGGAGTCGCTATGTTTCCCTGACGCCTACTCTGGGTACAACCAGATCAAAATGGCAGTCGAAGACGAGGAGAAGCCGGGGCGACCTACCAGCGGTGCATGCAAGAATGCATCATGAGCCAAATTGGCCGCAACATCCACGTCTACATCGACGACGTGGTCGTAAAATCCGCTCGCCAAGGCTACCTACTCGCCGACCTGGCGGAAACATTCGCCAACCTGCGAAGATATAAGATAAAGCTCAACCCAGGCAAATGCACCTTCGGTGTACCTGCCGGACAACTACTTGGGTACGTCGTCTCCAAACGAGGGATCGAGGCGAAGCCCACGAAGATCGACACGATCGCCCGGCTCGGCAAACCCGATTTCCTGCGCGACGTCCAGAAGCTGGCCGGACGAGTAGCGGCTCTCAGTCGCTTCATCCCCCGACTGGGCGAAAAGGAGATGCCCCTATACCGACTGATGTGCAAGAACCCCACCTTCCAGTGGGACAAGGAGGTGGACGACGCGCTCCGCGACCTCAAAAAGGTGCTACTCGCCACACCATTACTCGCTGCCCCCGCCCACAAAGAACCCATGCTGGTTTACGTCGCGGATTCCGAGCGCGTCGTCAGCGCCGTGATGGTCGTCGAGCGACCAGAGGAAGGAAAGGAGCGCCCAGTCCAGCGGCCAGTGTACTACATCAGCGAGGTCCTCACCGAGTCGCGCCAGTGGTACCCACAGTACCAAAAGCTAGTATACGCGGTCTTCAGAGCTCAGCGGCGCCTGTCGCACTACTTCCAGGAGCACCCGATCACGGTCGTTTCCACAGCTCCACTGCAAGACATCATCCGCAACCGCGAGGCGACCGGGCGGGTTGCCAAGTGGGCCGTCGAGATCGGCGTCCACAACATCAAGTACGAGCCACAAAAAGCGATCAAGTCACAGGCACTGGCAGACTTCATCGCCGAATGGGAAGAATCCCAGCAGCCAGAGAAGCTACCGTACCTCCATTACTGGAGCCTGCACTTCGACGGCTCCAAGAACGCGGACGGTGCAGGCGCAGGGATAATGCTAACTTCACCAAAGGGCGACAAGCTCCGCTACATCCTCTACCTCGACTTCACACCCTGTACCAACAACATGGCTGAATACGAGGCCCTACTCCACGGCATGCGAGCCGCCAAGGAAATGAACGTCAATCGCCTTCGCTGCTACGGAGATTCCGACCTTGTCGCGGGGCAAGTCGCTGGCACCTGCGATGCCGTCTCCCCTACCATGGCGGCGTACCGCCAAGCAGTGGACAAGTTGGGCGGATACTTCACCGGCTACTCCGTCGAGTGGATCGACAGGCGGAAGAACGAGGAGGCCGACGCACTCTCTCGCATCGGGTCAGCTCGACTCGCACCACCCGCCGGCGTTTTCCTCGACACGATCTCCAAGCCATCAGTATCTCCCCCGAGGGAGATCAACATCGGAGTTCCACTCCAACCAGAGGCAGCCTTGGTCGCACTCGTCCACGAGCCAGACGACTGGACCAAGCCCTACATCGCCTACCTGGAAGCCGGCACCCTGCTGGCAGACGAGACGGACGCTCGGATGATCGCTCGCCGATGCAAGTCCTACACCATCATCGACGGCGAGCTCCACAAGCGCAGCGTCACCGGCGTATTCCAACGCTGCGTCCAACCAGCTGAGGGACGCAAGATCCTCCACGACATTCACTCCGGTGACTGCGGCCACCACGCCGCCGCCCGTTCCCTGGTCGCCAAGGCTATGCGACATGGCTTTTACTGGCCCACCGCACACGCCGATGCTGTCGATATCGTCCAGCGGTGCGCCGGGTGCCAGAAGTATGCCAACCAGACGCACGTACCGAGCTCGGCGCTCAAAACAATCCCCATCACCTGGCCATTCGCTGTGTGGGGCATGCATATGGTAGGCCCCTTCAAGAAGGCCCCCTCCGGCTACACCCACCTGCTAGTCATCGTCGACAAATTCACGAAATGGGTGGAGGCCAAGCCAGTCCAGAAATGCGACGGGAAGACCGCCACTAAATTCCTACGCGAGCTCATATATCTCTACGGGTTCCCAGACAGCATCATCACGGACAACGGCACGAACTTCGCCAAGGGAGCCATGGCCGAATTCTGCGAAGAGCACCACATCCGGCTCGACCTTGCATCAGTCGCCCACCCGGAATCCAACGGCCAGGCGGAACGGGCCAACCAAAGCATCCTCCACGGCCTGAAGCCGCGCCTCCAGGTACCACTCGAGCGCACCGCCGGGTGCTGGGTCGAGGAGTTGCCCTCTGTCATTTGGGGAATCCGCACCTAAGTCAACAGATCGACAGGGTTCAATCCCTTCTTTATGGTCTACGGCGCCGAGGCAGTCATGCCTACCGACCTCGAGCACGACTCACCGTGGGTCGTCCACTATACGGAGGCTGCGAACGAGCTTGCCCGCCAAGACGGGATCGACCAACTCGACGAAGCACGTGACCTCGCTCGGTCACGCACCGCCATCTACTAGCAGGGACTCCGCCGCTACCACCGCCAGCGGGTGAAAGCTCGCACCTTCCAAGAAGGCGACTTGGTGTTACGCCTCATCCAGGATAAGAAGGGCACGCACAAGCTCTCCCCTCCGTGGGAAGGCCCATGCGCCATCGGGCGCGTACTTGGCAACGACGCCTACTACCTCATCGACGTCCGCGGGGACGGCGAACTTGACGTGAAGCGACCATGGAATGTAAACCTCCTACGGAAGTTCTACTCCTAGAATCCCACACATGTACTCTCCAGTTGCTATGAAATAAAAAGAAACGGTTACCGCAAATTGCGCCTACTCTCCATGACTTGTGCCACTCGCACTCATAATAACAGCGTTACGCTAACCGCAGAAGTCAACCTTTGGCACAGCGATCGGCACGGCTAAGTAGTGCGGTGTAGGGGCACTGAGTCACCTCAGGTCCTGCATCGTCCATGAAAAACGCCCACCCGGAGCCCCATTGGAGTCGCCTAGCTCGACTGGTTCTACGAGCCAAGACAACTGCCCTCGATTCCCACAGCGATCTTAGTCCTCTGCATCCTCGGCATAGCGACTCGAACGGATAAGTACCACGCCCGGGGACTGAAGACCAGTTCATCGCGAGCGGTCAGGGAAAACGCCAAGTAGGAGAGCATGCCAGGACTCGCCACGCCACTGACCCCACGGGCCAGGCAGGAGTGACGCGCCCAAACAAACGCGCTAAGTCCTCAACCACCCTCGAGTCGCGCCTAGAACAACCAGGTACCATGCTCGGGAACTCGGCCACCCGACCTCGTTCGCGCAAGGGAAAACGGTAAAGTACAGAGCACTCAAGGGAGTCGCCTAGCGACTGGCTCTTCGATCTCGGGCGAGTCGACCAAAATAACAGAACATATAAACCAACACATATATCGCACATGAGGTAAACCCCACAAAAAGGGCGGACGCGCTCGGGGACTCATTTAAAATCAATCACAAGCACACAACAAATACCAAAATAGACACGATGTCTCATTCAATTGCATATTGCATTATGTTACAAAATATGCCAGCATGGCAGACCTGCTGCTAACATCAAAAGGCCAACTATCCTACTCCGCAGGCTTTGATGACGACTCGCCAACCTCCCGGCGATTGCGGATGAACGGCGTGTACGGGTTCGACGGATACGTCGTCAGTTCACCCGCCATTGCCGCGCGAAAAGGTTGCTCGACCTTGAAGTCACGATGTGGCGGCTCGGGGTCGTTCGGTGCGACGACCGTCTCCTGGTACAGAAGAAGGTCGCCCATTGCCCAAACACGTTCTGAGTACGTGGCGGCGCGATCCTACAACTTGAGAACCTCGGACAGCTCCACCGCGCCAGTCGACGACGGATATCCACTCGTCACATCGTTGATGTCGAAATCCTCGGGGAAGTGGGCAAGTCCAAGACTAAGTGCCGTCGACGCTCCGCTCCGAAACGCCGACCGCGTCATGAACTCAACGACCGCGGGCGCCTTCTCCAAATACTTCCATACCACGGGCGATATCTCTTGGAGATAGGCGCTGATGCACGTCGCCGACAACGTTGCCGAATCAACGAGCATGCTTACACACTACCTCGCGTCGAATGAGCTCGCCTCTTCCTCGCTATCGATGATGCGACCTGCGAGCAGAGGACAAAAATGAGTGCGATGGATACCACAAAGGACACAACCATCGGAAGGGGCAGATGTACTCACCAATCAGCGGGCGGGCGAGTTCCGTGATGAAGCATTGAAGCGACGTATGGTCATCCTGAAGCCCAGCAGTAAGGACTTCCGACACCTTGCGATCCTCTTCAGCAGCTGCAATGGCGGCCTTAGCTCGCCCGTCAGCAGAGCTCGCTTCTTCCTTTGCCTCCCGCAGCTCGCGCTCGAGGTTGGCGATCTGCTGTTCAGCGGCACTCAAAGCCGATTGCGCCGCAGCCAACTCACCAGCAGGGAAAAGCCCCTGGCAAGCTTCCTCGGCCTTCGTGGCAACAGCCTGAAGCCCTTTGTTCGCTTCCTGGATGATGGCCAGCTCCTTCTCCGCGCGCTGCCTTGCGACCAATCGGTCAGCCGACTCAAGCTGCAGACCCTGCACATCACCAAAAAAGTTAATCAAAGCGAAATTCCTAAGTGCCCACCCGCTGAAATTCAGCAAGTGCGCACTCGGGGACTGGCGATCAAGAAGTTCCTAAGTGCCCACCCGCTAAAATTTAGCGCGTGCGCACTCGGGGACTGGCGATCAAGAAGTTCCTAAGTGCCCACCCGCTACAATTTAGCGAGTGCGCACTCGGGGACTGGATGCGAAAAACAAAGGTAAAACATTATAAGAATCAGGCCGCTGCAAAGCACCGACCTGATCCTCGGGGACTGGACGTACCTGGATGGCTGCGCCAAGCATGTTGTGGAGTTGTATCGCGTCCACGGACGCGAGGAGAGCCGGCGTGTGCCCACGACGTTGGTCGACTTCAGCATCGGCGGTCCCGTGAGCGTGGCTCGAGGGCGAAGCCCCACTAGCCGCGGCCGCCTTGGTCACGAAGCGCGGGAACGTGGCGATAGAGGCACCTCCTCCAAAGAAGGTCGGCTCCACCGGTCCAGGCAAGGGAGCACCTTCCTTCGTAGACGCGGCTGCCTCCATCGCGGGTCCGGCTGGCGCGACTGCTGTGTCGTCAGAAATAGTGACGGCGTCGTTTCCCTTGGCCTTCTTGCAGCCATCCTCCGAGGAAACGACCTCGTCCGCCTTCCTCTTGCGGGAAGGATCTTCCTCGTTAACGACGGGCGGCACCTTAGCCACGGTCGGATGGCCCATCCTTTTCACTCCGGTCCTGTGCATCAATCGTATAAGCAAAAACAATTGAAATAGTTATGAGAGACAAGGAAGGGTGAATGCACTCACTTGGCGTCTGGAATAAAACGTAGCCCCGTACGGAGGCCGTCTGGTTTTTCTAGTTCAGGGCCAAGTCGGCGACTGAGCCCCATCTCCAGGACGTCGCGTGCCCAAGACACGGATGGCTTCTTCGTCGTTGAGGCCGCAGCTGGGGCCTCTGGGATATCTTCAGCAGGAGCCTCCTGGTGAGGCGAAGCCGCCGCAGCCGGAACATCCCCCAGCCCAGAGACAGGGGCGAATGGCGGAGGCATTGAAGCCAGCGGCACTTCCTCGGTCGCTGCGTCCAGTGCGGCGGCCACTGGTGGTGCGTCCTTACCGGCCGGGCTGGGAGAATCAGAGCTGCTCGCCGAGTGTGGTGGCAAGGCCGGCTTCGATGGCTTCGTCTTCTTCTTCGGGGGGGCCCTTGCCTCCCTTTCTTTCTTCTTCTTCTTCGACGGAGTGGCTTGACGGCGCGAGGTGGTTTCTGGGAGCTCGTCGTCGTCGTCATGACGCTCGAGGCTTCTGCTTGCTTCGATTTCGCGCTGTCGTTGTCCGCGGGTCTTTCGGACTAGCGGGGCGACCTCCTCCTCGGACTCGTCGTCGTCGTCCTCATCGCCCTTAGCGGGCGGCGACTCGCCTGCGTCCTGGGCGGACGAGCTCGAGTTCTCGTCGTCCGAAGGTGGGAGCCACCCTTCCACCACTTGGAATATCTGCGATGAATACAAAGTAAAATCAGAATTACCGTGACTGCATAAACTGCGACTGCGAGCAAAGTAAAGTGGTTACCGTTGGAGCTGGACGCTTTGCGGTATAGGGGGCGACCCCAGCCTGTGCATCCAGGTACACCACCTGGGTAATCTTCTTCAGTGGTAGGAGATAGTCCTCCAGCTTCCACTCGTCGAGGCAGGACTTCGTCGAGTCTCCCCGGCCCGTGTACTGGTACATGTAGTGGTCGCGCTGGGCGAGCGGGACGAGCCGCCGCCCGAGCTAGCAGTTGTACAGATTTATCGTCTGGAGGCCCTTCTTTTTAAGACCGCGGATGGTCTGGAGCATCTCGTCGACGACCATCCGCTGATCGTTGGGGAGTTTGCCGACTTGGAGATGGCGCGGCTCGGACCGATTGGCGGAATACCGTGGGATCGCCGCTTCGTCCTCCGGGGTCGCCTCGGCCACGTAGAACCACGACTTCTTCCAGTCGCTTGATGCCTTGGCGGGCAGCATCAGATCGAAGAATGAGGCTTTGGACTTGAGTTGGAATGTCAGGACGCTCGCGGCTGGCATTGGGCCACCTGCTTCCTCGCGGCTGATCCGTCCGTGGAACAGATCTTGCCACAAGGGGAAGTAGGGCCGGCAGCCCAAATAGCATTCGCAGAACGCCACAAAGATGGCGAGTTGCTCGATGTTGTGGGGACCCAAATCTGAAGGCTGGATCCCGTAGTAGGCGCAGAAGCGCCGGAAGAACAGGGACGTAGGAAACCCTAGCCCCCGCTCGAGGTGACTGGTGAAACAGATGAATTCCCTCTCTCGCGGGTTCGGGGTCGTTTCTCCGGCTGCAGGAATACGCCAACAGCCGGCTCGCAGGATCCCGGCCTCCTCGAAGGAGGCCAGTTGCGCCCTTGTACACTTGGACCTACCCCACGGTTCGGTGGAAAGGGCCATGGCCGAGAGGTTGTTGGGGGTCGGGTGATTTCGGGTCGGCTGGATCGTGATGCGAGGGAAGGAAAATGCGTGCAGCTGGAAGAAGTGGTGAGTAGGTGGCTCTCCGATCGCCTGTCATTCCCCTTATATAGGGGATGTTACCCGCCAAATCTGGGAACCGTTACCGCGCGATGATTACGCCAAAAGTTACCATTGGATTACCCCAACGGCTAGTTTGACCACGCTTGACGGTCCAACTACGGCCATTCGGCTCGCCGACCAAATCACTATGACAGTGTTTCGCCAACTCGATTCGCCAAAGCTGCGACCTGGATCACTGGTTTCCTCCTTTATGCAGGAGTCCGCCGACGATTCGACTGGATGCCTACTCTGAAGCCGTACACTCCGACTACCAGTAGCCACCTACGCCTAATCGCCGATGGCCTCGGGGACTACTGATGGGGATATGCCTACCGGGGTATACCCAGCAGGACGTTTCCGACTGGCCCAAAGAACCGGCTAGTGGGCCTGCAGGACGGCGAATGGATTGAAGCCCAGCGAGGAACCAAGCGACTGAAAGCTGAAGGCCTAGGCGAGTAGATAGGCCCAGTCTAATTAGGTTAAACGACTACCGAAGCTTTAACTGAATCGGTTGAGATATGTAAACCCTAGGGAGGTGAGCCTATATAAACCTCCCTATAGGGCGAGTAGACGTACGTTCCCTCAGACACCCAAGCGACTCGCTGACTAGCCGCCGAGCTCGCCCATTGTAACACCTCCATAATACAATCTATCAGGAGTAGGTCTTTAACCTCCGGGGGGCCAAACCTGGGTAAAAACCCCGTGTCTTTGCCCTCATCTCGCACCGCAGATGGCTGGCCGCCCTTGCCCCTCGTTCTACTACTCGCTGCCGATTGCAGCATCTGCCGTGACTATTCCCACGACACTTTTCCTTTGCCAATCTTTTCCTTAATCTCTTCAATTTCCTTATCATCCTTCTGGGCTTCTTTGATCTTGTCCAACAGAGTGGGTTGAACATCCAAAGACATGATATGTACTTCAGGCACAATCTCCAATCTGAGATCTCTAAATTGGGCACACAAATCATCGGGCAATTCTCCCTTGGTAAGGACATTCACAAAAACCTTACGGCTTAAAGCATCCGCTACAACATTTGCTTTACCGGGATGGTATTGCAAACTTAAGTCATAGTCCTTGATGAGTTCTAGCCATGTTCTTTGCCTCGTGTTAATTTCCTTCTGGGTGAAGATATACTTCAAACTCTTGTGATCTGTGAACACTTCACAACGCTTTCCCAAAAGGTAGTGTCTCCATGTTTTGAGTGCATGGAAAACATAAGCTAACTCCAAATCATGAGTAGGATAGTTCACTTCATGAGTTTTGAGTTGTCTCGAGGCATAAGCCACAACTTTCCTGTCTTGCATAAGTACTGCACCCAAACCATGATGAGATGCATCACAATATACTTGGAAATCTGTTTCCAAATCTGGCAAACACAAGACTGGTGCTGTCACAAGTCTCTTCTTCAATTCCTGAAAGCTGAGTTCACAACCTTCAGACCAAGCAAATTTCTTGTCTTTCTTTAGCAATTCTGTCATAGGCTTAGCAACCTTGGAGAAATTCTCAATGAATCTTCTATAGTAACCTTCTAAGCCCAGGAAACTACGAACTTCCGTCACTGATTTGGGAGATTCCCATTCAGTTACAGCTGAAACTTTAGCAGGATCAACTGCTACACTATCTCCTGACACAACGTGTCCAAGAAATCCGACTTCATTTAGCCAGAACTCACACTTGCTGAATTTGGCATATAGCTTATGCTCTCTAAGCTTCTCAAGTATCAAACGCAAATGTCCTTCATGTTCTTCTTTGTTCTTGGAGTAGACTAAAATGTCATCGATGAAAACGACAACAAACTTATCAAGGAATTCCATGAACACCTTTTTTATCATATTCATAAAGTATGCTGGAGCATTGGTCAAACCAAATGGCATCACGGTATACTCATACAATCCATACCTTGTAGTGAAAGCTGTTTTTGGTATATCTTGTTCTCTTATATTGAGTTGGAAATAACCTGACCGGAGATCAATCTCCGAGAACACACAAGCTCCTTCTAGGTGATCAAACAAGTCATTTATTCTTGGCAAAGGGTATTTGTTCTTGATAGTCACCTCATTGAGTGAATGGTAATGTATGCATAACCTTTGACTTCTGTCTTTCTTTTCCACAAACAAAACTGGTGCTCCCCAAGATGAAAAACTTGGTTGAATAATTCCTTTCTGCAACTGCGCTCCAAGATAGCAGCCTTATCACAGAGAGACTGGTATGTGGGAACATAGGCTACTGATAGCTGCAAGTTCAGTTCATCATTCAGCCCTTCAACGAACTTTTCCTTCGTCTTTGCATCAGTGTCAACTTCATCCGGTGCATAACGCGCCAGATTGTTGAACTCTTCAATATATTCTGCCACGCTGCGGTGGCGCTGCTTCAGATTATGGAACTCTTTCTTTTTCAGACTCATCACTCCAGATGAGATATGATGTAACATCCCTAAAATCATGATTTCAAAGATTGCATATCATTCATTCATGCATATAGAATTAAGATCAATTTCAAACTCATTTCAGAAAACAGAAGCACATAGTGATATCATTTTATGTGAGCAAACTTAAATCAAATGGCTATCCCCATTTGAGAGCTTGGATGTTTTAAACATAGATTGTTTGACTTCCTTGTTGATTGATTTGAGTGTGGAGTTAGAACAAAATTTTACAAAATAAAAATGGTTTCAAAAACCATTTTCAAACATTTGCAAACCAAGTGCATTGTCCCTGTTATTTTGTTTTTCCAAAAATGACCAAGCCAACTCAAAGTGACCACATGGTTTTATGCCAAGTTTTGTGACTGTTGCACACTGCAAAAATCCGAAAATAGATTTGAATTCAAATGGAGTTTGAATTCATTTGAAAACCATTCCTGAAAATCAATTTAGAAAAAGAAAAGAGAAAAAGAATTGGAAAAGGGTCGGCGCCAGGAATTTGGCCCAGCAGCAGACGCAGCCCAACTAGCCCACCCGGGCCACCTCTCTCTCTCTCGAACGCGCGGACGCACCCACGCGGTCACTGACGCTCGGACCCCACCCCCTCTCTGTTTCACTCGCTGATCGGTGGACCTCGCCAGCTCACCCCTTCTTCCCTAAATCTCACCACGACCACGTCGCCGGCCGTTTCCTCCGCCCTTCACTGCCGCGTTGATTCCTCGCTTAAATTCCCTTGATACCGTGCGCGATCTTTGCCCCCGCCTGGCCTACTTAAACCCCCTCGGCCCCCTCTACATTTCCCCCCAAACTCCAAGCACAAAGCGCCCCCAGGCTGCCCGCATTCAACCCCGCACCGCCGCAGACAGAGAGCACTCTGTCGACCGATTCCAGTGAGTTCCGAGCGCCCCTCGCCCTCTGGTTCTTGCAGACAGCCTCGCCACTTTCTTGCACAACTACTGACACCGCTGGTTCCCTTTATACTGCCCCAGGTCGTCGATTCCTTTCAACACCGCAAGCTCCCGACGACAACCTCGACTCCGGCGACCAAATTCCGTAAGCCCTTTGCGCCCCTTCGCCTCTGATTCACACGAAGTTGTTCGCCACTGTCTTGTGCATCATCTGGTGCCGTTTGTTTGTGTTAGGGAGACCAGGAGCGTCGCCAATGTCGCCGTCTACTCGAACCCGACGCCGCCCGCAACCCCGACGAGCTCCAGCAGCCCCTGCCGTGCGCCCCTTGCCAAGACACCGCCACGTTGAGCTTCAGCACACCACCGCGGTTCTGGTAAGCCTCTTCCCCACTTCCGCGCGACCTATAACGCCAGCGCCACCGCTGACAGACGCGCCGCAGCAAGTCGCCGCCGCTAGCGCCGCTCAGTTTTGGTCAGATGATTCGTAGCCGTCAGATCAAGATCCAGCGCGTAGAATTAGTTCACTTATCGAACCGTTATGTTTAGATCTGAGCCGTGTGTGTTAGTTATATCCAACGGTAGCCGAGTGTGATCCGGTGCGAAGCGGTACGCACCAATAGGAAACATACGCGTGGCTAGGGTTTAGTTTAAAAACAGAATTTGAATCAGATTTGTAATCAAATTTGATTTAGCTATAACTTTTGATCCACATGTTAGAATTTGACAGATTTTATACCGTTGGAATCAGGGAGACAAGCCCTTTCTGTTTATGCAATGTGTTTAGTGTTTAGTTTCTATTAAAATGACTTTATATGCAGAAACTTGTTTAGGACTATTTTGAGTATAGAAATTGTTTAGGAAAGTATTTTAGTGGCAAATAAACTTGGTTTAGCAAGTTTTTGACTTTGGTGCTAGTGATTGTGATTGTGAAGAGTGCTACTCTCCCCACTACCAAGGCAAGTGGTACTTCATGAATATTTCCATCCCTATATATATTTTTACACAAGCATTAGAAATATTTTGCTAAGTCCTGCATGTTACTATTTTTGCCAAATGCCATGTTGGGAAATCCTAAGTAGTTGTAGAATTGCTAGGAAATTTCTAAGTTAAGTTACTATCTATGCCATGCTTAGCCTAGCTAGTAGCAAAAAAGGGTTGGTGAATTATACATGCTATGATGAAAATATTTCTAAGTCTATGGACTTATGTTTTCCTAATAAAACAACTAAGTCAATGAATCACCTGGGTGGAATGGGACTTGATTGGTGGTTTTTTGTTGACGGGTTACACAAGGTCCATGGCTATGGTTTACCTTGTGTATCTCACTTGTGGAAAGCCACCCAGGAACAAAGGGATTTTAGATGCCAAGTGTTGAGAAGCTTATAGTGCAGCCACTTGGCAATATGGGCTCTGCCTGGATCACATAGGTTGCTAGAACTTAGTCATTTGGACAGTTGGTGGTAGTGGGATGATAGGTTGGAACGCGTCCATTTGGCTAAGGGAAGGCTTCTGAAAGGTGCTGTCTTGGTGAAACCAAGTCTGGTGGGGAAAGTGCACAACCTCTGCAGATGGAAAAATCTAAGTACTTAGCCAAGTCCATGGCAATGGACAACTTGAGCATCAAGACATGGAAGCTATCAAGAATCTCATCACTCGAACTTCTAAGTAAAAACTTGTGGGTGAACAAGGGTGAAGGACCTCAATGTCTATTGATTGTTTCTTGGGAAAAGTTTTGACAAAGGAAAACTTAGTGATTTCAACTAATAGGAAAAACCTATTTTGAGCAAAGCAAGCCAAGCTACACTTAGCCAAAATGCATATAGTAATATAGTCCACTTAAAATTTACTAAGGTATCACTTGCCAATACTATTCCAAAGTATTGACCCACTGTGGCTGTAACTTGTGATGTTGCAGGTTACTCTGATGAGGATTAGGTGTCATGAGTCTACACTCAACATGTTTGCCTGTGGCACATGAAGATGGAGACTTATAATTATTTACTTATTCCAAACTCTTGTATTAGGCCTGTGGCCTTGAGTTGTAAAGACTATGTTTTATCTCTGGAATGGATGTAATAAATGACCTTTGTATCTCTGTACTTCATCTTAAACTGTGGATGCTAGCAATGATCCAGGGACTAGCATTGCAATCACAGGGATCCTTTTCCTTTACAAAGGAGGGATCTTACAGATGGTATCAGAGCACTGTGTTGCCTATAGGATTATGACCCTAGGATTGGAAACCACTAAGGAAAAAATTTCAACTACTTCTACACTTGTCTATTCTTCTCGTAAACTTTTCTAATCTTCTCTTTCTCATCTCTATTTGTAGATGAACTCCATCAATGAAGCCCTAAGGAAAGGAGCACTCATGACCATGACCTTGGAGTGTGAGACAGAGTTTCCCAAAATTCTCAAGGACCTCATGGTGGCAATGGAAATACATGGTGCAGCTGTGTACAAAGGCTTTCCTGTGATGATATTACCATCAGTGTGAGACAGAGTTTCCCAAAATTCTCAAGGACCTCAACAAAGTAGTTGAGTACTGGTGGGTGCAACTTCACTTGTTGAAAAACAAGGAAGACAACCACAAAGAAACAGGATTCTGCATGTACACTAACACTATGGTGCACACCACATTCTTTGAGTCAGCAAGAAAAGCAGCTTGGAGGACTATCAAAGAACTTAGTGCTAGAGTCAAGTGCAGAATGCTCAACCTCCAAAAAGACTTGATGAAAGAGAAGGAACATACCCAAGAGTTGGAAGCTACCAACCAAACCTTAAGAGGAGATATTATAGACTTAGTGATGGAATCATGTGAGCATGATAGGCTAATTGCTTCTAGGAACATTGTGTTAGCCAACAGATCCAATGAGATAGGATTGTAACCGTACTTCGTTAGTTGGACCACCACCTATCACCCTATTTTCCAAAATGTTCCTTAAAATAAGATTGAACCTTGGTTGATGTAATGGTTTCATGTATGCATGACTTGTGTGTTTTGCTTTCCAAGGATATGTATGTGATGTTTGTCCTTGTTTTATCTTAAATTGTGTTGTTCTAACTTTTCTATCTTATAAATAGATGCCTATTACCATCAGCACTGTTGAGGAGTTCCAGGTTACCCGCTTTGGTCCTCGTATCGTTGAGCTTACCACCTTGCTCAATCTCCCTCTTCCCACCATCATGGTGCATCCACTCACCAAGTTCGAGAGGAAGGACCTATGGGGCTTCAAGGTGAACCAGCCCGGACGCCAGACAGAGCCTACTACGGAGGCCATCGTCTTCAAGCTTATGCACGATGACAGGGAGAGAGGCATGGAGGTAGTGATGCAGGATCTGATAGGACGTCTGCTAGGACGACACTCCCGACAGGTTAGAGGCACCCACTTCCACATCTTCGGAAGACGTGATGAGGACGGAGAGTCCATCGACTTCGAGGACGATTCGAGGGACGCAGCAGAGCCGATACGCCTGTACCTCCAGGACTTAGAGTCTCTCATTAGGCACGTGGAGACGGACAGGACCAATGTCATGCTCAGTAATGACGAGCTCCAGGTGCAGCTTCGCGAGAAGGACAAGCTCTTCGCGCAGAAGGACAAGATAGTCAAGGAAATGGAGGCGAAGTTCGAGACCTAGGACAAGAAGTTCAAAAGTCAGGAGAAGCATGTCCAGGATAGGAACAAGAAGATCCGGGACATGACTGAAGAACTGCAGTCCAAGGACTTCGAGCTAGAGCAGCAGCAGACGGTGATCGAGAGGCTTCGTTCCCAGAAGAGGGCTCTCAAGGCCAAGATAGAGTCCTTGACCACTACCATTGAGGAGAACAAGACCGCGATGGAGAACGCAGGTCTTACCTTTGTCGAGGAGGAGATTGATGCCGATGAGTAGACTTGACTACTCGTTTATCTTTTGTTATCATACTTGTTATTTGAGAACTTGTTATTGTACCATTCGACATGTGGATGGCTTGCTACTTGTGTGTTTTACTTTGTGAACTTGTTATCTTGTTGTTGAACTTTTATCTTTGTGTTGCATATTATGTGTTTGCTTATGTGATGTAATGTGCATGAAAGCATCTATGGGTATCTCATTCTTATCTCTATTTGAACAAACCACAGATGCCTCCCTGTCGTGCAAACCCCAACCCCAACAACAACAACAACAACATCACTCCGGAAATGCAGCAAATGATGACTGCTCAAACACAACTGATGCAGATGATGACAACATTCATCCAAAACTAAAAAAATAACAACAACAACAACCCCAACAACAACAAAAACAATAACAACAACAACAACCAAAACCCTCCGGGCTTTGATATGCTCACCAGATTCTTGAGATTGAGGCCTGCTAAGTTCTCAGGGACGACTGATCCCATGGTGACCAATGATTGGCTATGTTCTGTAAACAAGGACTTAGTAAACGTGGGCTGCACGGATGCTGAAAAGGTCAGATTTGCAGCACATCTGCTGGAAGGGCCAGCCGCCACTTGGTGGGACAACTTTCAAATCACCACTCCCATAGATGAAGTGACATGGGCTATCTTTGAGGATGGCTTTCGCACTGCTCATATCTCATCAGGAGTGATGAGCCTGATCAAGAAAGAGTTCCACAATCTGAAGCAGCGCCACCGCAGCGTGGCTGAATACATTGAGGAGTTCAACAATCTGGCGCGTTATGCACCGGATGAAGTTGACACAGATGCCAAGAGAAAGGAAATATTTCTGGAAGGCTTGAATGATAAGCTGAATCTGCAATTGCCTGTGGCATATGTTCCCACTTATCAGTCGCTCTGTGACAAGGCTGCTATTTTGGAGAACAAAATGAAGCAAGTTGAGAGTAGAAAGAGGAAGCACTCCGACAAGCACAACTTGGGATCGTCTCACAAACGATCTCATTATGATGACAGTGGAAGCTCAGGATCCCACAAGCATGGGAAATTCAACAAGCACCACAACCACAACCGTCATGACAACAAGCATCATCGCAGTCATGACAATGACAAGTACAAGAACCACAAGAGTGGACATAAGAGCCACCATAGTGGTAATGGAAGTGGAAGTGGAAGTCAGCCTGTTAAGATAGACATCAGTCAGGTTGAATGCTTCGAATGCAAGAAGATGGGGCACTACGCCAATGAGTGCCCTGAAAACAAAGTTGAAGGACCTGTCAAGCCCAATCCTTTCCTGAAAGGATAGGTGAACCACATCAATGTGGAGGAGGTCTATGAGGAGCCTGATGCTGTTGCTGGTAAGTTCAGACTCAATTCTATTCCAGCATTTGTACTCTTTGATACTGGTGCATCTCATTCATTCATATCAAGAGCATTTGTTGAAAGAAATGAACTACCGGTAGAAACTATTGGGTGTCCTATAAAAGTAAGTTCTCCTGGTGGAGAAATGATAGTGAATTCTGGATGCCATGACCTAGTCATAGAATTTGGGAAGTATAAGTTTCCCGTTAACTTTATAATACTAAACTCCCAAGGATTGGATGTCATTCTGGGAATGGACTGGATGACTAAGTACAAAGGAGTGATAGATTGTGCCAACCATACTGTCTCACTCACGGAAACATGTGCAGATGCCTTAGGATGACATGGGATGACTCTCCACGTCTCTCCTCCCCTCCTTCCTACCTCCACGGTGGTTTGCTCCGATGATCGCCGGGGACTGATCGGGAGCTGGAGGGCCATAATCCGTGAGGTGGCCGATGATCTGATTAGTCCTTGCCGACGGGGCCAGATCTCGAGAGAGTGCTCGGGACAGGTGTCGTTGTGGGATGCATCGGGGCAGATCCTAACGAGTTGGTGTTCGGTGGTGAATTTTTCGTACGGGACACGCCTGGTACATGAGCAATGGCACGTTCTCGTGGGCCCGCCGGTGGCGGCGCGGACAGTTTCTAACGGTGTCGCCGGTGCGTCGCCCTACGTGCGTACGTGCCGGGTGATACGACTTGGTGGTTGTGGGAGAACAGTGTGCGCTGACGGTGGGGCTTCGCTGGGGGAGGACCACCTGCGAGGGGAGCTGTCGAGTACTAATACGACGGAGTGCGAGCCGCGTTCAGTTTCGCCCTCAATTCGTGTTTTCCCTAACCCTAAATCGAGAGCAGTTTCCCCTTTCGCCATTTCTAGATCTCGCGGTGTGTGTGGTGTGGTGTTCGTCCGGGAACCGCCTCTTCTTCAACCATCGTCGCCGAGGGTTGCTGTTCCGGTGAAGTGGAGCGGTGTTGTTTCGGGCGATTCTAGATCGTTTGCGCAGGTGGTGGCTGCGGATTTTGACATGGATCGGAGATTTCGCGGTGGGCGTGGTTCGCCTTCTCGTCCCCCAGTCCGATCTGGTCCCTATGCGAGCAGATTCGGATCTGGGTATGGATAGGGCCGTTTTCCTATTGATCGTAGAGGTTTGGAGGGGGATCCTAGAGAGAGTGGGTGGATCCGTGAGCAGGAGCGGCGCCGTGAGGAGCAGGATGCTCGGCGTCGTGATCTGAGGCATCGGGATGAGTTGAGGCAGGCGGAAATTGAAGCCAGGATGGAGGATCAGCGCAGGGAGGCTCTGGCGCGGGAGCGTGCACTGTCGGAGGCTCGCCGTCGTGAAGCGGAACAGGCTCGCAATCGGGGCCGGTGGAGCCATCGCCCGGAGATGCAGCAAGGTTCTGGGTCTGATGCGACATCTTTCCCAGGCATATCAGGTAATTATGACTCGAATCCTAGAAGGGGGGAGCCGGTTTTTGCGCGAACTGTTGAGAAAGTTAATGTACCTAGAGTTGTGTTGAACACTTCTGTGCCTACCACTCGATCTGCTTCTGGTATAAACACTTCGGCGTCCACTTCTGTTAATGTTCCTGTTGGGGGGAATCGTCCTGTGAATTTGTCTCCAATTTTATCTGTTACTCAGTCGGATGCTGTGGCTACTACTCTGGTGGGGTCCTCTGTACCACCACCAGTAGTGAGTAGGCCGAGAGATGGTGCTGTGGTTGGTGGTTCTGGGGATGTGCAGTTTCTTGATGTGATTGAGGAAGAGGTTGTTTGTGATAATTGTGGGAAGGATCATATCATTTTTGTCTGTCAAGAGAGGAAGCCATGGGAGTATGTTCCTCTCTTCTTTGGCAGTACTGATTTTGAGCAGGGTTTTCATTCTATTCCTGTGGTGGAGTAAAATGTTCAGTCTATGGAGCAGCTGCATTATGCTCATATAAGTGTGGTGAGAGGTGATGTCACTGGCAAGGATCTGGAGAAGGAGTTTCAAATTTGGGATGATGCTATGGGATCTGGTTGGAGGTTCAATGCCAGGTCCATTAATGATGTGGAATTTTTGATGAGGTTTCCTTCTGCCAGGTCTATTGATGATTTCCATTTTGGGAAGGTCTTCATGAAAACAATTCCTGATGCTGTGATTCAGTTGTCTAAGTGGAATGGGGATTTGCAACCTGTTGAATGGTTGGAAGAAGCCTGGTTCAGAATTGTGGGTATCCCTATGAAGTACAGGGAGAAGTCAACTATCTTCTATGTTGCTTCTTTAGTGGGCAAGCCTGTGGCCCTGGACAGAAATAGTTTGAGGAACTTGGCTTATGTGAGAGTAAAAATTGCCTGTTTAGATGTCTCTTTGGTTCCTAATACCAGAAGGGGGGAGATGCAAGGTGGGATCTATGAATTCAAGTATACCAGGGAGATTTTTGCTCCATATGCTGTTTCAAATCTGCCTTCTGCTGTGGGGATTGATGGACAGGATGGTAATGTTGGGGTGGATAAGGAGAATGAGGGTGAAGATGTGGTTGGGAGACCTGTTGGTGATAATGAGCAAAGAAATGTTCCTGGTGCAAGTAATGTTGGAAGTGCTGGAGGTCGCCAACATGGTGGCAATGGTGCTGGTGAAGCTGGATTGGACAAAGGGAAACAGGTTGTGGTGGAGCAGGAGGACTCTGGGGGTGTCTCTTTTGGGACTAAAATGGCTAACATTTGGGCTAGTGAGGGAGGTGTTGGTCGTTCGAGGGGAATAGTGATTAGAGAGAATGTGGCAGGTGGCTCTGATGTTGGTGGTAGGACAGGTAATCAAAACAGATCAACTGTTGTGGGAATGCAGGTTGATTCTCAGGAAAATGTGGCTGGGGGAGATGAGCTGGGTAGTAATCTCATGGATGTGGAGCAAGGTCCATCTTCTGAGGTGGTTAAAGAGGTCAATACTGAGGTTGCTGCTGGTCCCCAGAGGTTTGATGACTTTATCAGGGGGCTGTTGAAGGATAAGAGTAGTGATAAACATTATGAACTCATGAAGCAATATGGGCATCTGCTGGAAGAGGAGAATGAGCAAGAGGAGGGTGCACAGGCAAGGAATGACAGTGCTTCTACTGATGCTTCGTTTGGGTCTTCTTTTGATAGTGAGAAAAAAAGGAGCTGTTGGGGGTTCTGGGTTGGAAGGTGCTCAGGACATGGAAGCTGTCAATCAGGATCAGGAAATAGTGGCTATTGGTTTGTCTCAGCCTGATGGTTCTACCCAGGAAAGTGTGGATTCTCAATCTGATCAGGTGGTTGATGTGGAAGAACAGCAGGGTATTAGAAGGAGCTAGAGGGTGGTTGATCAAGGTGGTGCTAGAAACATGGTTGAAGGACATTTGGCTCAGCAGAATCCTAGAGACCTTTCAGGTACAAATCTAAATTTACATAATTCTTTTGCTGTTCTGGATGATGATGTTATTATGCATAGAGCGTTGGAAATGGGGATTGATGCTTCTTCTATATCTTTGGAACATATTAACTCCTTAAAAGAATTAGAGATTGCTAGGCATAGTTTGCAGGATAGGAGGCAGGTAGTGAATGAATGTGCTCCTGATATGAATGAGAAGGTTTTGTTTCTGGATTGGAAGGAGGCTAGTAATGATGAAGAAGAATTCACTCTTGTGGTTTCTAGGAGACAAAAGAAAAAGCTGAGAATTGGTTCTGTTATGAGGGAGAGAAAGTTAAAGGCTGCTGCTGTGAAGGTTCACAATTACCACCCTATGAGTGGTATTGTGACTGGAACAAGAGAAAGAAAATCTGTTTTATGATAGGTGTTATTTTGAATATTAGGGGTGTGGGGAAGAAAGGTGCAGGTGCTTATTTGAACAATTTGTTGAGGCAGGAGAGGGTGGATTTTATTGGTTTATAGGAAACTATTAAGAAGGACTATTATGAGGCTTTTTTCAGGAGGATTGATCCTATGAATCAATTTTCCTGGAGTTGGCTGCCATCTGTTGGAAAATTTGGGGGCATTTGGGGGGGGCTACGTTCCTCTAAATTGACTCAGGTTGGGGTGTCTGTGGGTAAGTTTCATGTTAAGTTGAAGGTGTTTGATGTTTTGAAACAGATTCAATGGCATATGGTGATTGTGTATGGGGCTGCCCAAGAGGATCATAAAGAGGAATTTTTGGTTGAGTTAGCTGAGGTTTGTCAGGATCAAACTATTCCTTTGTTGGTAGGAGGTGATTTTAATGTGATCAGGTGTGTTTCTGAAAAGAACAAAGGTCATGTTTTGAACAAGTGGGGACACATGTTTAATTCGATTATTAATGCTCATGGGTTAAGAGAGATTTGTATGTCTGGTGGGCAATTTACTTGGTCTAATAATCAAAAGAATCCAACCTTGGAGAAACTGGATAGAATCTTAGTTTGTAGAGAATGGGAGAAGCTGTTTCCTCTCACTACAGTACACAAGTTGTCTAGGGAGGTTTCTGATCATAGTCCTTTGATCATGGATACTATGGAAGGGCAAGAACCAGGGGGTAGAGAATTCACATTTGAGAAAAGTTGGTTACAATGTGATGATTTTTTGGCCAGAGTGGAGAAAGTTTGGAAAAAACATGTGAATGGCAAGAACAGTCTGGACAGATTGCAGAAAAAGCTCAAAAATGTCAGAAATGATTTGAAAGGTTGGGGGGTCCATTTAAGGGGAGAGGAAAAGAAAAGGAAGAATAGGTTGGTAGAGGAGCTGATGGAACTTGAAAGTATTGAGGAATTGATTTTACTTACTGCTGAGCAACTTCAACGAAAAGCAGTTATTCAGAAAGAGTTGTTGGAGGTGTATGAAAATGAGGAGAGATTTTGGCAGCAAAGGTCGAGAGACAATTGGTTGCTTAGGGGTGACAATAATACTGAATATTTTCATAGGATTGCTAATGGGGTGAGGAGAAAGAAAATGATTTTTTCAATGAAAGATGGGGAGAATGAGATTCAGGGGACCTGTGATCTCCTGAAGCATGCTACTAGTTATTATAAATCTTTGTTTGGGCCTGCTGGTGGGTTTTCTATTTGGCTTGCTGATGATAATTGGCAGGACTGGGAGAAACTTAATGATGAAGATAGGGAGAAAATGGGAGTGCCTTTTACTGAGAAAGAAGTTAAGGAGGTTATTGATCAGATGGAGAAAAATAAGGCTGTTGGTCCTGATGGGATCCCTATTGAATTCTATCAGCATTGTTGGGTAGTTATTAAATCAGATGTTATGGCTGTGTTTGATGATTTCTTTGCTCATAAGATTGATTTGAGAAGCATTAACTATGGGGTGATTACTCTGCTGCCAAAGGGTGATGATGCTGATAGGATTCAGAAGTATAGGCCTATTTGTCTGCTCCAGGTGTTGTTTAAGATTTTTACCAAGACTCTGACAGTTAGAACTGAGCCTGTGATGGGGAAATTAATTGATACTTGTCAGACTGCCTTTATTAAGGGGAGATTTATTGCAGATGGTGTGACTCTATTGCAGGAGATGTTGAAAGAGTCGAAGAGTCAGAAACAGCAGGGTGTGATTTTGAAAATTGACTTTGAGAAAGCATATGACAAAGTTAACTGGGAATTTTTGTTCTATTGTTGTAAGCAGAAAGGTTTTAGTGATGATTGGATGGTTTGGCTAAGAAGTGTTGTGACTCAGGGTACTCTCAGTGTTAAGGTCAATGGGGAAACTGGTCCTTACTTTGGCAGTTTTAAGGGGATTAGGCAAGGGGACCCCTTCTCTCCTTTTCTGTTCAATTTGGCAGGGGAATGTTTGGCTAAGATGGTGTCTAATGCTCAGACTGGTGGGTTGTTTACAGGTCTGGTTGGTAATTTGTTTGATAAAGGAATTGCCATTTTACAATATGCTGATGATACCATTCTGTTTATTAAGGAAGATCCTGAGGGGGCTAGAAACTTAAAGCTGTTGTTATATTTGTTTGAATCCATTTCTGGCCTCAAGATTAACTTTGAGAAGAGTGAGGTGTTGATGGTGTTAGAGGATGAGGATAAATTGTCCAATTATGCTGAGATGTTTAACTGTCAGAAGGGTAGCTGGCCTATTAAGTATTTGGGTTTGCCTGTGTGTAGCAGGAGATGTTCAGTGGCTGAAATGGGTTTTGTTGGTGATATGTTGAAGAAAAAATTGGATGGTTGGATGGGGGGAGCTTTGTCCTTGGGAGGGCGACATGTTAAAATCACTGCTTGTGTATCTAGTGTGGCTGTTTATCCTATGACTATGTTTCTTTTACATAGGTCGAATGTAGAAGAAATTGAGAAACAGACTAGGGACTTCTTTTGGTATGGGAAAGTGGGCAAGAAGAAATATCATCTGGTGAAATGGAAGTATGTGTGTAGGCCCAGGAAAAAGGGTGGACTGGGAATTAAAAATATCAGGCTCTTTAACATTTGTTTGCTGTGTAAGTGGTGGTGGCGTCTCGAGGCTGAGGAAGGTCCCTGGCAAGATTTTGTGCGGAAAAATATTTGAAAAACGGTGGGATTAGTAATGTGATACACAGGCAGAGTGACTCTCCATGTTGGCAGGATTTGATTAAGATTAGGGGCTTCTATTTGGCTGGTAGGAGAATGAAGATTGGTAATGGGGAATTGACTGACTTCTGGCATGATGCGTGGTGTTTGGACTCACCACTGAAGGATAGGTTTCCTGGTTTATTTGATATTTGTCAAAACCAAAAAATCACAGTGGCTGACATGGCAAAGAAAAGATGGTGTTTCTCTTTTAGGAGATGGTTGGATGCTGATGGGTTGAATCATCAGGAGCAGTTGAGAGAATTGTTATCTGGGGTGTGTCTGAATCAGGAAAAAGACAGGCCAGTGTGGATGTGGAGTAAATCTGGCAAGTTCTCTGTTAAGTCAATGTATACGCATCTGTCGAATGTGGGGATTGATAGAAGTTTTAAACATCTGTGGAAAGCAAAAATACCTTTAAAGATTCAGATTTGGTTGTGGCTTATCTGGCATAATGCTATTGTCACCAAAGACAATATGAGAAGAAAGAATTGGGTTGGAGATTTTACTTGTCGGTTTTGTAGGATGGATGAGAGCATTGGGCACTTGTTCTTTTCATGTGTGGCTGCTAAATATGTTTGGGGGGTGGTTGCCAGAGCTGCTGGTGTTGCAAATAGACCTGGTTCTTTCTCCCAGTATTTTTGGTGGGCTTCTCAGTATGTGGGAGTTAGTAGGAATGTGCAGATTACGGTGGTGGCGGCTATATGCTGGGCTATGTGGAAACTTAGGAATAGAGCTTGCTTTGAAAAAAAGCTCATTAACTCACCTGTTTACTTGATCATATATGCTTGTGTATTCATTCGTTATTGGGCAGGTTTGCATGGGGAAGACGACCGTGCGGTGCTGCAAGCTGGAGCTGATTCTCTTCAGCAGAATGCGCTGGCTGATGCGGCGGCTATGGATGTGGCCCCTGTTCCTTTCTTGGGTCTGCCTGCAATTCCTGGAGATCGTGGTCGTGACGCTCCAGAACTGGAAAGAGGGAGGGAGAAGAGAAGGAAAACTGGAAGATAAAAAGCAAATGGGGGACCGGCGAAAAATAAGCTTGATGTTGGTGTTGCTTTCAGCTCTCTAGTCCTTTTTGGTGATGTTCTATTTTGGACAGTTTCCCACTAGCCTGCGGGCGGTGTTCTTGCGTCTCCATTTTCCCTCCTATTTTCTGTCTAGTTTCGGTAGTGTGTAAGTTGAACTTCTGTTTCCCTTTTTGACCCCCTAGGTGGGTCAGTACTATCACGGTATGTGTGGCTGTTGTTCCGTTGTCTGATGATAATGGAACCCGATCCCTTTTCTTGGGGGATTGTATGGAAAAAAAAATACTGTCTCACTCACGACTCCAGAAAATAAAAGGATCAGATTCAAGACCAGTTTTGAAGCAAAAAGGAGTAGGCTTAATTCTCTTAAGGGGGTTAGCATGGACAGTGTGCCAATTGTGAGTGAGTATCCAGATGTGTTTCCGGAAGAATTGCCGGGAATGCCACCTGATAGAGATGTGGAGTTTCTGATAGATTTGTTACCAGGGTCTGGACCAATAACAAAGAGACCGTATAAAATGTCAGTTGATGAACTGAAGGAACTCAAGAAGCAACTTGGAGAACAGTTGCAGAAAGGATTTATTCAACCTAGTTCTTCATCTTGGGGAGCACCAGTCTTGTTTGTGGAGAAGAAAGATAGAAGCCAAAGGTTATGCATAGATTACCATTCACTCAACGAGGTAACTATCAAGAACAAATATCCTTTGCCTAGAATCAATGACTTGTTTGATTAGCTTGAAGGAGCATGTGTGTTTTCAAAGATTGATCTAAGGTCAGGCTATTTTCAACTCAAGATAAGAGAACAAGACATACCTAAAACAGCATTCACTACAAGGTATGGATTTTACGAGTATACCATAATGCCTTTTGGCTTGACAAATGCACCAGCATACTTCATGAATATGATGAACAAGGTGTTCATGGAATTCCTTGACAAGTTTGTTGTCGTTTTCATCGATGACATCTTAGTCTACTCCAAGAGCAAAGAAGAGCATGAAGGACACTTACGTTTGATACTTGAGAAATTAAGAGAGCATAAAATTTATGCAAAATTCAGCAAGTGTGAGTTCTGGTTGGAGGAAGTTGGTTTTCTTGGTCAGGTTATGACAAAGGATGGTGTAGCAGTTGATCCTGCTAAAGTTTCAGCTGTGACTGAATGGGAATCTCCCAAGTCCGTGAAAGAAGTTTGTAGTTTCCTTGACTTAGCAGGTTACTACAGAAGGTTTATTGAGAATTTCTCTAAGGTAGCTAAACCCATGACTGAATTGTTAAAGAAAGACAAGAAGTTTGCTTGGTCTGAAGGTTGTGAACTCAGCTTTCAGGAGTTGAAGAAGAGACTTGTGACAGCACCAGTCTTGTGTCTTCCAGACTTGGAAAAGGATTTCCAAGTATATTGTGATGCATCTCATCAAGGTTTAGGTGCAGTACTTATGCAAGACGGTAAAGTTGTGGCTTATGCCTCGAGACAACTCAAAACTCATGAAGTAAACTATCCTACTCATGATTTAGAGTTAGCCTCTGTTGTCCATGCACTCAAAACATGGAGACACTATCTTTTGGGAAAGCATTGTGAAGTGTTCACAGATCACAAAAGTTTGAAGTATATCTTCACCCAGAAAGAAATTATTATGAGGCAAAGAAGATGGCTAGAACTTATCAAAGACTATGACCTAAGTTTGCAATACCACCCCGGTAAAGCAAATGTTGTAGCAGATGCTCTAAGTCGTAAAGTGTTTGTGAATGGCCTTACCAAAGGAGAATTGCCGGATGATCTGTGTACCCAATTTAGGAAACTCAGATTGGAGATTGTGCCTGAAGGACATCTCATGTCTTTGGATGTTCAACCCACTTTGTTGGACAAGATCAAAGAAGCCCAGAAGATTGATAAAGAAATTGAAGAGATTAAAGGAAATATTAGCTTGGGAAAAGCCAAAGGATTCCATGAAGACGAACAGGGTACTTTATGGCATGGGAAACGTATCTGTGTTCCACAAGATCCGGGTTTGCGGAAACTGATTTTGCAAGAAGCACATAACTCTCCGTATTCTATTCATCCGGGTAACACCAAAATGTACATGGACATGAAAGAAAGATTTTGGTGGAATAATCTCAAGAAGGACATCGCCTAACATATTGCTTTGTGTGATGTGTGTAGTAGAGTAAAAGCGGAGCACCAGAAACCAACAGGTTTGCTTCAACCACTACCTATTCCTGATTGGAAGTGGGACAAGATTGGTATGGATTTCATTACCAAATTACCAAGGACCAGGTCAGGATATGATTCCATATGGGTAGTAGTGGATCGCCTAACTAAAGTGGCTCATTTCATACCCGTGAAGACAACCTATACAAGTGATAATTTAGCCAAAATCTACATGAGTAGAATTGTATGTCTACATGGAGTGCCCAAGAGTATTGTGTCTGATAGGGGAACTCAATTCACTTCCCATTTTTGGAGACAGCTACATGAGTCATTGGGAACGAGGTTGGAATTCAGTACTGCTTTTCATCCTCAAACCGATGGACAAACAGAAAGGACTAATCAAATTCTTGAAGACATGTTGAGGGCATGTGCCCTAGACTATGGAGCCAGTTGGGATGAAAGTCTTCCTTACGCAGAATTTTCTTATAACAACAGCTATCAAGCCAGCATTGAGATGGCACCGTTTGAGTTTCTCTATGGAAGAAAGTGTACCACCCCATTGTTATGGAATGGTGTGGGAGAAAGAAGTTTATTCGGGCCAGATCTTATAAAAGAAGCCTAAGAGAAGGTCAAAATGGTTAAGGACAGGTTGAAGATAGCACAGTCCCGACAGAAAAGCTACGCAGATCCTAAGCGTAGAGAAGTCACCTACGAAGTTGGTGATAGAGCCTATCTTAGAGTGTCACCACTTCGTGGAGTGAAAAGGTTCGAAGTCAAAGGAAAATTGGCACCAAGATATGTTGGGCCATTCAAGATTCTGAGTCGCAAAGGAGAAGTTGCCTATGAAATTGAATTGCCTGAATCTCTGTCAGCTGTCCATAATGTGTTTCATGTGAGTCAGCTTAAGAAATGTCACCCAGAAATGGAAGAAACTTCTTTGAAGGATACTATACCTTTGGAGGAGGTTCAACTAGAAAGTGATCTCACTTATGAAGAGAAACCTATCAAAATTCTTGAGACTGTAGAAAGAGTCACAAGGACTAAGACTATCAAGTTTTGCAAAGTGCAGTGGAATCATCATTCAGAAGAGGAAGCAACATGGGAAAGAGAAGATGATCTTCGGAAAGACCACCCTCACCTATTTGCTAGCCAATCCGAATCTCGAGGGCGAGATTCACCTTAAGGGGGTTAGATTTGTAACATCCCTAAAATCATGATTTCAAAGATTGCATATCATTCATTCATGCATATAGAATTGAGATCAATTTCAAAATCATTTCAGAAAACAGAAGCACATAGTGCTATCATTTTATGTGAGCAAACTTAAATCAAATGGCTATCCCCATTTGAGATCTTGAATGTTTTAAACATAGATTGTTTGACTTCCTTGTTGATTGATTTGAGTGTGGAGTTAGAACAAAATTTTACAAAATAAAAATGGTTTCAAAAACCATTTTCAAACATTTGCAAACCAAGTGCATTGTCCCTGTTATTTTGTTTTTCCAAAAATGACCAAGCCAACTCAAAGTGACCACATGGTTTTATGCCAAGTTTTGTGACTGTTGCACACTGCAAAAATCCCAAAATAGATTTGAATTCAAATGGAGTTTGAATTCATTTGAAAACCATTCCTAAAAATCAATTTAGAAAAAGAAAAGAGAAAAAGAATTTGAAAAGGGCCGGCGCAAGGAATTTGGCCCAGCAGCAGACGCAGCCCAACTAGCCCACCCGGGCCATTTCTCTATCTCGAACGCGCGGACGCACCCACGCGGTCACTGACGCTCGGACCCCACCCCCTCTCTGTTTCACTGGCTGACCGGTGGACCTCGTCAGCTCACCCTTTCTTCCCTAAATCTCGCCATGACCACGTCGCCGGCCGTTTCCTCCGCCCTTCACTGCCGCGTTGATTCCTCGCTTAAATTCCCTTGATACCGCGCGCGATCTTCGCCCCCGCCTGGCCTACTTAAACCCCCTCTGCACCCTCTCCATTTCCCCCCAAACTCCGAGCACAAAGCGCCCCCAGGCTGCCCGCATTCAACCCCGCACCGCCGCAGACAGAGAGCACTCCGGCGACCGATTCCGGTGAGGTCCGAGCGCCCCTCGCCCTCCGGTTCTTGCAGACAGCCTCGCCACTTTCTTGCGCAACTACTGACACCGTTGGTTCCCTTTATACTGCCCCAGGTCGTCGATTCCGTTCAACACCGCAAGCTCCCAACGACAACCTCGACTCCGGCGACCAAATTCCGTAAGCCCTTTGCGCCCCTTCGCCTCTGATTCACACGAAGTTGTTCGCCACTGTCTTGTGCATCATCTGGTGCCATTTGTTTGTGCTAGGGAGACCAGGAGCATCGCCAACGTCGCTGTCTACTTGAACCCGACGCTGCCCGCAACACCGACGAGCTCCAGCAGCCCCTGTCGTGCACCCCTTGCCAAGCCACCGCCACGTTGAGCTTTATCACACCACCGCGGTTCTGGTAAGCCTCTTCCCCCACTTCCGTGCGACCTAGAACGCCAGCGCCGCCGCTGACAGACGCGCCGCTGCCAGTCGCCGCCGCTAGTGCCGCTTAGTTTTGGTCAGATGATTCGTAGCCGTCATATCCAGATCCAGCGCGTAGGATTAGTTCACTTATCGAATCGTTATGTTTAGATCTGAGCCGTGTGTATTAGTTAGATCCAACGGTAGCCGAGCGTAATTCGGTGCGAAGCGGTACGCACCAATAGGAAACAAACGCGTGGCTAGGGTTTAGTTTAAAAACAGAATTTGAATCAGATTTGTAATCAAATTTGATTTAGCTATAACTTTTGATCCACACGTTAGAATTTGACAAATTTTATACCGTTGGAATCGGGGAGACAAGACCTTTCTGTTTATGCAATGTGTTTAGTGTTTAGTTTCTGTTAAAATGACTTATATGCAGAAACTTGTTTAGGACTATTTTGAGTATAGAAATTGTTTAGGAAATTATTTTAGTGTCAAATAAACTTGGTTTAGCAATTTTTTGACTTGTTTATGGTTCAGTACTATGCACTTGCTTGGTTGGGTTTTAAAAATCATTCCTTAGCATCTTGCATGCATGCATATATTTATGTGTGTATATGAATTGTGTGTAATTTTGTGCTACCATTCTTTGTGTAGACTTTGGTGCTAGTGATTGTGATTGTGAAGAGTGCTACTCTCCCCACTACCAAGGCAAGTGGTACTTCATGAATATTTCCATCCCTATATATTTTTTTACACAAGCATTAGAAATATTTTTCTAAGTCTTGCATGTTACTATTTTTGCCAAATGCCATGTTGGGAAATCCTAAGTAGTTGTAGAATTGCTAGGAAATTTCTAAGTTAAGTTACTCTCTATGCCATGCTTAGCCTAGCTAGTAGCAAACAAGGGTTGGTGAATTATACATGCTATGATGAAAATATTTCTAAGTCTATGGACTTATGTTTTCCAAATAAAACAACTAAGTCAATGAACCACCTGGGTGGAATGGGACTTGATTGGTGGTTTTTGGTTGAGTGGTTACAAAAGGCCCATGGCTATGGTTTACCTTGTGTATCTCACTTGTGGAAAGCCACCTGGGAACAAAGGGATTTTAGAGGCCAAGTGTTGAGAAGCTTATAGTGCAGCCACTTGGCAATATGGGCTCTACGTGGATCACATAGGTTGCTAGAACTTTGTCATTTGGACAGTTGGTGGTAGTGGGATGATAGGTTGGAACGCGTCCATTTGGCTAAGGGAAGGCTTCTGAAAGGTCCTGCTTGGTGAAACCAAGTCTGGTGGGGAAAGTGCACAACCTCTGCAGATGGAAAAATCTAAGTACTTAGCCAAGTCCATGGCAATGGACAACTTGAGCATCAAGACATGGAAGCTATCAAGAATCTCATCACTCCAACTTCTAAGTAAAAACATGTGGGTGAACAAGGGTGAAGGACCTCAATGTCTATTGATGGTTTCTTGGGAAAAGTTTTGACAAAGAAAAACTTAGTGATTTCAACTAATAGGAAAAACCTATTTTGAGAAAATCAAGCCAAGCTACACTTAGCCAAAATGCATATAGTAATATAGTCCACTTAAAATTTACTAAGGTATCACTTGCCAATACTATTCCAAAGTATTGACCCACTGTGGCTGTAACTTGTGATGTTGTAGGTTACTCTGATGAGGATTAGGTGTCATGAGTCTACACTCAACATGTTTGCCTGTGGCACATGAAGATGAAGACTTATAATTATTTACTTATTCCAAACTCTTGTATTAGGCTTGTGGCCTTGAGTTGTAAAGACTATGTTTTATCTTTGGAATGGATGTAATAAATGACCTTTGTATCTGTGTACTTCATCTTAAACTGTGGATGCTAGCAATGATCCAGGGACTAGCATTGCAATCACAGGGATCCTTTTCCTTTACAAAGGAGGGATCTTACATATGAGCAGTACGAAAGCCATCCCCAAAGATAGCCCATGTCACATCTTCTATGGGAGTGGTTATCTGGAAGTTATCCCACCAAGTGGCGGCTGGTCCTTCCAGCAAATGTGCTGCAAATCTGACCTTTTCTGCATCCGTACAGCCCACAGTTACCAAATCCTTGTTCACAGAGCATAGCCAATCATTGGCCACCATGGGATCAGTTGTTCCTGAGAACTTTGCTGGCCTTAACCTCAAGAACCTGGTAAGCATGTCAAAACCCGGTGGGTTGTTGTTTTTGTTGTTGTTGTTTTGGTTCTGGATGAACATCATCATAATTTGCATCAGCTGCGTCTAAGCTGTCATCATTTGTTGCATTTTTGGAGTGATGTTGTTGTTGTTGGGGTTGGGGTTGGCACGACGGGGAGGCATCTGTGGTTTGTTCAATAGAGATAAGAATGAGATACCCATAGATGCTTTCATGCACAATACATCACATAAACAATCACAAGGCATGCAACATAAAGATAAAGGTTCAACAACCAGATAACAAGTTGGCAAAGTAAAACACACACAAATAACAAGCCATCCACATGTTGGATGGTCAAATAACAAGTTCCTAACAACAAGTATGATAATAAATGATAAATGAGTAGCCAAATCTACTCCTCGGCATCAACCTCCTCCTCGACAAAGGTAAGACCTGCGTTCTCCATCGCGGTCTTGTATTCCTCGACGCTGGTGGTCAAGGTCTCTATCTTGGCTTTGAGAGCCCTCTTCTGGGAACGAAGCCTCTCAATCACCGTCTGCTGATGCTCGAGCTCGAAGTCCTTGGCCTGCAGTTCTTCAGTCATGTCCCGAATCCTCTTGTTCCTATCCTGGACTCGCTTCTCCTGACTCTTGAACTTTCTGTCCTGGCTCTCGAACTTTGCCTCCATCTCCTTGACTATCTCATCTTGCTTCGCGAAGAGCTTGTCCTTCTCGTGAAGTTGCACCTGGAGTTGGTCATTGTTGAGCATGACGTTGGTCCTATCAGAGTCCACGTGACTAATGAGAGCCTCTAAGTCCTGGAGGTATAGGCGAATCGGCTCAGCTGTATCCCTCGCAGTGTCCTCGAAGTTGATGGCCTCTCCATCCTCATCACGTCTACCGAAGACGTGGAAGTGAGTACCTCTAACCTGTCGAGAGTGTCTCCCCAGCAGACGTCCTATCAGATCCTGCATGACTACCTCAAGGCCTCTCTCCTTGTCATCGTGCATGAGCTTGAAGACGATGGCCTCCGTGGTAGGCTCAGTTTGACGTCTGGGCTGGTTGACCTTGAAACCCCAAAGGTCTTTCCTCTCAAACTTGGTGAGGGGAAGCAACATGATGGTAGGAAGAGGGAGATTGAGCAAAGTAGTAAGCTCAACAATACGAGGACCAAAGCAAGTTCCCTGGAACTCCTCAACAGTGCTGATGGTAACATTAGGAATCTATTTATAAGATAGAAAAAGTTAGAACAACACAATTTAAGATAAAACACAAGGCAAAACATCACATGCATATCTTCGGAAATCAAAACACACAAGTCATGGCATACATGGATCTATTACAACAACCAAGGTTCAACTTATTTTTAGCAACATTTGGAAAATAAGGTGATAAGTGGTGGTCCAACTAACGAAGTACGTTTACAATCCTATCTCATTGGATCTGTTGGCTAACACAATGTTTCTAGAAGCAATCAGTCTATCTTGCTCACATGACTCCATCACTAAGTCTATAGTGTCTCCTCTTAAGGTTTGGTTGGTAGCTTCCAACTCTTGGTTATGTTTCTTCTCTTCCTTTAGGTCATTTTGGAGGTTGAGCATTCTGCACTTGACTCTATCACCAAGTTCTTTGATGGTCCTCCAAGCTGCATCCTTTGCTGAATCAAAGAATGTAGTGTGCACCACTGAATTGGTGAACATGCAGAATCCTTTTTCCTTGTGGTTGTCTTCCTGTTTTTATACAAGTGAAGTTGCACCCACCAGTACTCAAATCCTTCATCCATCACAGGAATACCTTTGTACACAGCTGCACCATGTATTTCCATTGCAACCATGAGGTCCTTGAGAGCCTTGGGAAATTCTGTCTCACAATCAAAAGTCATTTTCATGAGTGGTCCTTTCCTCACGGCTTCCTTGATGGAGTTCATCTACAAATAGAGATGAGAAAGTAGATTAGAAAAGTTTACGAGAAGAATAGGCAAGTGTAGAAGTTGTTGTAAATTTTTCCTTAGTGGTTTCCAATCCTAGGGTCATAATCCTACAGGCAACACAGTGCTCTGATACCATCTGTAAGATCCCTCCTTTATAAAGGAAAAGGATCCCTGTGATTTCAATGCTAGTCCCTGGATCATTGCTAGCATCCACAGTTTTAAGATGAAGTACACAGAACCAAAGGTCATTATTAAAGTCATTCCAGAGACAAACATAGTCTTTACAAATCCAAGGCCATAGGCCTAGTACAAGAGTTTGAATAAGTAAATAAATAAAAGTCTTCATCTTCATGTGCCACAGGCAAACATGTTGAGTGTAGACTCGTGACTCCTAATCCTCATCAGAGTAACCTGCAACATCACAAGTTACAGCCACAGTGGGTCAATACATTGGAATAGTATCGGCAAGTGATACCTTAGTATAATTTAGGTGGACTAGATACTATATGCAATTTGGCTAAGTGTAGCTTGGCTTGCTTTTCTCAAAATAGGTTTTGCCTATTAGTTGAAATCACTAAGTTTTTCTTTGTCAAAACTTTTCCCAAGGAACCACCAATAGACATTGAGGTCCTTCACCCTTGTTCACCCACAAGTTTTTACTTAGAAATTGGGATGAGGAGATTCTTGATAGCTTCCATGTCTTGATGCTCAAGTTGTCCTTTTCCAGGGACATGGCTATGTACTTAGATTTTTCCATCTACAGAGGTTGTGCACTTTCCCCACCAGACTTGATTTTCACCAAGACAGGACCTTTCAGAAGCCTTCCCTTAGACCAAATGGACGTGTTCCAACCTATCATCCCACTACCACCAACTTTCCAAATGGCTAAGTTCTAGCAACCTATGTGATCCAGGCAGAGCCCATATTGCCAAGTGGCTGCACTAGAAGCTTCTTAACACTTGGCCTCTAAAATCTCTTTGTTCCTGTGTGGCTTTCCACAAGTGAGGTACACAAGGTAAACCATATAAATGGGCCTTGTGTAACCACTCAACATAAACCAATCCTTCCATTCCACCCAGGTGTCTCATTAACTTAGTTGTTTTATTAGACAAAACACAAGTCCAAAGACTTAGAAATATTTTATCATAGCATGTGTATTTCACGAACCCTTGGTTGCTACTAGCTAGGCTAAGCATGGCATAGATAAGCATCTTAACTTAGAAATTTCCTAGCAATTCTACAACTACTAGGATTTCCCAACATGGCATATAAGCAAAATATAGCATGCAAGACTAGCAAAATATTTCTAATGCTTATTAGAAAACATAGGGATAAAAATATTCATGTAGCACCACTTTCCTTGGTAGTTTGGAGAGTAGCCACACTCCTCACAATCACAATCACTAGCACCAAAATCTACACAAAGAATGATAGCCACAAATCACATACAAAACATATACAAACAAAAATATATGAATGCATTCAATATGATATGTGATGATTTTTAGAACTCAACTAAGCAAGTGTATAGTACTGGTTAATAAACAAGTTAAAAACTTGCCAAACAACATTTAATTAAACCTTAAAACATTTCCCAAACAAATCATATACTCAAATTAGCCCCACACATGTTTCTGCAAATTAAACCATATTAACATAAGAAAAACATTAAACACATTGCATATTTAGAAAGGCCTTGCTCTCCTGATTCCAACGATATAAAATTTGTCAAATTCTAACGTGGGGATCAAAAGTTATAGCCAAAACAAATTCAAACATCTAATAGATTCAAATTCTGTTTTTAAACCTAAACAACTGCCACGCGTCTTAACCTGATTGGCTGGTACCGCTTTTCTCAGGATCGGGTCTGTGAGCCGTTAGATCTACTTAACCTGCACGGCCCAGATCTACTCGTAACGGTTCGTTAACTGATCTAATCTCGCACGCTGGATCCAGATCCAATGGCTCTGGATCAAACGACCAAAGCTGGGCGGCGCTGGCGGTGGCTACTGGCGGCGGCGAGCTCTGCCTACGGCGGCGTGGCGCTACAGGTGGCTCTGGGGTCGTCGGAGATGCTTACCAGAAACGGGACGAAGCGCTGATGCTCAACCTGGCGACGGCTTGGCAAGGGGCGCACGGAGATGGTCGCTAGAGCTCGTCGGAGTTGCTGGTGGCGTCGGGCTTGGGCGGATGACGACGTTGGCGATGCTCCTGGTCACCCTAGCACGAACAAATGGCATCAGGAGATGCACGAGACTATGGCGAACACGATCGTGTGAGTTAGAGGCGAAGGGGAACAAAGGGCTCACCGAATTGTATCGCCGGAGTTGAGGATGTCGTCGAGGGCTTGCAGCGCTTGACGAAGTCGACGACCTGGGGCGGTACAGAAGGAACCAATGGTGTCAGTAGGTGCGCAAGGAAGTGGCGAGGCTGTCTGCAAGAACCAGAGGAAGAGGGGCGCACAGGGCTCACCAGGATTGGTCGTTGGAGTGCTCTCTGTCTGCGGCGGTGCGAGGTTGATTGCAGGAAGCCTGGGGGCGTTCTGGGGTTGGAGTTTGGGGGGAAATAGAGAGGGGGCAGAGGGGGTTTAATTAGGCCAGGCGGGAGCGATGATCGCGCGCGGTATCAAGGGAATTTAAGCGAGGAATCAATGCGACAGTGAAGGGCGGAGGAAACGGCCGGCGACATGGTCGTGGCGCGATTTGGGGAAGAAGGGGTGAGCTGGCGAGGTCCACCGGTCAGTGAGTGAAACAGAGAGGGGGCGGGGTCGTGTGGTCAGTGACCTGGGGGGTGTGTCTGCGAGTGAGCGAGAGAGAGGGAGACCCCGGGTGGGCTTAGTGGGCTGGATTAGCATTTGGGCAAGATAGGTAGCGCTGGCCTTTTTCTATTTCTTTTCTCCTTTTCTTTTTCTGTTTTGATTTTCTGAAGTGGTTTTCAAATCCAAATCAAATGAGTTTGAATTCAAATCTTCCCTAGGTTTTTATACTGCAAACCTTGCACTCAAATGAATGTCAAACACTACTGTTTAATCAAAACACTTTGATCAAATGAAAATAAAAATAAAACCAAGCCTTTATGTGATATATACAATAGGCATAATATGGGTTTTATTTGCTCATTTTGTTTTAAAACATTGCTCAAACTTTTGAAGGTGCCTAATTTTGAATTTCAAACTTTACTGAATCAAAACAAGTACTCTTCTCATTGGAAGATAGTACTAAGGCTAGAGTAAACTTACATGAAATAATAAGCATAAAAGCTTCTATTTTGAAATGAAATTCATATGATCATGGATGCATAGATGATATGCATGAATTTGAAACATGATTTTAGGGATGTTACATCAGGCAAGGGTTCCCAAGCCCCGTGTGTCTGTATGCTCGTCTCGGTTCCAAAGGCAAGAACTCAGGTCCTAGTGGTGGCGAGCATGGGACTAGAAAAACCACATCCCACCGTGGCCTCCCATACAAGCCTTAGCATGTTTAATCTCATATCATTGATCTCATCTCGTCACGATCTCCTGTCATACTAGATTATCTGCATCTGATACATTATCTGGATGAGCCAGAACTGACAGTTATGCTTGGCTAAGCAGACACAGATACAAGCTATATCAGTGTACACAAGCCAAACCTAGTTATGCTAGGAGCAGTGAATCATGTAATATAACCTCAAAGGAAGTAATGCAATAGATAGGATACTCTATCTATCGATAAAAGACCACAATAGAATCGTATGCATCATGGCAAGAATTGAAATGCCTTCGAAATCATAGGATTATACCACAATAGACCACAATAGGATTATATCATGATATGCCATGTTTGAAATCATGATTTTTGGGATGTTAGAAATCTAACCCCATTAAGGTGAATCTCGCCCTCGAGATTCGGTTTGGCTAGCAAATAGGTGAGGGTGATCTTTCCGAAGGTCATCTTCTCTTTCCCATGTTGCTTCTTCTTCGGAATGATGGTTCCACTGAACTTTGCAGAATTTGATAGTCTTTGTCCGTGTAACTCTTTCTGCAGTCTAAAGAATATTGATAGGTTTCTCCTCATAGGTGAGATCACTTTGCAATTGGACCTCCTACAAAGGTATAGTATCCTTCAAAGAATTATCCTCCATCTCTGGATGGCATTTCTTTAGCTGACTCACATGGAACACATTGTGAACAGTAGACAATGATTCCGGTAATTCAATCTCATATGCTACTTCTCCTTTACGACTTAGAATCTTGAATGGTCCAACATATCTTGGGGCCAATTTTTCTTTGACTCCAAATCTCTTCACTGCACGAAGTGGTGACACTCTAAGATAAGCTCTATCACCCACCTCATACGTGACTTCTCTACGCTTAGGATATCCGTAGCTCTTCTGTCGGGACTGTGCTATCTTCAATTTGTCCTTTACTAACTTGACTTTCTGTTCAGCTTCTTTGATTAGTTCTGGCCCGAACAAGTTTCTTTCTCCCACACCATTCCATAGTAATGGGGTAGTACACTTTCTCCCATAGAGAAACTCAAATGGTGCCATCTCAATAATGGCTTGATAGCTGTTGTTGTAAAAGAATTCTGCGTAAGGCAGACTTTCATGCCAACTAGATCCATAGTCTAGGGCACATGCCCTCAACATATCCTCTAGAATCTGGTTGGTCCTTTCTGTCTGTCCATCAGGCTGGGGATGAAAAGAAGTACTAAATTCTAATCTCGTTCCCAATGACTCATGTAGTTGCCTCCAAAAATGATAAGTGAATTGAGTTCCCCTATCAGACACAATACTCTTGGGTACTTCATGCAGACACACAATCCTATTCATATAGATTTTGTCCAATTTATCACTTGTATAGGTTGTCTTCACGGGTATGAAATGAGCCACTTTAGTTAGGCGATCCACTACAACCCAGATAGAATCATATCCTGACCTGGTCATTGGAAATCCGGTGATGAAATCCATGCCAATCTTGTCCCACTTCCAATCAGGAATAGGTAGTGGTTGTAACAAACCTGCTGGTTTCTGATGTTACGCTTTCACTCTACTACATACATCACACAAATAGATATGTTCAGCGATGTCCTTCTTGAGATTACTCCACCAAAATCTTTCATTCATATCCATGTACATTTTGGTGTTACCGGGATGAATGGAATACGGTGAGTTCTGTGCTTCTTGTAAAATTAGCTTCCGAAGCTCCGGATTTTGCGGAACGCAGATACGTCTTCCATACCATAAAGTACAATGTTCGTCTTCATGCAATCCTTTGGCTTTTCCCTTGCCAATTTTTTCCTTAATCTCTTCAATTTCCTTGTCCATCTTTTGGGCTTCCTTGATTTTGTCCAACAAGGTGGGTTGAACATCCGATGACATGAGATGCCCCTTAGGCACAATCTCCAATCTAAGGTCTCTAAATTGAGCACACAGATCTTCTGGCAACTCTCCCTTAGTAAGGTCATTCACAAATACCTTACAGCTTAGCGCATCCGCCACAACATTTGCTTTACCGAGGTGGTATTGCAAACTCAAGTCGTAGTCCTTGATGAGTTCTAGCCATCTTCTTTGTCTCTGTTGATTTATTTCTGAGTGAAGATATACTTCAAACTTTTGTGATCTGTGAACACTTCACATCGCTTTCCCAAAAGATAATGTCTCCATGTTTTGAGTGCATAGACAAAAGAGGCTAATTCTAAATCATGAGTAGGATAATTTACTTCATGAGTTTTGAGTTGTCTTGAGGCATAAGCCACAACTTTCCCTTCTTGCATCAAAACTGCACCTAATCCATGATGAGATGCATCACAATAGACATGGAAATCCTTCTCCAAATCTGGCAGACATAGGACTAGTGCTGTCACTAGTCTCTTCTTCAATTCTAGGAAACTGAGTTCACATCCTTTAGTCCAAGAAAATTTCTTGTCTTTCTTTAGTAACTCCTTCATTGGTTTAGCTACCTTGCAGAAATTTTCAATGAATCTTCTATAGTATCCTGCCAAGCCAAGGAAACTACGAACCTCTTTCACTGACTTGGGAGATTCCCATTCAGTTACAGCTGACACTTTCGCGGGATCAACTGCTACACCATCTCCTGACACAATGTGTCCAAGAAATCCAACTTCATTCAACCTTAATTCACACTTGCTGAATTTGGCATACAGCTTATGCTCTCTAAGCTTCTCAAGTATCAACCGCAAATGTCCTTCATGCTCTTCTTTACTCTTGGAGTAGATCAAAATGTCATCTATGAAAACGACAACAAACTTGTCAAGGTGGTGCATCATATTCATGAAGTAAGCTGGTGCATTGGTCAAACCAAACGGTATCACAGTGTACTCATATAATCCATACCTGGTGGTGAAAGTTGTCTTAGTTATGTCTTGTTCCCTTATCTTAAGCTGAAAATAACCTGACCGGATATCAATCTTAGAGAACACATAGGCTCCTCCTAACTGAGAAAACAACTCATTGATTCTGGGCAAAGGATATTTGTTCTTGATAGTCACCTCATGGAGTGAACGATAATCAATGCATAACCTTTGACTTATATCTTTCTTTTCCACAAACAAGATTGGTGCTCGCCAAGATGATGAACTTGGTTGAATAAATCCTTTCTGCAACTATTCTCCAAGTTGTTTCTTGAGTTCTTTTAACTCATCAACTGACATCCTGTAAGGTATCTTTGCTATTGGTCCTGATCCTGGCAGCAAGTCAACCAGAAATTTCACATCTCTATCTGGTGGCATTCCCGACAATTCTTCTGGAAACACATCCGGATATTCCCTCACAATTAGCACGCTGTCTATGCTAACCCCCTTAAGAGAATTTAGCTTACTCCCTGTTAATTAAAAGTTAGTCTTGAATCTAATCCTTTTATTATCCGGGGTTGTGAGTGTGACAGTATGATTGGCACAATCTAGCACTCCCTTGTACTTATTCATCCAGTCCATTTCCAAAATGGCATCCAATCCTTGGGAATTTAGGATTATCAGATTAACGGGAAACTTATACTTCCCAAACTCTATGACTAGGTCATGACATCATGTATCATTTCTCCACCAGGATAACTTACTTTTATAGGACACCCAATAGTTTCAACTGGAAGTTCATTTCTATTAACAAATGCTCTTGATATGAATGAATACGATGCGCCAGTATAAAAAAGAACAAGTGCTGAAATATAATTGAGTTTGAACTTACCAGCCACATCATCAGGTTCCTCATAAATCTCTTCCACATTGATGTGGTTCACCTGTCCCTTCTGGAAAGGGTTTGGCTTGGTGGTTCCTTCAACTTTATTTTTTGGGCACTCATTTGCATAATGCCCAAGCTTCTTACACTTGAAACAGTCAACCTGACGGATATCCCTCTTTGTAGGCTGACTACCACTTCCACTTCCACTGTGGTGACTCTTGTGTCCACTCTTGTGGTTCTTGTACTTGTCATTATCATGACTACGGTGATGCTTGTTGTCATGATGGCGGTTGTGGTTGTGGTGGTTGTTTGTAGAGGTCCCAACCTTCAATAAGGTAGAGATCACTGTGTTTACAATGCTAGTCCCTGGATCAATAGCTAGCATCCACAGTTAAGATGTAATATCAAGAAACAAAGGTCATAATGCAACTTTATAACCACGAATAAAATAATTTATTACATCTTACATAGCTCATATGGATATCTCATTACAATGCAGCAGAAATAACTATAGAATAGGGTCCTTAATCTTCAAAGTTCCACAGGCAGTCATGTTGGTTGTAGACTTGTAATCCTAATCAATAAACTTCACTAACATCAAACAAACCTGCAACATAACAAGTTACAGCCATAAGGGTCAATACATTTGAATTTTATTGGCAAGTGATACTATGGTATTATAGTGGAGTCTATCATCTATATGCATTTGGCTAAGTGGAGCTTAGGCTTGCATTGCTCAAAATAGATTTTTCCTTATAATTTGAAAATACTAAGTTTTTGCTTGTCAAAATCACCCAAGGCATCTCCCAATAGAAATTGGTGATCCTTCAACCCTTGTTCAACCACAAGTTTTTAACATAGAAATTGGGATGACGAGATTCTTGATTGCTTCCATGTCTTTATTCTCAAATTGTCCAATACCAGGGACATGGCTAAGTACTTAGATTTTTCACTCTGTAGAGGTGGTGCACTTTCCCCACAAGATCTTTCAGAAGCCTTCCCTTAGACCAGAATGGACGCGCTCCAACCTATCAATCCCCTACCACCAACTGTCCATTTGGCTAAGTTATTGCAACCTATATGATCCAGGCAGAGCCCATAATGCCAAGTGGCTGCACTTGAAGCTTCTCAACATTTGACATCTCAAATCTCTTTGTTCCTCGGTGGCATTACACAAGTGAGATACACAAGGTAAACCATAGAAATGGGCCTTGTATAACCACTCAACACAAACTATTCCTTCCATTCCACCTAGGTGATTCATTCACTTAGTTGTTTTATTAAATAAAACACAATTCCTTGACTTAGAAATATTCCACAACATGAATATAATCCACCCTTGTTTCCTACTAGCTAAGCTAAGCATGATAGTAGTAGGAATCTTAACTTAGGAAATTTCTATTAAGGTTTCATCTACTAGGTTTTCCCATGGCATAGTTTACACTTAGCAAAAATTCCATGCAAGTCCTACTTAGAAATATCACTAATGCATAGTGAAAATAATGGGACGAAAGTATGGAGCATCACTTGCCTTTCTGGTAGAGAATATAAGTTCACTCCTTGATCTTGCAATATTCACACTCTTCAAATTCCACTACAATTCAATCAAGCAAGAAATAATTCAATCTACCATTCAAGCAATTCATCACATAAAATAATAGAAACAAAATAATGCATGCAAGCATGCCAAAGATTGTTTTATTTACCAAAGTGGTTTCTAATAGTTTATAATCATTCTAAAACACCTATTGGTCAATTTATATAAGTTGCAAAACCATTTGCAAAAGATTTTACCTATAAACCATTTTTAAACCAAATCAATATTTTATGTGGTTGAAAATGCATTTAGCAAAGCAATAATATTTATAGGGTTCACCAAATACATTTTTAATTCTAAAATTTGGTGTTTGGGGTCAGAGAGTTTAAATCAAAACATTTCCCAAAGGTTTTTCTCCAAAAAGTATTTTCAACATCTAAACAACATTTTTTTATTTGACTAGAAATGCTTTAATTCAAAGATTTATTATTTTGCTTCACAAAACATGTTTTTGAAACCACAAGTTGTTTTAGATGGTTATTAGGTTCAAAAAAATCCATTTGCCAAAGATTTTATCACAAAAAAAAATTTAGAATGAATTTTATATTCTAAATAAGCCTACACAAGTTTCTGCAAAAAAAACCAATTTAACAGAAGCAATTTACTAAAAAAAGTGCATGGTTAGAAAGTAATTATCTTGCTGGTTCAATTGATATAAAATTTGCAAAATTTGGATGTGTGGTTTGAAAGTTATGAATTTTACAAATTGGAATATCTAATAGATCATTTCTGGTTTATAAAAAGCAGCTGGGCCATGTGGCGTGATTTGATTTATCGGTACCGGTTCACACGGATCAAGCAACGTGGCGCGTTGGATTAAAATGAGATCGTGTGGCTCAGGTAGCTCCATACCTCTTCGGTTAGTCATTCTATCTCATCCTTACGATCTAGATATGACGGTCCTCAACGCATCGACCAAGAATCAGCGGCGCTGGCAGTGGCGAGTGGCGGCGCGCGCTCTGGCTACGACAGAGCCGGCGATACAGGACGCAAAAGGGGTAGAGGAAAGGCTCACCGAGGTCGTCGTGGCGTGCTGACGCTCAACGTGTTCGCGAGGAGGCAAGGGGCACACGAGGACGAACGTAATTGCTCACCGGAGTCGTTGTCACCGTCGGTTGCGCTCAGACGTCGTTGATGGAGAAGCTACAGAGCACGCTAGAGAAAAAAGGAAGCACGGTTAGATGCATAGAAGAGTGGGGAGTATTGGAGCATCAAAGAGAGAGGGAAGCGCAGTCGGATGTTACCAGTAGAGCTCGTCGGAGTGGAGGTGGACGGCGGAGGCGTACTATTATTGTCGCAGTCGAGGCTATGGTGCTCGCGAGGATGAACGGGAATCACAGGGAGATGCGCCAGAGTCTGGGGCATGTGCTCGTGTGGTCGAGGAGGCGAGGGGCGACGACGACTGGCCGGAATTGATGAAAGTGCTCGCCAGAGACAGTGGGGGTTTGGAGAATATTCCGAGCAGCCTGGTGGCCGAGAGAGTCGTGCGAGAGAGGGGAAATGGAGAGGAGGGAGAGGCACTTAAGAGGGCGTGGTCGCGGGGCTGTTTAATGGCGTCATTACTGCGTATTAACTCGAAGAAATGGTGACAGAACGGCCGAGCGAGGTTAGCGCGGTGAGGAAGACGATGACGTGGTCGTGGGGCCAGTTTGACAGCGATTGAGAGAGAGGAGGAGTGGGTCCAGCTAGTCAGCGACTGAGTGGGTTCATCTGCGAGTGTGAAACGTTTTCCCGCGGAAGAGAGAGGGGGTGGGCTGGACTGGGTTAGTTGGGCCTTGTTGGGCTGGGTGTCTGTTTCATTTTTTTTGTTCTGAATGTTTTTCCCTTTTCTATTTCTATATTCTGTTTTGATTTTGTTTAAACTTTTCAAACATCCATTTGAATTCAAATATCAACCAAAATTTGTGTATATTAAAATACTATTTATTAATGCATTTTAAAGTCAAATTTATAATATTTCTTTTATTCTTTTTAGGGTCTTTTAATTATTTAATATAGGCCTTGCATTTATTCAAATAAGGTTTAATAATGTTTTCAAACTTCATTTGAAATCTAAATCTTTCCAAATCTTTTCAGTAGGTTTTATTTGTTTATTTAGATGTCAAATAATTCACCTTGAATTATTTGGAATAATTTTAATATCATTTATTAATCATTTTAAATTGGGTACTTTTCTTTATTCCAATGAAATTAAAATATGGTTTTAATTCCATAAATTTTATTTGGAAGATTTCTTTGATATTATTTAAGTTAATTAAACAACTTTTATTCCACTTGGGTAAATTCCAAATATTATTTTCCCATGATTTAATTAATCATTTCTAATAGGGATTTTGTCTTTATTCAAATGGAAATAGGATTTGGTTAATGCCATTTTATTAATTTGAAAATTCTTTATCCATTATTTTATTTGGATTTGGATTATATTTATTCCATTTGCTTATGGATTGGGACAATATTTAATTTGGTCTTTAAATATTCCTCATTAAATATTTCTTTCTTTATATAATAAAATCCATATCTTTTTATTTATAGATCCAAACTTGGTGATTCCAATTTGTAAATTCTTATTTAATATTTATTTATCCTTTTAAAGATCTTTAGGATTATTTGCTCACCATTTGGTATGGATTTCTAGATAAGTGCTTTATTAGCTTTGGAAATCCAATTCTCTTATCTTATAAATTTCATAAGATTTTATCTATGGTTCCAAATTGAATGAAATCAATTTCTATGGTTTTATAATATTTCTATTTGTCATTCTTCATCATTTGTAAATGTTTGTTGACAAATTTTCATATGGATAAAATCCATGGTCTTAGAGATATCTTTTGAAATGATTTTCTTCCATTAGGTTTTTAGGGTTTTGGTTTATTTCTCAAGTGTTTAAATTTCCAGATGCATTTATGAAGATTGCATTCCACTTGATTTGAATTTAGTTTGGATTCAAAAATTAACCAAAGTTTGTTCAAGATGGGATTTTAAGTTTCCAATTAGAAACAAAAAAAATTCTTTTCACCCTAAATTTCAATAATTAATTATTTTGTTTATTTATTTTTCACATTACAAAATTTGGAAAATTTTGGGATGTGACATTGTTGTACTTTCCATGTTTGTGGGATCCGGAACTCCCACTATCTTCATGATGGGAACGCTTGTGAGACAATCCCGAGATGTGCTTGTTAGAGCTGTGCTTCCTCTTTCTGCTTTCAACTTGTTTCATCTTTTTCTCCAAGATGGTAGCCTTGTCACAGAGTGATTGGTAGGTGGGAACATAGGCAACAAATAACTGCAGATTTAGTTCATCATTCAGTCCTTCGAGGAATTTCTCCTTCCTCTTGGCATCATTATCAACTTCATCCGGTGCATAACACGCCAGATTGTTGAACTCCTCAATATATTCAGCCATGCTGCGGTGACGCTGTTTCAAGTTGTGGAACTCCTTCTTCTTCAAATTCATCACCCCAGATGAGATGTGAGATATTCGGAAACCATCCTCAAAGATAGCCCAAGTTACATCCTCAATGGGAGTGGTGATCTGAAAATTATCCCACCAAGTTGCTGCTGGTCCTTCCAACAGATGTGCTGCAAACCTGACTTTATCCTCGTCGGTCCAGCCGACAGTTACCAAATCCTTGTTCACCGAACGTAGCCAATCATTGGACACCATTCTATCAGTGGTTCCTGAGAACTCTGCAGGTCTCAGTCTTAGGAATGTGGTGAGCATGTCAAATCCTGGTGGATTGTTCGGGTTTTTGTTGTTATTGTTGTTGTTGTTATTCTGATTTTGCATAAAAGTGGTCATCATCTGCATCAGTTGTGCCTATGCTGTCATCAACTGCTGCATCTCGGGGGTGACATTGTTGTTTTTTCGGTTGGGGTTGGCACGTCGAGGAGGCATCTGTGGTTTTCATAAGGATAAGAATGAGATACCCATAGATGCTTATCATGCACAATACATCACATAGACAATCACCAAACCAAGCATCAAAATAACATGAGGTTCAAATGACGTAAACAACAAGTTTGGAAAAGCAAACACACCATAGCAATCCACCCACATGTTGGATGGTCATTGCGACTAAATAATCAAAAGTACGGTAGATGAAAGATAAATGAGTAGTCATCACTACTCCTCTGCATCAACCTCCACATCAACAAGGGTATGACCTGCATTCTCCATAGCTGTCTTGTATTCCTCAACATTGGTAGTCAAGGCCTCTATCTTGGCCCTAAGAGCCCACTTCTGTGAGCGAAGCCTCTCGATCACTCCCTGCTGATGCTTGAGCTCGAAGTCCTTAGCCTCCAGCTCTTCCTTCATCTCCCGGATCTTCTTGTTCAGGTCTTGGGCTATCTTCTCCTGGATCTTGAATTTCTAGTCCTGGCTTTCAAACTTGGCCTCCATTTCCTTGACTATCTCGTCTTGATCCGCGAAGAGCTTGTCCTTCTCTCGGAGATGAACCTGGACCTCGTCATTGCTAAGCATGACATTGGTCCTATCAGTATCTAGGTGCCTAATAAGACCCTCTAGGTCCTGGAGGTACAGACGAATCGGCTCCATTGTCTCTCTAGCATCATCCTCGTACTCAATAGCCTCACCCTCCTTGTTGCGTCTCCCGAAGGGGTGAAAGTAAAGACCTCTGAGCTCTATAGAGTGTCTCCCTACCAGGCGCCCAAGTAAATCCTGCATGACTACATCTAGGCCGTTCTCCTTGTCGTCATGCATCACCTTGAAGGTGATGGTCTCCGTGGTTGGCTCTGCCTGGCATCCTGGCTGAGTGACTCTGAAGCCCCAAAGGTCCTTCCTCTCAAACTTGGTGAGGTGAAGCGTCATTATGCTAGGAAGTGGAAGGTTGAGCACGCTAGTAAGCTCAATGAGACGAGTACCAAAACAAGTTCCCTTGAACTCCTCGGCCGTGTTGATAATAACATTAGGCATCTATTTTTATAAGATAGAGAAAAGTTAGAATCAACATCAATAGAGAAAAATCACAAGCATATCTTTTGCAACAGTCACACAAGTCATGGCATACACAAATCCATTACAAGCATCAAAAGTTAACTTAGACAAATTTTTGGAAATGAAATGATAAGTGTGGTGGTCCAACTAACTATAGGGGTCCCAATCTTAGATAAGATAGAGCCTCCTCTGTTTACAATGCTAGTCCCTAGATCAATAGCTAGCATCCACAGTTAAGATGTAATATCAAGAAACAAAGGTCATAATATAACTTTTATAACCAGGAATAACATAGATTTATTACATCTTACATAGCTCATATGGCTATTACATTACATTGCAGCGGAATAACTATAAGCATGGGGTCCATCATCTTCAAAGTGCCACAGGCAGATGTTGGTTGTAGACTTTGTAATCCTAATCAATCGATCTTCTCTAAAATCAATCAAACCTGCAACATACAAGTTACATCCACAAAGGGTCAATACATTTGAATTGTATTGGCAAGTGATACTATGCTAATATAGTGGAGTCTATCATCTATATGCATTTGGATAAGTGGAGTTGAGGCTTGCATTGCTCAAAATAGATTTTTCTTATCATTTTGAACATACTAAGTTTTTGCTTGACAAAATCACTTCCTCAATCAAAGATTTCAAGATCCTTGTACCAAGCCATCTCTCCATCAATGATTGAAGATTTCAAACAACCCTTGTTCAAACCACAAGATTTTAATTTAGAAATTGGAATGATGAGATTCTTGATTGCTTCCATGTCTTGATGCTCAAATTGTCCTTTACCAGGGACATGGCTAAGTACTTAGATTTTACACTCTGCAGAGGTGGTGCACTTTACCCACAAGACTTGGTTTCCCAAGACAAAATCTTTCAGAAGCCTTCCCTTAGACCAAAATGGACGCGTTCCAACCTATCAAACACTACCACCCACTGTCCATTTGGCTAAGATCTTGCAACCTATATGATCATGGCAGAGCCCATATTGCCAAGTGGTTGCACTTGAAGCTTCTCAACATTTGACATCTCAAATCCCTTTGTTTCCTGGGTGGCATTCCACAAGTGAGATACACAATCCAAGCCCATGGCAGTGTGAACCACTCAACCATTCTCCACCAAGCAAGCCCATTCCACCCAGGTGATTCATTAACTTAGTTGTTTTATTAAACAAAACTTAAGTCCTCAGACTTATAATATTTTTCCATAGTGTGAATATATATTCCACCCATGTTTCTTATTAGCTAGGCTAATCTTAATAGTAGTAGGAATCTTTAACGTAGGAAAATCCTACTAAGGATTTATCTACTAGGTTTTCTTATAGTAAGGTCTATACTTAGCAAAATCCATGCAAATTTTACTTAGCAAAATCACTAATGCATAGTGAAAGTAATAGGACAAAAGTATGAAGCATCACTTGCCTTTTTGGAAGGGAATGGTGGTTCACTCCTTGATCTTGCTAGTCTCACACTTCACTACAGGTCAATCAATCAAACACTAATTCAATTTACATTCCAAACCAATAATCACTCAAACAAATGCACACACACAAAACAATGGAAACCAATTCATGCATGAGAGCATGCACAAGATAGTTTTATTTTGCAAAGGGGTCTCTATGGGGTTTCTAGACTTTGTAAGATCCAAATTGGTCATTTACCAAAGTGGCAAAGTCATTAGCAAGAGGGTTTTGTCCAAAAACTATTTTAAATCCATTTATCATTTCATGTGGTGAAAAATGTTTTTATTAAGGCAAAACTCTTAAGTTGTTCACCAAATGAGTTGGCAATTTGCAAAACTTGTTGTTTTGGGTCAGTGGGTTTGATCAAACTATTTTCTCAAAGTTTTCTTTCCATAAACATTTTTATAATAAAATCAACAATTTTATTTGGCTAGAAATGGACTAAACTAATTAATCCATTCCCAAATTTTCAAAATTCATTTTCCAAACCATGGGTTGGTTCCTAGGGTCAGTAAGGTCACAACAAACCAATTGGCAAAGGTTTGATCTCAAAAATCATTTTAAAATGATTTTTCTAATGTTAGCAAGCACACAAAAGAATCTGCAAAATCAAACAATCTATAAAATACTATTTGCTAAAATAAGGGTAGGGTTGGCTAGGTCTTGTTCTCCTGAATCCATTGATATAAAATTTGCCAAATTTGGACGTGTGGTTTGAAAGTTACAAAGGTTTGAAAATGGCTTTTAAATCTGGTTTCTAATTCTGTTTTTAACCAGAACAGGGACACGCGTCGAGCCGTGATTGGCCGGTACCGCTTCGTGAGGATCGCATAGCTGCAAACCGTCGGATTTAAAGGGATCTGTGCGGCTCTGATCAACGCATACCTCTTCGACCTAATCTAATCTCAGCCACTGGATGATAATCCAACGACACACAGCCGCTTGACCAGCAACTGGCGGCGCTGCGTGGCGGTGACTGGCGGCGCGGTCAGACGTGGACAGTGCCGGCGATTTAGGAAGCGAGGGAGAAGGTGAGGGTGCTTACGGTGATCGCGGTGACGCTCTGATGCTCAAGGTGCTCGTCGTTGGGCAGGGGGCACACGGAAACGGCGGCGATTGCTCGTCGGAGACGTCGTCGGCGTCAGGCTTGCTCAGGCGTCGTCGAGGACAAGGCTACAGCGCGTACTGGGGCAAACGGAAGACAGGGTCAGATGCGCACAGTCCTGGCGAAGCTGTGTGCATGATCTAGGAGGCGCGGGGTGGTCGGAGTTCACTTGAAATGCTCGACGGAGCAATGGCAGACGGCGGCGCACGCTTGGTGTCGTTGTTGCTGATGCTCAGGGGCGCCCGCGGTTGAACGGAGGGTGCTGGAAGATGTGTCGAGGAGTGGGGAAGTTGCTGGGGTGGTGGAGGGGTAGTGGGGCGATTCGTGCTCGCCGGAATCGGACGAGAACCTCGTCGGAGCAGAGGATGCTCAGGTAGAAATTGAGGCGGCCTGGGGGTGTGTCGAAGGGGGGCGACAGAGAGGAACCAGAGAGGAGAGAGGGGCGCTTTAACTTGCTTGGTCAAGGGCCTGAGTAACGGTGTAGTTAACGCGTATTACGTCGCCCTTAATTTTGCCTGCAACGGCCGGCGAGGGGGAAAGGTGTGGTTCGCGGGTGGGGAAGAAGGGCAGTAGGGTGTGGGGTCCGCTGGCAGTGAAAGAAAGTAAGAAGGGGAGGGGTCCACATGTCATTGTCTGCGCGGGTCAGATAATTGGTTCGAATCGTTTTCTGCGGGGGAGGAGAGTTGGGCTGGCTTGCTGGGCCTTGTTGGGCTTCTGGGTTGGGTTGGCCATTTCCTATTTTTTCTGTCTGATTCCTTTTTCCTTTTCTCATTCTATTTTCCTGTTTTGGTTTTCAAACAATCAAACAAGTTTCAATTCAATTCAAACCAACACCAAACTTTGGAAGTTTGACTTGGTTCTGTTTAACATCATAATTCATATTCTAAAATATAATATTATTTTTAAATCTTTTTAGGTTCCATTTATTAATTAAATAAAATGGACTATGGTTTATTAATAAAATAGGGTTTGGTTTAATTAGTAAAATCCCCATTTGAAATCCAAATATTTTCAAAAACCAAATCAGTAGGTTTCCTTTGAAAATAAAGAATATTTGGAAAAACTTGTTTATAATAATATAATCCTTTTACTTTAGGGTCCATTAATAAATAAATAAAATGGGCCTTAGTTATTAAATCAAATAGAGTTTGATTTTATTAATAAAATCTTTATTTGAAACCTAAATATTTTTCAAAATCAATTTAATAGGTTTAATTTGGGAAATACATAATTTTTGGAAACTTGTTTTAAAACAAAATAATCTTTTTTTTAGTGTCCATTATTAATTACATTTAATAGATTTTTATTATTAAATCAAATAGGATTTGCTTTATTGGGTTATTTATTTGAAATCTAAAAATATAGCCTAAACACTTTAGTAGGTTTTATTTGTGAATATCAAATAATTAGGAAAACTTATTTTAAATAATTTAATAAGTTTTGATGTTTCAATTTAAATTGGTAAAACCTTTTATTTAAATAAAGTTGGATATTAAATCCTTATTAATTTATTTTAAATAAACCTTTGCTAAATTTATTTAGAATAAAATGTTTTAATTCCAAAACTTGGCCAAGTTTTAATTTGGCTTTATAAAATAATCTTTATTTATAAAACTTCTATTTCATTTGAAAACAAATCTTTTCATTTAATTGTTTCAAAATAATATTTCCAAATGTTTTTATTTTCCTTTTATTAAATGTTTATCTTTTTAAATCCCTTTATTTTAATTCAAATGGGTCTGATGTTCCAATTGATTTAAAAAAGTTTCTTATGGCCCTGAAAATCAAACAAAGTTTTATTTTATTCATTTATTTTCACATAACAAGATTTGGAAAATCTTGGGATGTGACAGGCTACCACCCTTAAAATAAATCTCGTCCCGAGATTTGGGGAGGCTGGGGTTACAAGAAAGTTCAAAACAACTAGGGTACTACCACCCTTAAAAAGTTTCAAACAAAAATTACACATTGTCCTTCTTGGGATTCTGGGAAAAATTTCTCTAAGCAAACTTTTGCATTGTGTCCTTGGTTTCCATTCTTGACTCATGGGCCAAGGTTGAGTTCCTTCATAGACTTGTTTAACTTGTTCTCCATCCTTTCTGGACAATTGTTTGCATAGTGGCCTAGTTTCTTGCATTTGAAACATGTGACAAGGCTGAGATCCCTCATAGGCTGGTTTATCTTATGCTTCATCTTCCCTGGACAGTAGTTTGCATAATGTCCTAACTCTTTGCAGTGTTTGCACATCACTTGGCTAAAATCCTTCCTTATCTTGGGTTTCACTAGCTTTTGTTTGTCTTCTTGTCTCTTCTTCTTTTCTGGGCATTCACTGGCATAGTGTCCCATCTCTTTGCAATTGTAGCATTGCAACAGGCTTATGTCCTTCTTCTTCTTCTTGGGTCTCTCCAAAGCTAAGAGTTCTTCTAGTTCATGTTCTTCATGAGTGGGAGATCTTTCTCTCTTCTTGAGGCATTGATCTTCATGCTTCTTGGATGCATGATCCTTGTCTCCACAAATATTGCTAGCTTGGGTTCCTTTTAGAATAACATCTTTGTCATCCTTGTTGTCATTAGCTTTTTGGAAAAAGTTTTCTCCCATGTTGATCATTTTAGTAATGAGTCCTTGCAACAATTGAGATTGAAGTTTCAAAATCCTTTGTATGGCTGGGTCTAGTTCATTGTTGTTGGCTAAAAGCTGAGTTGTCTCTTGGCTCAACTGGTTTTGGGTTGCTATAAGTTCTCTCATGTTGTCTTCTTGGTTGGTGTTGATGTCATCAACCTTGGAGTCTTTTGGTGTAGTCATCTGTTTGGGTTGAAGGGAGATTAGAATAGGCAAGATATTTCTAAGGAAATATTTCTAAACACACACATCACAATTCACACAAACAATGTGCATGCAATCACAAACAATTATTTCACTCAAACAACAAGGTTCAAGCAAATACTTAGGCAACAAAATATTTTTGTTACACCACATAAGTTGGTGGTTTGACTTAACTAAATTATGGTGGTCCATCTGTATGGTTCACTTGTGATCTTTCCTTCCTTCTTGGTTGCTTCTTCTTACATGAGATCATGATTCCTTGAGAAAAACTTTTGGTCACCATACTTCAAAGTTGTTGATGGTTTCTTCTTATTTTGCATTCCCTCAGTATCTAAGTCTTGAGTAAGATTTCCTTGTTTCACTTGTAGTCCTTAGTGGTATCCAAGTTGGAAATCCTTGGTGAACATGCTGAAGATGTTGAAGTCATTAGAGTTGAAGATGTTGAAGTCATAAGAGTTGAAGATGTTGAAGTCATTAGAGTTGAAGAAGTTGAAGCAGTCCTTTACACATGGTGTAGTCTTTTGGCCATGGGTAGGTTTTTCCATCAAATTTGAAATAGAAGAGATGTAGAGTTGAAACCAAAATGGTTGAGGAAAGAGTTTACAAGTGTTTTTGTAAATAAGTTTTTGAACAAATACAACTCCTATTTTTCTAAGGGTTTTTGTCCAATCCTAGGGTTTACAAATCCTACAGGCAACACAATGCTCTGATACCATCTGTAGGGGTCCCAATCTTAGATAAGATAGAGCCTCCTGTGTTTACAATGCTAGTCCCTGGATCAATAGCTAGCATCCACAGTTAAGATGTAATATCAAGAAACAAAGGTCATAATATAACTTTTATAACCAGGAATAACATAGATTTATTACATCTTACATAGATCATATGGCTATTACATTACATTGCAGCGGAATAACTATAAGCATGTGGTCCATCATCTTCAAAGTGCCACAGGCAGATGTTGGTTGGAGACTTTGTAATCCTAATCAATCAATCTTCTCTAAAATCAATCAAACCTGCAACATACAAGTTACAGCCACAAAGGGTCAATACATTTGAATTTTATTGGCAAGTGATACTATGCTAATATAGTGGAGTCTATCATCTATATGCATTTGGCTAAGTGGAGTTGAGGCTTGCATTGCTCAAAATAGATTTTTCTTATCATTTTGAAAATACTAAGTTTTTGCTTGACAAAATCACTTCCTCAATCAAAGATTTCAAGATCCTTGTACCAAGCCATCTCTCCATCAATGATTGAAGATTTCAAACAACCCTTGTTCAAACCACACGATTTTAATTTAGAAATTGGAATGATGAGATTCTTGATTGCTTCCATGTCTTGATGCTCAAATTGTCCTTTACCAGGGACATGGCTAAGTACTTAGATTTTACACTCTGCAGAGGTGGTGCACTTTACCCAAAAGACTTGGTTTCCCAAGACAAAATCTTTCAGAAGCCTTCCCTTAGACCAAAATGGACGCGTTCCAACCTATTAAACACTACCACCCACTGTCCATTTGGCTAAGTTCTTGCAACCTATATGATCATGGCAGAGCCCATATTGCCAAGTGGTTGCACTTGAAGCTTCTCAACATTTGACATCTCAAATCCCTTTGTTTCCTGGGTGGCATTCCACAAGTGAGATACACAATCCAAGCCCATGGCATTGTGAACCACTCAACCATTCTCCACCAAGCAAGCCCATTCCACCCAGGTGATTCATTAACTTAGTTGTTTTATTAAACAAAACTTAAGTCCTCGGACTTATAATATTTTTCCATAGTGTGAATATATATTCCACCCATGTTTCTTATTAGCTAGGCTAAGCTTAATAGTAGTAGGAATCATTAACGTAGGAAAATCCTACTAAGGATTCATCTACTAGGTTTTCTTATAGTAAGGTCTATACTTAGCAAAATCCATGCAAGTTTTACTTAGCAAAATCACTAATGCATAGTGAAAGTAATAGGACAAAAGTATGAAGCATCACTTTCCTTTTTGGAAGGGAATGGTGGTTCACTCCTTGATCTTGCTAGTCTCACACTTCACTACAGGTCAATCAAGCAAACACTAATTCAATTTACATTCCAAACCAATAATCACTCAAACAAATTCACACACACAAAACAATGGAAACCAATTCATGCATGAGAGCATGCACAAGATAGTTTTATTTTGCAAAGGAGTCTCTATGGGGTTTCTAGACTTTGTAAGATCCAAATTGGTCATTTACCAAAGTGGCAAAGTCATTAGCAAGAGGGTTTTGTCCAAAAACTATTTTAAATCCATTTATCATTTCATGTGGTGAAAAATGTTTTTATTAAGGCAAAACTCTTAAGTTGTTCACCAAATGAGTTGGCAATTTGCAAAACTTGGTGTTTTGGGTCAGTGGGTTTGATCAAACTATTTTCTCAAAGTTTTCTTTCCATAAACATTTTTATAATAAAATCAACAATTATTTGGCTAGAAATGGACTAAACTAATTAATCCATTCCCAACTTTTCCAAATTCATTTTCCAAACCATGGGTTGGTTCCTAGGGTCAGTAAGGTCACAAAAAACCAATTGGCAAAGGTTTGATCTCAAAACTCATTTTTAAATGATTTTTCTAATGTTAGCAAGCACACAAAAGAATCTGCAAAATCAATCAATCTATCAAATACTATTTGCTAAACTAAGGGTAGGGTTGGCTAGGTCTTGTTCTCCTGAATCCATTGATATAAAATTTGCCAAATTTGGACGTGTGGTTTGAAAGTTACAAAGGTTTGAAAATGGCTTTTAAATCTGGTTTCTAATTCTGTTTTTAACCAGAACAGGGACACGCGTCGAGCCGTGATTGGCCGGTACCGCTTCGTGAGGATCGCATAGCTGCAAACGTCGGATTTAAAGGGATCTGTGCGGCTCTGATCAACGCATACCTCTTCGACCTAATCTAATCTTAGCCACTAGATGATAATCCAACGACACACAGCCGCTTGACCAGCAACTGGCGGCGCTGCGTGGCGGTGACTGGCGGCGCTATCAGACGTGGACAGTGCTGGCGATTTAGGAAGCGAGGGAGAAGGTGAGGGTGCTTACGGTGATCGCGGTGACGCTCTGATGCTCAAGGTGCTCGTCGTTGGGCAGGGGGCGCACGGAAACGGCGACGATTGCTCGTCGGAGACGTCGTCGGCGTCAGGCTTGCTCAGGCGTCGTCGAGGACGAGGCTACAGCGCTTACTGGGGCAAACAGAAGACAGGGTCAGATGCGCACAGTCCTGGCGAAGCTGTGTGCATGATCTAGGAGGCGCGGGGTGGTCGGAGTTCACCTGAAATGCTCGACGGAGCAATGGCAGACGGCGGCGCACGCTTGGTGTCGTCGTTGCTGATGCTCAGGGGCGCCCGCGGTTGAACGGAGGGTGCTGGAAGATGTGTCGAGGAGTGGGGAAGTTGCTGGGGTGGTCGAGGGGTAGTGGGGCGATTCGTGCTCGCCGGAATCGGACGAGAACCTCGTCGGAGCAGAGGATGCTCAGGTATAAATTGAGGCGGCCTGGGGGCGTGTCGAAGGGGGGCGACAGAGGGGAACCAGAGAGGAGAGAGGGGCGCTTTAACTTGCTTGGTCAAGGGCCTGAGTAACGGTGTAGTTAACTCGTATTACGTCACCCTTAATTTTGCCTGCAACGGCCGGCGAGGGGGAAAGGTGTGGTTCGCGGGTGGGGAAGAAGGGCAGTAGGGTGTGGGGTCCGCTGGCAGTGAAAGAAAGTAAGAAGGGGAGGGGTCCACATGTCATTGTCTGCGCGGGTCAGATAATTGGTTCGAATCGTTTTCTGCGGGGGAGGAGAGTTGGGCTGGCTTGCTGGGCCTTGTTGGGCTTCTGGGTTGGGTTGGCCATTTCCTATTTTTTTCTGTCTGATTCCTTTTTCCTTTTCTCATTCTATTTTCCTGTTTTGGTTTTCAAACAATCAAACAAGTTTCAATTCAATTCAAACCAACACCAAACTTTGGAAGTTTGACTTGGTTCTGTTTAACATCATAATTCATATTCTAAAATAAAATATTATTTTTAAATCTTTTTAGGTTCCATTTATTAATTAAATAAAATGGACTATGGTTTATTAATAAAATAGGGTTTGGTTTAATTAGTAAAATCCCCATTTGAAATCCAAATATTTTCAAAAACCAAATCAGTAGGTTTCCTTTGAAAATAAAGAATATTTGGAAAAACTTGTTTATAATAATATAATCCTTTTACTTTAGGGTCCATTAATAAATAAATAAAATGGGCCTTAGTTATTAAATCAAATAGAGTTTGATTTTATTAATAAAATCTTTATTTGAAACCTAAATATTTTCAAAATCAATTTAATAGGTTTAATTTGGGAAATACATAATTTTTGGAAACTTGTTTTAAAACAAAATAATCTTTTTTTTAGTGTCCATTATTAATTACATTTAATAGATTTTTATTATTAAATCAAATAGGATTTGCTTTATTGGGTTATTTATTTGAAATCTAAAAATATAGCCTAAACACTTTAGTAGGTTTTATTTGTGAATATCAAATAATTAGGAAAAATTATTTTAAATAATTTAATAAGTTTTGATGTTTCAATTTAAATTGGTAAAACCTTTTATTTAAATAAAGTTGGATATTAAATCCTTATTAATTTATTTTAAATAAACCTTTGCTAAATTTATTTAGAATAAAATGTTTTACTTCCAAAACTTGGCCAAGTTTTAATTTGGCTTTATAAAATAATCTTTATTTATAAAACTTCTATTTCATTTGAAAACAAATCTTTTCATTTAATTGTTTCAAAATAATATTTCCAAATGTTTTTATTTTCCTTTTATTAAATGTTTATCTTTTTAAATCCCTTTATTTTAATTCAAATGGGTCTGATGTTCCAATTGATTTCAAAAAGTTTCTTCTGGCCCTGAAAATCAAACAAAGTTTTATTTTATTCATTTATTTTCACATAACAAGATTTGGAAAATCTTGGGATGTGACACTAACCAAGTACACTACAATCCCCACTCACTTGCCAAGTTGGCTACCAGGGCATCCCTAGAGGCAATCTGTCGATCTTGATCACATGACTCCATTGGTAAGTCTATGATGTCTTCTCTTCAACGTTGGTTAGTAGCCTCTAACTCTTGGGTATGCTTATTTTCTTCTCTAAGGTCATTTTGGGTGTTAAGCATTCTGCACTTAAGTCCATCAGCAGGCTCTTTGATGGTATTCCAAGCTGCACTTCTTGCAGAGTCAAACAATGTTGTGTGCATTTCTTAGTTGGTGACCATATAGAATCCTGACTCCTTGTGGTTATCTTCCTTGTTTTTGTACAAGTGAAGTTGCACCCACCAGTACTCTACTCCTTCATCCATCACGGGGAATCCTTTGTACACAGCTGCACCATGTAGCCCCATGGTAACCATGAGGTTCTTGAGGGCCTTGGGAAATTCAGTCTCACACTCCAAGGTAATGGTCATGAGTGGTCCCTTCCTCACGGCTTCATTGATGGAGTTAATCTACAAATAGAGATAGAAAGAAGATTAGAAAAGTTTACGAGAAGAAAACGATAAGTGCGGAATTTGTTGAATTTTTTTACTTAGTGGCTTCTAATCCAATCCTAGGGTCATAAACCTACAGGAAACACAGTGCTCTGATACCATCTGTAAGATCCCACCTTTATAAAGGTAAAGATCCCTGTGATTGCAATGCTAGTCCCTGGATGAATTGCTAGCATCCACAGTTTAAGATGAAGTACACAGAAACAAAGGTCATTATTACATCGTCATTCCAGAGATATGATTGTCTTTTACAACTCCATAGCCATAGGCTAGTAAAAGAGTTTAACTTAACAATATAAAAATAGAAGTCTTCATCTTCATGTGCCATAGGTAAGCATGTTGAGTGTAGACTCATAACCCCTAATTATCATCAGAGTAACCTGCAACATCACAAGTTACAACCACAGTGGGTCAATACATTGGAATAGTATTGGAAAGTGATACCTTAGTAGAATATTATCATCTAATCACTACATGAATTTGGCTAAGTGTAGCTTAGGCTTGCTTTGCTCAAAATAGGTTTTACCTATCAGTTGAAAACACTAAGTTTTTGTTTGGCAAAACTTTCCCAAGGAACCACCAATAGAAATTAGTGAACCTTCACCCTTGTTCAACCACAAGTTTTAACTTAGAAAATTGGGATGAGGAGATTCTTGATAGATTCCATGTCTTGATGCTCAAATTGTCCAATACCAGGGAGATGGCTAAGTACTTAGTTTCTTCCATCTGTAGAGGTGGTAAACTTTCCCCACAAGACTTGATTTTCACCAAGACAGGACCTTTCAGAAGCCTTCCCCTATACCAAATGGACGCGTTCCAACCTATCATCGCACTACCACGAACTGTCCAAATGGCTAAGTTATTGCAACCTATATGATCCAAGCAGATCCCATAATGCCATGTGGTTGCACTAGAAGCTTCTTAACATTTGGCATCTCAAATCCCTTTGTTCCTGGGTGGCAATGCACAAGTGAGATACACAAGGTAAACCATATAAATGGCCTTGTGTAACCACTCAACCAAAAACCACCAAGCAATTACCATTCCACCCAGGTGTTTCATTCACTTAGTTGTTTTATTAAGCAAAAACATAAGTCAAATACTTAGCAATATTTTTCCATAGCATGTATATATTCCATCCTTGGTTACTACTAGCTAGACTAAGCATGGCAATAGCAAGTATCTTAACTTAGAGAAAATTATAACAATTCTACAACTACTAGGATTTCCCAAGAATAGCATATAGATACTTAGCAAAATATTCATGCAAGCCCTATACAAAAATATTTCTAATGCATAGTCAAAATATTGGGAAATATAAATATGAAGCACCAGTTGCCTTGGTAGTTGGGGGAGTAGCAACAATCCTCACAATCACAATCACCACTAGCACCAAAATCTACACATAAAATGATAGCACCAAATTCACATATCAAAATAAACAAGCAAAAATATATGAATGCATGCAATGCCATGTGATGATTTTTCTAGATCAAACAAGACAAGTGGAACAGTACTGAATCACAAAACAAATATACACTAAATAAACTTTATTTAGTCTTTAAAACATTTTTCAACTAATTTCTATACTCAAAATAAGCCTAAACATGTCTCTACAAAAACAACCCATTTTACATAGGTAATTTATTAAAAAACGTGCATAGTTGGATAGATTTCTTTCTCCTGATTACAATGATATAAAATTTGCAAAAATTGAACATGTGGATCAAAAGTTATGAATTTTACAAGTTTGAACTTATAATAAAAATGTTTCTGTCTTTTTAAATAAAACACATGCCACGCGGTAGCTTCTGATTGGACGATACCGATTCACGCGGATCAGGCTTTCTGGAAAGTTCGATTAAAACGCATCGCACGACTCAGATTTAACATACCTCTTCGCTTAAGTGATCTATTCCTACACGCCCGATCTAGATCTAACGGCCCACATCAAACGAACCAAAAGTCAGCGGCGCTGCGACGGTGGCTGGCGGCGGCGCGGTCAGACGGTGATGTCACCGGCGTTATAGGAAGCTAGAAGGACAGTGGGGTAGCTCACCGTGTTTGCGTGACGATGCTGCTGCTCAAGGTGGTCTTCGTTGGCGGATGGGCGCTCGGAGTCATTAGGGATTGCTTGCCGGAGTTCGTGAAGGCGTCGGTCACGGCCATTCATCGACGTTGCCGAGGATGTAGATCATGCCAGAGAGAAATAAGTAGTGCGTCAGATGCGGGAAGCGATGCTGGTCATGCGATTATCAAAGAGAGGGCAAGGCGCGCTCGGGACTAACTAGAACAGCTCGCCGGAGTTGAGTGCTTCATCGGGCTCGCGCAGTCGTCGATGTTGCCGACGTTCGGGGTTGTCCTAGCACACACAAGCAGTGTTAAACGACGTGCAAGGGTGCAGGGAACGTGCTAGCAAGACCAGGAGACAAGGGGCGGAGAGGGCTCACCGGAATTTGCCGCTGGAGGTCGTCGGTACTGCGGTGGTTTGAGCTCAAATGCGAGCAACCTAGTGGCGGAGCAAGCGAGGTAAGTGAGGGGAAAGATGCGGGGTGGGGAGGGGGTTTTTTAGCCGGAGCCTGGGCGAAGATCGCGCACGTAATTATCAGCAATAACTCGATTTTATGGCGCGGCAGTGATGGCGGAGGAAACAGCCAGCGACGTGGTCGTGGGCGTGAATTGAGGAAGAAGGGGGTAAGCTGGCGAGGGTCCACCGATCAGTGACTGTCTAGGTAGCGCGGGTGCGGTGACAAAAACAGAGAGAGAGGGAAAACCCGGGTGGGCTGGCTAGTGGGTTGTTTCTGCTATTGGGCTCAAATGCTGGCGCCAGCCTTTTTCCTTTTCTCTTATATTTTTCTTTTTCTGTTTTGATATTCTGGATTCAGTTTCAAATGGTTTTCAAATGGGTTTGAATTCAAACTTGTTCTGAATTTTTGTAAAGTAGAACTTGCACCTTTTTGGCTACATAACAAAGTTTCTCACTCAAAATACTTTGGCCTATTGGAATTTAAAAATATACAATGCCTTTATCACTTAATTAATAAAGAAATAAGGATGGTTTTAAATTCATATTTTGTTTTGAAAATCTTTGTCAAAGCTTTGGGAAATAACAATCAATCATAAGATCAATTCTCTTCTTGTCAAAACAAATATTCTATTTTTAGAGTGTAGCATTAAGGCTATTCCCTTGCTTGCATAAAATAATAGATCACAAAGTTTCTGGTTTTGAGGAAATGATCGTAAAATGATTATGAATGCATGAATGATATGCAAACTTTGAAATCATGATTTTTGGGATGTTACAGAAAACTAGGATCACAACTCAGGTGTTTAAATTATATTATGTTTGATGCATGGACAGTCTATTCCTTTTGAGATTTTATTTCCATATATTATTTAGACATTCATCATTTTTGCCTAACAGGATATGGCGTCATGTCTAGTATGCAAGAGTAATTGTGAATCCAGGTTGTCATCGAGCATGAACTTTTGTATCTACTTGTCCGCATCGGATGGGTTCAATAACTCAGTGGTAACAAACAATTTTCTTTCAAACTACACTTTAAGTCTACAATCATTTGTTTAATGTCTGATTCTTTTGTTTTTTTTGCACAGAATATGCCATGCAATTCAAGGTTCATGTTCAATGTAGCCATAAATGAATGTGAGAGTGTGAACTTCAAGGCGCTTGGGCACACCTACAAGATTGACCCAGATAAAAGAAAGAACGGGATTATCATGGGAGGTGAAGGATGGAAGCAATTCGTTACACAGAACGATCTTTGATAGGACTCATGCCGAGGATATCTATTCTCTATTTCTATTGTCTTGGTGGCGAGGAACAAGTATATGAATCAACTGTTGTCTCCCAACGATGTTGCCTTAGCGATGATGAGGTGGAAAACCTCCTACACACCCTACCGCGAATCAACACCTTCATCGGGGTTCCATTTGTGACCCGTTTGACAAGGACAAATATTTTTCAACATAAGATGGTATGCAATATTTATTTACCTTTGTTTGTTCCTTATTAGCTCCATATATATAACTTTTGGTGGTGGTCTGACAAGATTACTTCGTTCTTTTTTATCCATGGCACGGCATCACAGAAATTACCTATGAAAGTGGTTTACTCCATGGATATCCCTGATGATGGCATGACTGGACTATATCTAGGACAATTTGACATCACCCTAGTTTCATACAAGACATAACAACATGGTCGTGTAGTCTTCGACATTCAGGGGTGGAAGGATTTACACCTGAGTGAAGACGATCTAAAGGTTGGACGAGTCGTGCTAATCACTGGCAGGAACACCACACAAAAGAAGTTGGACATGAAGTTTGTGTTCAAGACCATCTAAAGTAGTTGTGGTTGGGAACTCTTAAGTGTAATTAGTATGACGTGTTCTGGAATAGTTAATTTGTTGTTTGAAACTTGATATGAACCCAGTGGCCGGTATATATGCTATGTATATACATAATTTATTTGCCTGTTAGTGCAGTTTGACAGATTTTGCCGTGTATGTTTATGATTGTGTGCACTGGATACTACTACAATGAATTATGGTAGATACTACAAAGAATTGTGAAAGATTTCTTGTCCACATGCATGTATTCCAGTATATGAATATAAGAAACGAAGTTGTACATAATTCTGAAAGATACCACAAATAATGGACATTGGATGTTGTTAATAACGAGGTCACAACATTATTGGAATGGTGTGATGAACATTCATCCGAAGTATAGCATTACGATCAAGGTCATTGTGTTTATATTGCTAGAACATCATACGAATTAATCTTCGTCCTTAGACCATGAGATCATGTTAATCACTAACACCGGAAGAGTATCTTGATAACATCAAACCTCACACCATAACAGGGTGATTATAAAGATGGGTTCAGTGCTAGGAAGATGCTATGTTGAGGCTCATGGATCAAGAGTGAAATTTTTCCATCCAGATGGCGGAGACATATACTCTAGGCCCTCTCGGTGATATCACATTAGTTAGCTTGCATGCAAGTGATTTGACCATTATAATGTTATATCACGGGAACAAGAAAAGAGTACATATAGGTAACGAGATCAAACTACGTATGGGGATAGCGATGATCGAATCTCAGACATGTAATATGTAGCGAGACAAAGGGATTGAGTTACATGCGTATAAGGTTCACACGATCACAGAACTCATCATTGAATATGTGGGAGTCAGTACGGATATCCAGGTCCCGCTGCTAATTATTGATCGGAGAGGGGTCTCGGTCATGTCTACAGTATTCACGAACTATAGGGTGACACACTTAAGGGATACCGACACCATTTTGAGGAAATAATATGCTAGTGAAAGAAAAAGGAAATCACAAGAATTTATTTCACTAGACACTGAAGCTGTTTCGGTTGAAATTGCTGAAACTGGTTCTGCATGTGAAATTTAATACTAGCAAGGGGTTTTATGTGAATGTTTGTTAATTAGAGTAATTAAAAAAATTCCGAATAAATAAATAAAATAGTTTTATTTAAATGAGAGCTTGTATTAAATTTTGTGGAAATTTAATGCATGTGAGTGGATTTTTGAGTGGAGGCTTTTTTATGGGAGTGGAGGATTTTTATTTTGAGTGGGAGTTCCACCCACATGAATGTGGAAGAGGTGGGGGAATCCCACCATGTCTAGGCACATAGCCCCTTGGGTGCCCCCCTCTCCTCCTCTCAAAGCACACCTCCTCTCAAAGGGTCTGTCAACACCCGGTTTTTTAATCCTAGATGTCTGTTATGCCGTACATCACAATCACAGGATTACCATTTTTGCGAGACATAACATATTGGATATCACAGTACATCATCCATTCCAAACCATACATAAAGTCTTACAACAAATAAAGTCTTAATACAATCATAGGAGCGAAATAATGTAATAATAACGGTAGCGTGGGCGAAGCTCCATCTTCATGGTCACAGGCAATGCTGGCGATGAGAGATGATCCTAGTTGTCGTAACCTTCCTGCTATTCGTCCTCCTGATAGTCCTCTTCATAGTCTGGCCACTGGAATATCCAGGGACAAAGCCATGAGTACTCTTTAAGTACTCACAAACTAAGACTAACAAGGGAAGTGGTTTCAGGGTAGGAAATACTAAGCTCTAGGTTGTTTTGCAAATAGCAAGATTTATCTCTACTGAGTTCAGAAGCAAAGAAAGCTAGTTGAAAGTTTTATAACACCTAAGTGGGAACTTAAATTTCATATCACAACCCTGTTGTGGTCAAGTCAAACTCATGAATCATTTCACAAGTCATTTGTGAAAACATATGACGACGGAACAGTATGGCCACTACCACTATCCATAACCGCGGACGCGGATATTCGAATAGTTTGACACTCTGTAGAGGTGGTACACTTTCACCACAACATTCGATACATCCGTCAGGAACATTCCTTAATTCACCATACTCACTATGCGGATAATCAATCCTAACCTTTCAATTACACGCCCTAGTATAGGCACCTCTCTTGTGAGTTTGGCCTCTCAACCATGACCAACTATCATCTTGGGAACTGCACAGGTGGACAATCTTCACAAGGTACCCTCGTCTCAAACCTTGGCTGCAAGGGAACCCATACTAAGGTATATAAACTTCCAGTCAAGCCCTACCCAAATTTCAGGTATTGTGGTTGTACGGTAAAATTGGAATGGTATCGCATCCAGACAACCATCAGTTTTATCAAGTGCTAAGGCTCATGCCTTAACATTTTCATCATCAAAATCATCTGGTGTTCAATAACACATGTCAAACATTTCAGTAGAATGACTCATCATTCCAAGGTTTTCATAACCATTTTCACCAAGTATTCCCATCTAAAGTTATCAAGTTTTATGCTTAGCACTAGCATATACAAGGGAGGGTACATATTAATGAGGGGTGGTAAACAAGTGTATCTTATCTAAGTTCAATCTCATGCCTCAGGATGACATCAAGATTATCTAACTTAGGACAAGTTTTATGCTCTTTATGCCACCTTTAAAATCTTTCTAAGATCTACAAATTACCTAGTAAACTTTGATAAAGAAAATAAAATACTAAGCTTGCAAGTAAAACTAGGATTGGGTATCAAGGGTGTAAGATTGCAAGTAAAACTTGCATGGTTTAGCTTGCTAAGATAGTAGTATAAGCTTTCTAAGTTGCAAGTATTAGCTTGCTCAGTTAATAGCTTGCTTTGTGATGAGCAGTGGTTGAAGTTCTCCTCGGCTTCTTCCTTGTAGTATGCTCCTTCCTCCTCGTATCCTTGGTCGGTACTAGCGTCTATAAATAAATACGAGGTACACAATCACCAAACAATACTTAATTACTTTTATTTATCACACCAAGGTTTTCACTAGATGATCTGGGATCATCACAAACATCACAAAGATTAAGGCAATAGTTTTATTTCCTTTATTTTAGAAAAGTAATTTCTACTCATTGAAAAACTACTTAAGGTTTAATATTCTTCAACTAACACATGGGATCATGTTGACACATGTCATCACCACATATTTCAGTACTTGGGAATGTGATTTAAAGTGGTGTCACAATTTAATAACGTTTAAACTTATTATTTTAATTAAATAAAGTGACTTGAATGGCCTATGGGGCATTCTTTTATTACTTGTTCATTATTTCTGCAATTAAACCTATATATTTTTATATATTCGGAAAGGTCTAGTTAAATGTGATTTTTGAGAGTTGTAATCAACTCAAAACCTTTTGTGGTTGAATTTTGAAAAATGTTTGAATGCAGAAAAGCTTCTACCTTGTTATTTTTACTATAGGTGATCTACAATTCCAAATGAATTAAATCAAACGTTCTTGGATTAAGCATTTCAGAACCATTCTAAAAACATTGTTTTCATGCAATTTTGTTCAGTGAATCGACCTGGGTTGATTTTTGAAACTAGGTACAGAACTAGGTTTGAAACTAAATTGGAAAATATAAATTCAAATTAACTGGGGTGCACGTGATGTTAACTGGGCCGGCCCACAGTGCACAGCGCACGCGCGGGTGGGTTTAAGTGAATAACCTCACCAGTTAGCGAGACAGGGGGTGCGAAGCGGTACGGGGTGATCTAGACTGCACGATCAAACGCTAATCGAACGGCTGGGACCTATCGTCTCCTTCAGGCAATGCCGGTGAGACTGAACCCTAGCGCGGCCAGTGGGGGTCTATGGGGGCTCACCAGGGCTCATGCGAGGGTCGGCGATGGGGGAGAACGATGAAGTCGACGACGACGAACCTCCTGGTACCGGAGGCTTCTAATGGGATGGCTCCAATCAACGGCTACTTTCTTCCTCCTCCACGGCAGACTCCGGCCAAATTCTAGAGATGTGTTGCTCGCCTTGCTACGGGGGTGAGGTGGGGTGGTTCTAAGAGAGAGGGGAGTGAGATGGTGTGCTTAGTTCGAACGGGGGTGGCTTCTATTTATAGTGCATCGCGGGGACCGAAAGGCGTGGGCTAAGCTCGTCGGTATCGTCAGCACAACGAGCTAAAGGCATGGGCGATGATAGGGGGAGGTGTTGTGCTCCCTGGAGAATCTCAACGGCATGGTTACGTGGCGTGGGGCGGTGCGAGACGGTCAGAACATCGCGGTGCTCTGGGCAGGTCCGACGGAAAGTTTTATGGCGCACCACGGCTACGGGTCACGCGACGGCGAACAGGGTTGTCTGGCAGTCTCCTGGGATGGTGGTGATCACGCTTGCACGCGGCGAGGGCGGCGCGCGGTCTGTGCGAGTGTGTCGAGCGTGACACTCTAGACCGCTCTCGGCATGGTCGCAGAGACATTGGGAGCGAGCGTTCCGTGTGGTCCAATGGCTGGCAGGGCTCGAGCGCTGGACAGGAGGTCGCGATGGATGATGGTCAGTGTCCCAAAAATGGTGGCTAGGCTTAGTGCTTTCTTTGGCTAGCTAGCCATGGTCGGCTTGCAAGGGTGCATTCGGGTTGGCATGGCATGGTGCAATGGGTAGGGGCTAGGGGTGGTCAAGGTACTGGTTGGCACTGGGGGAAACAAGAGTGATCAATGGTGAACAATGCTTAGCCAAATTACTGCTCAAAACAGTGAAGTTTGGCCAGTTTGATTTTTTGTCTCCAAGTGTTTGATGAAATGGCCGCAAGTAATTCAAATTTGAATTTTTGGTTCAAACTTGGTGAGTGTACTGGTCGCATCTTAGGTAGTCTCTGGTTGATTGGATTTGTCAAGGTGAACTGGTTTGGTTGGGTTTTGAGAAATGGTGATCTTCCCATATGCTGTAGATTCAATTTTGAATTGTCATTTTAAATAATTTGCCAAATGCTTCTGTAAGTTTGAAAGGGTGGCTTGGGTTCACTTTTACTTGGTCTAGCAAGGGGTGAAAATATATGGAAATGTTTCTGTTTGAAATCTTGGACTAGGAAGACTCAAAGTGGCCTAGTGAGCAAGATTGTCAAAATGACCATTTGCTTTATTTGGTTTGTTTTTTATTTTTCTATTGATTTGTTTCTGCTTGGAAATGTTTCATATGATTTTGATTTCATCTTTAAACCATTCCTTCCTATTTAGATCAATCACACAATTCATACAATCATCACATACACACATGCATTCATATGATTTAATTAACAAAAGTTTTTGTTAACCCTAATTTTGGTGATTGGAATTTGATAACCTTGTTCAATATTTTTGGGATGTTACAGGATCTCTCTCCCCCTTTAGAATGTCCCCATGGTCTCTGATCAGCGAGATACATGTTCCCGGTGGCTTTTTCTGGAAGGATTTGTTGCTTCCTCTGCTTCGTTGGAGCGAGGGCGCGGAGGTTGTTAGGGTACACAGACGTGTGTGCGATCACGGATGCACCACTGCTTTGCGGTGCTGGACGTGATGGTGCTGGACCGGTTAGACCAGATGGACTTCATGACGATCTTGAGATCGGAAAGCGTTCGACTACATCATCCACAAGTACAACCTCGTTAACGCTATAAGGTCTTCGAGGGTATGTATTGTATGGATGTATATCCACCTGTTGCTTGTATCTAGTAGATAGATCTTGGTGCTTTGTTCCCATCATAGGAAATTTTTTGTTTTCTATGTTGTGAACCCTTCAGTGCTATCAGAGTCGGATCTATGCATAGATGCTTTGCACGGGTAGTACAAATATGAGAATGTGGGCGATGATGATCATTTTATTGCTTCTTAGTTGTACTTTGGATATTGGTGGCATAGTGGGATGAAGCGGCCCGGACAAACTTTACATGTCCTCGCACATGAGACCTGTTCCATGCTTGACATGCAACTAGTTTTGCATAAGTGGCTAGCGGGTGTCTGTCTCTCCTACTATAGTCAATATCTATTTTGAAACGAGTTGTCAACAATTTGGTTATCCTCATTGTGGTTCACATTCATAGGTAAGAACGGTTCTATATTCGAAATACCTAAGCCACGTAAAACTTGCAATGGATAAATTATAGGCGTCTAGTTTAGATTGTTACTGGGCTAGTGTCATGATATGGTGTTGTTGTAAGTAGAAGTATAAGTCAATACTCTTACAACACACATAACGTGTAAGTTCCATAGACCTTGGCCTTACACATAGAGGTATGATAGTGATCATACCATGATGCACATAATGGAGATCAAGTGCAAGAACCATATCATTTCACTTATTCACATGTGATGTTTGATTGCATCTTACATTGCTAGTTTAGCGTTTTATTAGCATAATAAGATGATCCCTCATTTAGATATCAAGATAAAAAATGTGTTCTCCCTTAAGTATGCACCAATTATGTTTCATAGCTCCAAGACATCACGTGATGATCGGGTGTTCTTGGATCCACGATCATATTTCGGGTGTAAGACAGTTACACACGCTAATACTAAGGTTCTTACTTGGCGAGCCTAGCATGTACAGACATGGCCTCGGAACACAGACCAAAAGGTTAAGCATGAGTCATATGGAAGATATGATGACCATTTGATGCTCGCATTTGAAGCTACACCGACTCACATGATGATCGGACTTGGTGTAGTGGATTTGGTTCATGTAATCACCAAAAAGACATGAGGGATGTCGTTTTTGAGTGGGAGTTCATTTCTAATTTGTATTAGTAGAACTCAATTTATCATAAATTAAATCAAAGGGAATTTGCATAATTTGTTGTAGTCATCGGCATTCGTTCACCATTGTATGCTTAGTTGTAATTGAGACAATAGAACTATAGAATTTTGGATAATTACTTTACGAACCGGTATCGTATTGTGTTGAGTGTCAATCTAAAGTTTAAAGTCCTATTGCAAATTTTCAGAAAACTTTGTTTACTCCATGAAATTTAATAATTGGTATTAAATCGAGAGTAACAATTCCAGTGTTAGTACCTTAAGTATCATGGTTGTCTCCATGATTCTTGATTGTTTTAATATCAAGTTTATCTAGGAGCTGAAAGAATTGTTTCAGAAACCATCACGTGTGGTAGATATAACGATATCTGAAACAATGTTTTGGTTGCAATATGATAGATTATAATATATGTTCTCATATTGGATGAGAATTTGCAAAGGTTGGAGATGCTAGACATCCTAATCATCCAAAAGGATTTTGGAAAGTAATGTTATACTCACGATTCGCCTTTATAAGGTACATTAGCTTGATCATGAAAGTCGCCATGATAAGTATGAATAGAAGATGTATGTAAAGTGTTTACTACACTAAAATATTACTAAAGAATTGATTTTGAAAGAATGTCGATCATTTGATGATGGTGATCTACTTCAAAGTGCAAGTCCAAAGGTATTATTATTTGAATATACAAGCTTTGGACTATGTGTCATGTATATGGCGCCACTGTTGAAGTTGATAGATTCTTTCAAAAAGGAAAAGGAAATGCTGAAAGAGAATCTATAAAATATATTTGGCAGAAAAGAAAAGACTGAAAATATCCAGTTTAGGTATATAGATGATATACATGTTATTGTTGTATTCTTTGCTTGTTAAACAATGTGGTTCTTGGGTATTGGGTACCGAATTGGTTGGTATGAAATTTCACACAGAACGACGCAATTCATGAACTACAATGGCCTAAGTAACTAGCAAGAGAATATGTGATTATGATCATCAAAAACAAACAAGCCGTTGTTTGTATTTCTCATTGGCATCAAAGCTTGTCTTCAAGATTTGTTTTAATAATAGTTATTTAAATTAGGTTTTATGAGAATAAATATTGTACAAATAATTACCGTATTCCATATAAGATGGATGATTTACAAATCTAGTTGGAGAAATCACATCCATAAAACTATTGCTAAAATTTCGCAAGACAAATGATTAGAAGTTCACTTACGAAGTGACATCACCATTTAAATTATATTGGAAAGAAAACATGAAGAATATCCATATTCATGGATGTTTGGAGTCTTTGATTTGATCAAGTGACGCTTGTGAGACTTTCCTCGGGATAATTAAAACCCCGTTCAAAGGCCAAAGAAGAACGAACGACTAAAATATTGGAATTTATACATATCGATGTATGTAGTCCATTATGTGTAGTTGTAAGCGATGGATTTCAACTTCATATACTTTCTGCGGAAATTTCAGTGAATATTCACTTAGTGAGTAAGAAGTATGAAATATTTGAAAATGTTCAAAGACTTTCAAGATGAAGTGGAAAATCATTGTAACAAGAAAATAAATGATTTATGATTTTATCATAAAGGGATTTATTTGAGTTGGAAGTGTAACAAGAAAATAAATGATTTATGATTTCATCATAAAGGGATTTATTTGAGTTGCAAGTTTAGCAAATCACCTAGATTTACATCTCCCGAAACACCATAGGAGTATGGAGTGTTTGAGATTTGTAATGAAACCTTGTTTGACATGGTTGGATCAAAGATTTGTAATCAAACGATTAAAGATTTAGAGACTATCACTTTTACACTGAAAAGAGCTCAATCTTGATCCGTTGAAATGACACATGGTTTGGGGTAAAACCCAAGTTGTCCTTTCTTAACATTTTGGTATGCTAAGCATAAGTAAGATGTTTACAACCAAAGTCCGATGAGCATGTCTTTATGGGTTATTTCGAATAACCATTGGGTATTCCTCCATAACACCGAGGAAAAAAGCGTTTGTCACTTGAAATGTGAAGTTTCTTCAAAAAGGAATTTTTCGCAAAAGTTAAGTGGGAGGACAATAGAACTTTGATAAGGTTAACGAACCTTAGCTATATGTGCTGAGTTGCGCAGCACCAGAAAATGTTCCGGAGGCAGCCAGAATGCTCATGGCTCACGTGCCTCAAAGGTTGTGGTCATGGAGGTCTAAGTTCCTATTCAACCAAGTAGGTTGGATAAATAATCAAATACTGAGATTTGAGAATAAATCATTATTGTTTGACAAAGAAGAACCGACTACATGCAAAGAAGCGATGATGGGCCCTGACTCCTTCAAATGGCTTGAAGCCATAAAATCCGTGATAGTTCCATAGACGAGAAATCAAGTTTTTTGAACTTGGAACACCCTTCAGAAAGGTGTAAAAACCTATCGGTCGTATTTGGATCTATAAAGAAACAGACATGGATGTTTCACATCTATGAAATAGTCAACATGTCGTAAAGTTTTTACTACAATGTTCAAGGAGTTGACTATGAAAAGATTTGATCTTTCATAGAGATATTTAGTCTAGACGGATTAAAGTAGCCAACACTACATATAATTTGGTATATGGTAGATGAATAAACAAAACAAAGTTCTTCTAAAAGAATGGTTACCTAGGATGTGTGCATGACATGATCCAAAGGGTTTTGTTAATTCAAAGGATTCTAAAAAGGCCATGCAAACTTCAATGGTTGAAGTACGCATCGCGGAGTTGGAATCTTCATCGTGATGAAACTGTTAAAGCAGTTTTCATCAGGAGATGATGAAGATGCTTGCATTTGCAAGAAATTAAGTGGCAGCGCTAAGACATATTTCTAATACATTATGTGGAGGACATCATGCTGATTGGAAATGATGTATCTTTTATTGACAAAGGTTAAGAATTTCATTTCAATGAAAGACTTAGGCAAATCCAGAATATTTAGCATGAATTTCTACCTGGATACACTATGACTCTAATATGGTTATGCCAAACATACATATATGAGATATTAAAGGGGTTCAATATAGAAACGACGAGAAAATGATCTTGTCGTATGGAAAAGAATTGAATCAAGATTCAAGTGTATCGACACATGATAAGTGAAACAAGATTCAAGTGCTTTGACACTTGATGAGTGAAATCACAAGAATGTTTTGATCAATCATACCATGATATGTACACATCCAGATATGTGCTATGCTCTAAGTGGTATGAGCATATACCAGGATGAATCATAAAATTATCATTGGCAATAATAAGGAAATTCTCATGGTCTTTTGGAAGAACTACGAATATATTTGTGTAGAGGTGACAAACAATTACAATTAGCTCATTGTAAAGCGTTACATGGATACTAGTTTTGTTACAAGACACAAATTAAGTTTATCTCAATTTAAACTATGGGTGACACATTGAAATGGAAAGTAGTTTTTATACGTTGGGAACATATCTATAATTTTTTATGCTGCATGCTTGTTTAGTATCTAGTTTGCAAACCTTGTACACCCTTTGAGGTGCTTTTTACATGTTTTCTGGTACTAACCTATTAACAAGTTGCAATAGTGTCAGATGCCTGTTTTCTGCTATTTTTGGTTTCAGAAAATTTAGTAAAGAAATATTCTCGGAATTGGACGGTACAAAGGACAAAGTAAATTACTTTCCGTGGGGAACAAGAAGTCCAGAGGATAGCCCGGGAGGACGGCCAGAGGGGCCAGACCCACCCTAGGCGCGGGTGGGCCCCACCCCGCGCCTGGCTAGGGTTTGGTCGCCCCGGCCGCTGCCTCAGTCTCCCCCTTCGCCTATAAGAAGCCCCAGATGCAGAAACCCTGAGTACCCGATAAGAAATCCAGGAAACCGTCTGTAGCCGCCGCCACCATCGTCCCTAGATCGGGGGGATCTGAAGTTCTTCCCAGCACCCTTTCGGAGGGGAGATCATCCTGGATGCCTTCTCTCTGGTATGATGCATGAGTAGTTCCACCTTGGAATATGGGTCCATGACGTAGCTAGATGGTTGTATCTCCTCCTTTGTGCTTTCATGCATAGATCTTGTGAGCTCCGTTCATGATCAAGATCTAATCTATTTGTAATCATGCATGTTGTGTTTGCGGGGATCCTATGGATATTGAGATTATTATGTTGGATTGATTAATGGTTTTGTCTTTATGATTCTATCATGTCTGTGTTGTTTGTGATCTTGCATGCTCTCCGTTGTAAGTAGTTATCTTGTCCAAGTGGTTGCGAGTGACTCCAAGAGGGGATATTTATGCTGGATAGTGGGTTCATGCCTCTAGTTTCCAAGGGAAGTGACAATAATCTCTTCGATTGTAGATGTGTTGTTGCTACTAGGGATAAAAAACAGTCTCTTGTTCATGGAACATGTGGACTGTTTACCTTACACACTTTTCTTAAAGCAGTTGTTTGTTGCTTGCAACTTAATACTGGAGGGGGTTCGTATGATAACCTGAAGGTGGACGTCTAGTCATAGATGCAGTTGGATGACGGTCTATGTATCTTGTTGTATTGCCCAATCAACCTCATAGGATCTTTCTGACTAGTAATTGCATTGTTATGCCTTGCTCAGTTCCTGTCAATTGCCCTGCTGTAATTTGTTTACCCTTCATGCCATGTTGTTTATCTAAGGAGAGCTCCTCTAGTGAACTATGGACCCCGGTCCAATCTTTACCATTGACACATCTTCCAGTGTTACTTGTTTACTTGTTGGAAACCATGTCACATCCCAAAATTTTCCAAATTTTGTAATGTGATAAATAAATAAACAAAATAATTAATTGTCGAAATTTAGGGTGAAAAGAAACTTTTTGTTTCTAAATGGAAACTTAAAATCCCATCTTGAACAAACTTGAGTAATGTTTGAATTCAACTAAATTCAAATCAAGTGAAATGCATCTTGAAATTTAAACACTTGGAGAATAAACCAAAACCCTAAAACCCTAATGGAAGAAAAACATTTCCAAGTTAGATTAAAATACTAAGGATTTGATCCATATAAATATTTGTCAATAAACACTTATAAATGATCAAGAATGACAAATAGAAATATTATAAAACCATAGAAATTGATTTCATTCAATTGGAACAAAATATAAAATCTTATGAACTTAGTAAGATAAGGAAATTGAATTTCCAAAGCTAATAAAGAACCTATCTAAAACACCATACCAAATGGTGAGCAAATAATCCTAAAGAGATTTAAAAGGATAAAAAAATATCAAATAAGATTTTACCAATTTGAATCACCAAGTTTGGATCTTTAAATAAAAAGATATGATTTTATAAGATAAAGAAAGAAATAATAAATAAGGAGTATTTTAAAAGCCAAATTAAATCTTGGCCAAATCCATAAATAAATGGAATGAATGTAATCCAAGTTCAAATGAAATAAATGGATAAATAAAAATTCAAATAAAATAATAGGGCCCTAACCAAATTCTATTCCATTTGATTAAGACAAATCCCTAATAAGAATGACTAATTAAAGCATGGGAAAATAATATTTGGAATTTACCCAAGTGGAATAAGAGTTATTTAATTAACTTAAATGGGATTTGATTTTGAAATAATTAATATACCCTAAAAAGAATTAATATACCCTAAAAAGAATAAAAGAAATATTCTAAATTTGATTTTGAATTATGTTATATAACAGTATTAAAATCTACACAAAGTTTGGTAGAAGATTGAATTCAAATAGTGCTTAAATTATTTGAATAAAAATCAAAACAAGAATTCAAAATAGAAAAGAAAAAGGTTTTAGTATAAAAAAATGGAACCAGCCAGACCAGGCCCAGTCCAGCCCAGCATCAGCCCACTCCCTCTCTCCCCGCGAGAAAACGTTTCGCACCAGTAAACCTACCCACGCAGTTGCTGACAGGGGACCCCACCTCTCCACTCTCTCTCGCTGACTAGCCAACCCCACCCCCCAGTCATCTTCCTCACCCGGCCGCTGACCACGCCCCCTCCCGGCCATTCCTGGCGTTACCTCCCCGGCGTAATTCCGCGATAATGGCTCAGTAATCAACGCTCGCGACCACGCTCGATTAATAGTCTACTTCCCCTCTCCATTTTCCCCCAACCAACGCCACCAGAGAGCCACCGGGCTGCTCCAATTTCATCTCGCACCGCCGCGGCCTCCGACGAGCTTCGCAAGTGATTCTGGCCACACCTCACCGCGCCTTGCCCCCTTGACCACGCGAGCTTGTTCCCCCTCAACCTCTCCACCTCCCAGTAGCCTCGGCTTGCTCGCGCTTGACCCACAGCATCGGCAACAACGACAACCGAGCATCGCCACCGTCTGCTCCTCCTCCTGCCCCTCTCCCCCTCTTTCACATTCGTGCACTCACCACAACCTTCCGCATCTAACTGCACCCTCTTTCTCTCTGGCATGACCCGTAGCGTCGCCTCCGTCAACGTCTGAGCGCACCCGTCGCCAGAAGCTCCTCCGGCGAGGAATCCCCGTTGTCACCGTGCGCCCCTTCGTTGACCGAGACCACTCCGAGAATCAGCGCTCCACGACGAACACGGTGAGCCTATCCTCCCTCTCCCTCCCTTCCTGGAATAGCCATAACGCCATCGCCAGAGCGGCGTCGCTGCCGACCACCGTCACAACGCCACCAGTTCTTGGCAATGCATTAGGAGCCGTCCGATCTAGATCCGAGTGATGCGATAAATTGACTTATCGAAGGGGTATCCTTTGATCTGATCCGTGCGATGCCCTTTAGATCCAATGGCCTGTATCTGTTGATCCACGCGAACGTTTTTTGCCCAAAAGAATTTCTCCACGTGGCCTAGGTTTAGATTTAAAAAACCAGAAACTGTCCTATTAGATGTTTGAACTTGTAAATTCCATAACTTTTGATCCACACGTCCAAATTTTGCAAATTTTATATCAATGGAATCAGCAGACCAAGTTATATCCAACCATGCACTTTGTTTAATAAATTGCTTCTGGTAAAATGGTTATTTTTGCAGAAACTTTTGTAGACATAATTTTAATATAAAATTCATTCTACAATTATTTTTGTGATAAAGTCTTTGGCGAATGGATTGTTTTGAACCTGCTGACCATATAAACTAACTTGTGGATTCAAAAACATATTTTGTTGGGCAAAAGAATAAATCTTTGATTTAGAACATTTGTAGTCAAATAAAAATGTTGTTTATATGTTAAAAATACTTTTTGGAGAAAAATCTTTGGGAAATGATTTGGATTAAACTCTATGACCCCAAAAACCAAGTTTTAGAATTAAAAATATGTTTTGTGAACCCTATAAAGATTATTGCCTTACTAAAGGCATTTGCAACAACATAAAATATTAATTTAGAGTAAAAATGGTTTATAGGTGAAACCATTTGCAAATGGTTTTAACATTAAACACTTGACAATAAAACACCAACATTTGTGTTTAAAAATGTAATTGTAAAACACTAGTAAATATTACTTTGGTTTGAACCATTTCTAGCAAAATAAAAATGACTTAAAATGGCCATTTTCAATAACTTGATATCAAATGATTTTGCCACACTTAGAAATGACCTTTCCACTTTGTGTAGAGGTGACAAACAATTACAATTAGCTCATTGTAAAGCGTTACATGGATACTAGTTTTGTTACAAGACACAAATTAAGTTTATCTCAATTTAAACTATGGGTGACACAATGAAATGGAAAGTAGTTTTTATACGTTGGGAACATATCTATAATTTTTGATGCTGCATGCTTGTTTAGTATCTAGTTTGCAAACCTTGTACACCCTTTGAGGTGCTTTTTACATGTTTTCTGGTACTAACCTATTAACAAGTTGCAATAGTGTCAGATGCCTGTTTTCTGCTATTTTTGGTTTCAGAAAATTTAGTAAAGAAATATTCTCGGAATTGGACGGTACAAAGGACAAAGTAAATTACTTTCCGTGGGGAACAAGAAGTCCAGAGGATAGCCCGGGAGGACGGCCAGAGGGGCCAGACCCACCCTAGGCGCGGGTGGGCCCCACCCCGCGCCTGGCTAGGGTTTGGTCGCCCCGGCCGCTGCCTCAGTCTCCCCCTTCGCCTATAAGAATCCCCAGATGCAGAAACCCTGAGTACCCGATAAGAAATCCAGGAAACCGTCTGTAGCCGCCGCCACCATCGTCCCTAGATCGGGGGGATCTGAAGTTCTTCCCAGCACCCTTTCGGAGGGGAGATCATCCTGGATGCCTTCTCTCTGGTATGATGCATGAGTAGTTCCACCTTGGAATATGGGTCCATGACGTAGCTAGATGGTTGTATCTCCTCCTTTGTGCTTTCATGCATAGATCTTGTGAGCTCCGTTCATGATCAAGATCTAATCTATTTGTAATCATGCATGTTGTGTTTGCGGGGATCCTATGGATATTGAGATTATTATGTTGGATTGATTAATGGTTTTGTCTTTATGATTCTATCATGTCTGTGTTGTTTGTGATCTTGCATGCTCTCCGTTGTAAGTAGTTATCTTGTCCAAGTGGTTGCGAGTGACTCCAAGAGGGGATATTTATGCTGGATAGTGGGTTCATGCCTCTAGTTTCCAAGGGAAGTGACAATAATCTCTTCTATTGTAGATGTGTTGTTGCTACTAGGGATAAAAAACAGTCTCTTGTTCATGGAACATGTGGACTGTTTACCTTACACACTTTTCTTAAAGCAGTTGTTTGTTGCTTGCAACTTAATACTGGAGGGGGTTCATATGATAACCTGAAGGTGGACGTCTAGTCATAGATGCAGTTGGATGACGGTCTATGTATCTTGTTGTATTGCCCAATCAACCTCATAGGATCTTTCTGACTAGTAATTGCATTGTTATGCCTTGCTCAGTTCCTGTCAATTGCCCTGCTGTAATTTGTTTACCCTTCATGCCATGTTGTTTATCTAAGGAGAGCTCCTCTAGTGAACTATGGACCCCGGTCCAATCTTTACCATTGACACATCTTCCAGTGTTACTTGTTTACTTGTTGGAAACCATGTCACATCCCAAAATTTTCCAAATTTTGTAATGTGATAAATAAATAAACAAAATAATTAATTGTCGAAATTTAGGGTGAAAAGAAACTTTTTGTTTCTAAATGGAAACTTAAAATCCCATCTTGAACAAACTTGAGTAATGTTTGAATTCAACTAAATTCAAATCAAGTGAAATGCATTCTTCATAAATGCATCTTGAAATTTAAACACTTGGAGAATAAACCAAAACCCTAAAACCCTAATGGAAGAAAAACATTTCCAAGTTAGATTAAAATACTAAGGATTTGATCCATATAAATATTTGTCAATAAACACTTATAAATGATCAAGAATGACAAATAGAAATATTATAAAACCATAGAAATTGATTTCATTCAATTGGAACAAAATATAAAATCTTATGAACTTAGTAAGATAAGGAAATTGAATTTCCAAAGCTAATAAAGAACCTATCTAAAACACCATACCAAATGGTGAGCAAATAATCCTAAAGAGATTTAAAAGGATAAAAAAATATCAAATAAGATTTTACCAATTTGAATCACCAAGTTTGGATCTTTAAATAAAAAGATATGATTTTATAAGATAAAGAAAGAAATAATAAATAAGGAGTATTTTAAAAGCCAAATTAAATCTTGGCCAAATCCATAAATAAATGGAATGAATGTAATCCAAGTTCAAATGAAATAAATGGATAAATAAAAATTCAAATAAAATAATAGGGCCCTAACCAAATTCTATTCCATTTGATTAAGACAAATCCCTAATAAGAATGACTAATTAAAGCATGGGAAAATAATATTTGGAATTTACCCAAGTGGAATAAGAGTTATTTAATTAACTTAAATGGGATTTGATTTTGAAATAATTAATATACCCTAAAAAGAATTAATATACCCTAAAAAGAATAAAAGAAATATTCTAAATTTGATTTTGAATTATGTTATATAACAGTATTAAAATCTACACAAAGTTTGGTAGAAGATTGAATTCAAATAGTGCTTAAATTATTTGAATAAAAATCAAAACAAGAATTCAAAATAGAAAAGAAAAAGGTTTTAGTATAAAAAAATGGAACCAGCCAGACCAGGCCCAGTCCAGCCCAGCATCAGCCCACTCCCTCTCTCCCCGCGAGAAAACGTTTCGCACCAGTAAACCTACCCACGCAGTTGCTGACAGGGGACCCCACCTCTCCACTCTCTCTCGCTGACTAGCCAACCCCACCCCCCAGTCATCTTCCTCACCCGGCCGCTGACCACACCCCCTCCCGGCCATTCCTGGCGTTACCTCCCCGGCGTAATTCCGCGATAATGGCTCAGTAATCAACGCTCGCGACCATGCTCGATTAATAGTCTACTTCCCCTCTCCATTTTCCCCCAACCAACGCCACCAGAGAGCCACCGGGCTGCTCCAATTTCATCTCGCACCGCCGCGGCCTCCGACGAGCTTCGCAAGTGATTCTGGCCACACCTCACCGCGCCTTGCCCCCTTGACCACGCGAGCTTGTTCCCCCTCAACCTCTCCACCTCCCAGTAGCCTCGGCTTGCTCGCGCTTGACCCACAGCATCGGCAACAACGACAACCGAGCATCGCCACCGTCTGCTCCTCCTCCTGCCCCTCTCCCCCTCTTTCACATTCGTGCACTCACCACAACCTTCCGCATCTAACTGCACCCTCTTTCTCTCTGGCATGACCCGTAGCGTCGCCTCCGTCAACGTCTGAGCGCACCCGTCGCCAGAAGCTCCTCCGGTGAGGAATCCCCGTTGTCACCGTGCGCCCCTTCGTTGACGAACACGGTGAGCCTATCCTCCCTCTCCCTCCCTTCCTGGAATAGCCATAACGCCATCGCCAGAGCGGCGTCGCTGCCGACCACCGTCACAACGCCACCAGTTCTTGGCAATGCATTAGGAGCCGTCCGATCTAGATCCGAGTGATGCGATAAATTGACTTATCGAAGGGGTATCCTTTGATCTGATCCGTGCGATGCCCTTTAGATCCAATGGCCTGTATCTGTTGATCCACGCGAACGTTTTTTGCCCAAAAGAATTTCTCCACGTGGCCTAGGTTTAGATTTAAAAAACCAGAAATTGTCCTATTAGATGTTTGAACTTGTAAATTCCATAACTTTTGATCCACACGTCCAAATTTTGCAAATTTTATATCAATGGAATCAGCAGACCAAGTTATATCCAACCATGCACTTTGTTTAATAAATTGCTTCTGGTAAAATGGTTGTTTTTGCAGAAACTTGTGTAGACATAATTTTAATATAAAATTCATTCTACAATTATTTTTGTGATAAAGTCTTTGGCGAATGGATTGTTTTGAACCTGCTGACCATATAAACTAACTTGTGGATTCAAAAACATATTTTGTTGGGCAAAAGAATAAATCTTTGATTTAGAACATTTGTAGTCAAATAAAAATGTTGTTTATATGTTAAAAATACTTTTTGGAGAAAAATCTTTGGGAAATGATTTGGATTAAACTCTATGACCCCAAAAACCAAGTTTTAGAATTAAAAATATGTTTTGTGAACCCTATAAAGATTATTGCCTTACTAAAGGCATTTGCAACAAAATAAAATATTAATTTAGAGTAAAAATGGTTTATAGGTGAAACCATTTGCAAATGGTTTTAACATTAAACACTTGACCATAAAACACCAACATTTGTGTTTAAAAATGTAATTGTAAAACACTAGTAAATATTACTTTGGTTTGAACCATTTCTAGCAAAATAAAAATGACTTAAAATGGCCATTTTCAATAACTTGATATCAAATGATTTTGCCACACTTAGAAATGACCTTTCCACTTTTATAAATGACAAATAGATATTTTAGGATGTCCATAACCTATTGAAAACCACTTTTACAAATAAAACAATCCTTAGCATGCTTGCATGCATTGCTTTGTTTCTATTATTTTATGTGATGTTTGCTTGAATGGTAGATTGAATATTGCTTGATTGGTTGAATTGTAGTGGAAATTGAAGAGTGTGAATATTGCAAGATAAAGGAGTGAACTTATAATTCTCTACCAAAAAGGCAAGTGATGCTTCATACTTTTGTCCCATTATTTTCACTAAGCATTATTGATATTTCTAAGTAGGACTTGCATGGAATTTTTGCTAAGTATAAACTATGCCATGGGAAATCCTAGTAGATGAAACCTTAGTAGAATTTTCCTAAGTTAAGATTCCTACTACTATTATGCTTAGCCTAGCTAGTAGCAAACAAGGGTTGTTTATATTCATGCTATGGAATATTTATAAGTCAAGGACTTGTGTTTTGTTTAATAAAACAACTAAGTGAATGAAACACCTGGGTGGAATGGAAATAATGGTTTGTGTTGAGTGGTTACACAAGGTCCATTTCTATGGTTTACCTTGTGTATCTCACTTGTGGAATGCCACCCAGGAACAAAGAGATTTGAGATGTCAAATGTTGAGAATCTACAAGTGCAGTCACTTGGCATTATGGGCTCTGCCTGGATCATATAGGTTGCAATAACTTAGCCAAATGGATAGTTGGTGGTAGGGGTTTGATAGGTTGGAGTGCGTCCATTCTGGTCTAAGGGAAGGCTTCTGAAAGATCTTGTCTTGGTGAAACCAAGCCTTGTGGGGAAAGTGCACCACCTCTGTAGAGTGAAAAATCTAAGTACTTAGCCATGTCCCTGGTAAAGGACAATTTGAGCATCAAGACATGGAATCTATCAAGAATCTCCTCATCCCAATTTCTAAGTTAAAAACTTGTGGTTGAACAAGGGTGAAGGTTCACCAATTTCTATTGGTGGATCCTTGGGTGTTTTTGACAAGCAAAAACTTAGTGTTTTCAAATGATAAGGAAAATCTATTTTTGAGCAAAGCAAGCCTAAGCTCCACTTAGCCAAATGCATATATATGATAGACTCCACAATACTATCATAGTATCACTTGCCAATACAATTCAAATGTATTGACCCTTGTGGCTGTAACTTATTATGTTGCAGGTTTGTTTGATGTTAGTGAAGTGTGTGTTGATTAGGATTACAAGTCTACAACCAACATGATTACCTGTGGCACTTTGAAGATGAAGGACCCCATGCTATAGTTATTATGCTGCATTGTAATGAGATAGCCAATTGAGCTATGTAAGATGTAATGAATTATTTTATTCCTGGTTATAAAGTTGTATTATGACCTTTGTTTCTTGATATTACATCTTAACTGTGGATGCTAGCTATTGATCCAAGGACTAGCATTGTAAACATAGGGATCTCTACCTTATTAAAGGTTGGGACCTCTACAAACCATTACCTTCCGCACCATACGTTTAATCCTTTATTACAGCAAACCGGTGAGCTTGACAACCTGAAAGGATACGGATGTCGCCTAGAGGGGGGGTGAATAGGCGATTAAAACTTTTCCTAGAGTGGCTCAACAAAGGCGGAATAAAACTAGTGTTTACATTGTTAAGCACAACCTAGAACATCTAATGTTCACCTATGTGCACCAACAACTTATGCTAAGCAATACAAGCAACAAAGTGATAGCAAGATATATATATTACTTCAAGCACGAAGGCTATCACAATGTAAAGTGCATAAGTAAAGAGTTCGGGTATAGAGATAACCGAGGCACGCGGGGACACCGATATTTTACCGAGTTCCTCCGAACATGGAGTATGTCTCGTTTGGAGAGGGGGTGGTATCAAACCACCAACTCCACAAAAGGCCTCCCTTATTCTCTGGTGAATCTCACCCCAACGGGATCGATCCACGCTTCCACTATCGGTGCACTTGTCGGTGGCAACCGGAACCTCTCACAAGGTTGGGGCACTTCTCCACAACTTAATTGGAGGCTCCCAACAAATGCCACAAAAGTCCACAATGCCACCAAGGCCACGAACCGTCTAGGGTTCCAAGAACCCAAGAGGACAAGCTCCAATGAGAAAATCAAACCAAATCCTCCGAGGAGAACTCAAACCGATGCACCAAATGCAAATGGCAAGAACACCACAAAGGTGCTCAAATCCCTCACTCTCAAGTTCCAACAAAGCTACTAAAGCTATTGGGGGAACAAGAGAGGAGGAATCAAAGAGAGACACAAAATCCCCCAAAATATAGATCCCCAAAGATGCACTCACAAAGAGATGAATCGGTTAGGTCAAAACGTGGGGCTAGATCTCGTCTCTGTTCCACTCAAATATGGGCAAGAATCATCAGAGGGAAAATATTAGGCAAGCTTCAAGATCTAGAGCTAGTGTGGACAATGTTTAGCCTAATAGATAAGAGAGAAGTTAACTAAATTCAAAACGGGCAAAGCCTTAAATAGGGCCCAAAAAAATCTAGCCATTGGGGCAATTTTTCTGTCTGGACCGGTAGATAGTTCAGCAGCGAGCGAGAACAGCCACGCGCATGCAAGCAAAGAAAAAGGGGCAGAGGGTCAACGGGCGCATGTGGTACAGGGAATCAGCAGCTGCACGGTGCAGCAGCGCCAACAGCTATCATCGCATGCGCGCGCGAGGCTAGCAGCTAGTGCAACAGTGGCAGCCGCATGCAGCCAGCAGCGCAGCACGCAGCGCGCATGCAGCAGTAGCTAGCAGCAAGGGCAGTGCGGGGCCAGGCAGCGCATGTGGCCAAGCGCGGGCCCCTCCTCGCATGCAGCTAGGCGCGGCAGCGCGCGCAGCGGCGCCAAACGAGAGGCGGGCAAAGCAGCTGCAGCGCGCCAGGCGGTGGGGGCGGGCGGACGCGGAGGCCAGCAGCAAGCGAGCGGGCAGCAAGGCAGCAGCGAGGATTTAGGCAAATCGAGCGACGCGCACAGATCTAGATCTGGGAAAAAATCTGGACCAAACGGTACTACCGGCCCACCCGGGCGGTATTACTGGGCAGGCCGGTAGTACCGGATTTAGGTACCTAGCCAGACAGAGAGAAAACGGGCCGTTTTTTAGGCCCGAGCGGTAGTACCGGCCTGCCCGGGCGGTACTACCGCTTGGCCCAGAAAACAGACAGACATGCAAATATTCAAACGGCAATAATTTTTGACTGGAAGCTCCGATTGACCTGATTTAAATTGCGTTGGATAGAGGACGACAAATTGCGTTGGATTCAAATTGATTATCACCAAGTGAGAAAGTATCAAGTAGAATAATGTGATATACCACACTTTGTGAGAAACCGAAAAGCCGCATAAATCAAAATCGCAACAAGATATATATGGGAGATCCGATTTTGATGAACAAGAGCTTGCTATGGAGATTACCACAAGCTCTATATCCTCACATGGGTAAGACCAAATAACAACTAAATACGATGATGCAAGTATGCAAAGGTTTGAGCTCTTTCCGAACGATGTGACCGAATTACTCATACGAGAGCCCCTCTTGATAGTACGGTTATCTATCCTAAACTCGGTCTCACACACACAACGTGAGACCGGCAAAAGGGAAAACCTATCAAGATTATAACTTTGCCTTGATGATTCCACTTGAGCTCAATGTAGACGATCTTGCCCTTCTCAAGATGGAACGCCTTTCTTAATTCCTCATCATCGACCTCGCATATTGAGTTTGCACAACATTTCTTCTTTGCATTTCATCGACCTTGAAGCCAACACATGCTCCAAGCGATGCCAATGGGGGCCCAACATGTTCTTTCACAACCTCACAGTTCGTTGGGGCAAAGTATTGAGTTTGTGTTGTGTAGGTCTCCACATTGCTTGCAACACTTGTGTGATGTTTCTTTCCTCCTTCTGGTTCGATAACCTCGGTCTCAAATGAGGGAAAACTTGATGCTTGCTCTTCACACCCTGCGCTTGGGGTTACCAACAAAGTGCCACGTCGAGCACCATCAAGTCTTTCTGGCGCTGTTGCCGGGGAGGCTAAGGACGTCTTCACTAGGGGATTCCTTCACTTCCTTTCTCTTTACTTTGTTTTTAGTTTGTTTTGTTTCTTTTGCTTGGTTTTGTTAGCCTCTTTTCAAAAAAACCCAAAAAATTAGTCTAGTTTGGTTTGCTTATATTCAAAAACACAAAAATGTAGTTCCTACTCTCCCCACCTTTGCCAAAATGAACTCTGCTGAGAACAAAAAGTTGTGTGACTTCACTAGCACCAACAACAATGATTTCCTAAGCACTCCTTGTGACACCCCCGGGATCAGGGCTAAACAAATCCCAGACCTCCGTCTGACATAAGTTTAACCTTGAGCTCGAGAATATCCAGTGAAGAATCGATAACACAACAGTGACCCTACGACACAAAATTTATTACAGCAAGCTCATAACTGAGCAGAGAACCAAATTATTACAAAAATAGGTCACTAACCACAAACATCAAACAACGGAAGGCAAATTATGCTATTAAGTATAGCAAACTTAACAAATGTCCTAAGAGGGCTGAAGCATAATGATGACGTCCCAGCCCATAGATTCTAGTCTGCCGGCCGGGAACCCCAAGCTACTCGTCGATGTCGATGTAGTACGGAACTCATCTTCAGGTGAACACTTACTCTTCCAAAAGTAACAACAAAGCAAGGGTGAGTACAGGGTGTACTCCGCAATACTTCGGGCTAGTGGAGTTGTTTTGCATAAAGCCATCTTTTGTTTATAAAAAAAGAGGGAGAAGAAGCTCATCTAATCAGAATATTTTAAAAGGGGATAAGAGAGCGACATCTCCGGAATATTGATCATCATATTTTAATATCCACCAAATCATCATCACCTGAACTAGGATCACCCCCTCGTACCCATGAGGAAGCATACTTAAGAACATGTTGATCCACCAAGTTTTACGATTAGGTTAAAGTTCTCTATGATCTTAGAATTGGGTCACCAAGCGTTCATAAGCGTGAACACGGATTTTCGAAAAGATTTAACCCTGCAGGGGTGTACAACTTTACCCACACGTACCAACCGACTCTTAATGCCAGATCATTAGCCCTCTTCCTTGGAAGGCCGGCAGAGGGTGTGGTTGGACACGACCTTTACCTTGCTTTCGCCGATACCATGAGTCACGCAATAAGTATGGTTCTGTCGTAATGGGTCAAATCCCGAAGCTGGTACTTAAAGATGTGAGGCGAGGTTGGTTAACAGGGGAGCCATCTACCCCAAGCAACCCGGTCCACGCTTACCTACCTGTAATGAATGCACCTTCCCCCGCCAAATCTTTCAAAAGGTTTTCTATGCATATGTCTAATGGAACGCCCGAACTATGTGACTCATGGAATCTACTAGGCAAGTTAATCAGGCGAGGGGTTCCCAAGCCCCGTGTAGCTGTAAGCTCGTCTCGGTTCCAAAGGCAAGAACTCGGGTCCTAGTGGTGGCGAGCATGGGACTAGAAAAACCACATCCCACTGTGGCCTCCCATACAAGCCTTAGCATGTTTAATCTCATATCACTGATCTCATCTCATCATGATCTCCTGTCATACTAGATTATCTGCATCTGATACATTATCTGGATGAGCCAGAACTGACAGCTATGCATGGCTAAGCAGACACAGATACAAGCTCTATCAGTGTACACAAGCCAAACCTAGTTATGCTAGGAGCAGTGAATTAGGTAATATAAGCTCAAAGGAAGTAATGCAATAGATAGGATACTCTATCTATCGATAAAAGACCACAATAGAATCGTATGCATCATGGCAAGAATTGGAATGCGTTCGAAATCATAGGATTGCCTTTGTCTGCTGATAGCAGATAAATAGATCTTCGAAAGCCTTGTACTTGACTTGATTATAGTTGGTCAAGTGTTGTTCGTCGATCTTCGACGGTCTTGATCTCGATATCGTATTATACCGGGAAGAACCAAATCACCAGAAAGAAAGGGGGAAACATTCAACACATGGCATCGATGCAATGCTGAAACAAGAATGATGAGGTGACAAGTTGAATTGCATTGAATTGAAACCCTAAAGCATGCTCGACAAATTAAACGGGGTTCCGAGGGGTGAAAACCCTAACTCAGGAAAACTCTGGAACATATGAGAGGGGTTAGTTTGTTCTTCTAATTAAACTTGCCAGTTATGTTGTTGAACAATGCATGATTATAGCTTAAAGAGGTAGGTTTCATTTTTCTGAACATTTTGATATATTATTTGTATTTTTATGACTTATAAATAATTAGATATTGAATTTACAAGTTTTATTCAAATTCTGAAATTATTCAAACAATTATTAAAAAGTTTATCAAACTTTTTACACCCAGACCTAGTTTACCCACAGTGATTGACTGATGGGCCCTGAGCCACCTCAGCAGCCACGCAAGCGAAGTGGGACAGGGGGCAGTTTTTGCGTTTCTCACCGAGGCAGGGGCTACCCGCTGCCACTGAAGGGTGGGGCCGGTGCCAAATCATCACGCCATGCAGTCGCCACGCGGGACTCGCCGGAGTGCTCTTCGGCCGATGGGGTTTGGCGGTGCTAGGGAACGAGCCGGCTGGCGCAGAGGGGTGCGTTGGGCGCGTCTCTATGCGGGCGACCTCAAGGTGGCAGTGCCGCTTGGGTTAGGTCGCCGGAACGGTGGCTACAGGTACTCGGCGCGACAGCGATACAGAGAGGAAGAGGAAGAACAGAGAGGACTGGGAGGTGGAGGGGCTCACCACGGAGGCAGTGGAGGGGTCAGCTCGACCAAGTGAGCTCGGACGCGGCCGGATTCATCGAGTTCAGCGATGGATGGAATTCGGGAAGGAGCTCCCGATTGGGGTGGTTACGGGCGCCCTTCGTGGTTTCCGTTGGAGGGGAATACCAGAACGGCGAGGCGAAGCTCAAGGCGGCCTCGGTTGAGAGAGTGGAGGCCGGAGACGGTGGGGCAACGGCGAGCTCGCGACTAGGGTTCCTAGGAAGAGAGAAGAAACGCGAGAGGGAGAGCTCCAGGGGAAAAGGGAGGAGATAAGGGGGAAGCAGGGCATCGTGGTGGTCTTATCCCTTCTCCCAGGGCGGTGGCGCGCATCACGGCGGCGGGGCAGCATCGGCGATCGCAGCGACGACAGGCAGCTTCTTGGCGTCGGCACATCGTTGACGAAGACGATGATGCAAATAAGACTGAAGCGGTACGAGCCTGGGATGGGCCGTGCTGGGCTGGCTGCAGCCGCGGGAGCTGCGCTGAGCGGTAGGAAGAAGGGAAGAAAGTAGTGGGCCGACCTGGGCTGCGGCTGCTGGCTGCTCTAGCTGCATTTTTTTTAAAACCTTTTTCCTTTTTCTTTTTTGTGTTTTTCTCTTTGTATTTCAAATCCTTTTTAGTTTAAACAGTTTGAAAATACCAAAGAGTTTTGAAATCATTTTAAATATTCAGGGACCCTTTATACCAACTTGGGCTCCAACATTTTGGGGGTTTTCAAAATTCAAACCATTTGAATGTGTTTCAAAGAGAGGGAAAGATTAGGGTTTTAGGGTTTGATTTGTTTTCTTCAATGCACAATTTAAATGATGATGCTCATGAATGCACAAACAAAGCCCTAATTAAAGATTAAATAAAACTGGGGTGTTACAGCTCTATCCCCCTTACGAGAATCTCGACCCGAGATTCCAAAGGGAGGAAAAGAGACAGAGAGATAAAGAAGCAAGGCCACTGTAAAGATAAGAGGGAACACACTAAACAACACACAGAGTATATCATGGTCAACTCATGGATAGATTGTTCAGAAACAACTCTGAGATGTCGAACATGAAACACATCAAGGTAACGGAGGAAACAAGAGGAGAAGGTTTTAAGTTGTTAGATAGATGGTCTTCATAAGGATTGAGACCATGGAACTTACATGAGGTTTTGAAGCTTCTGGAGAAGAAAGCTTCCAACAGAAGGAACATGATCATATACTTCTATAGGGAACCTCTACTAAACAACTTAAGCAGAGATTTCAGGTTGCATAGATATGGTTCAGCAAAACCAAGCTATTGAACTATTTTTGACGCAGAAGGTTCACTCTTTCATTCAACAGAAGGCTTAAGACAGAAAGGTGTTTTGGTGGAGAGGACTCGTAAGATTCACAAAGAACAGGTAGCAAGAGGAACTACAGATTACCAAAATCATAGTCACTCCTGAAACATGGCTAATAAAACGAAGGAAACTCTTTATTCATCCACGTATACCAAAATCCTTGCCAAGATCATGATATTACTTTACACCACTAGGATGAATAGTTAAGAAGATTCCTGATGACACGAGAAGGATGAAACTTCATTCTTAGACTTCAATTACTTGTCACAACAAGACGCTTGCCAACATGAAGGGTCTAGAGGATTGACCGAGAGACATCTAGCGACACTACTTTAAATGTTCTCCTTGATGTTCGAGAAATAAAACATCAAGTAAAGGTCGGACTTAGGTTATAAAGGAAACCATGAGAACAACTCGTGTAATGAAATATAGAAGGAGACTCATGAGGAGTAGTTGTTATTGCAGATTAAAGAGAATATGACAAGAGGTATTTCCGGCTAAGTTTGTGTTAACCATTACATCAATCTTGCCAGATTTACCCAGAGACCTATGTCAAAACCTTGAGGAACACCAACCATCGTATCTTCTTGAGGTTCAGATTTGGTTAGGTGGAATGACGTTTCAGGCTCAGCATGTCCGAATAGAAAGTTTGGAACATTTACCGCGAAGGTAAAGTTACTAGATTCTCAAGATAGGTACTACAGTGTAAAGCTCCAAAAGACTGAGCTAGATTGATAGACCCATGTATTTAGCAACTTGTCGAAAGACAATTGCATACATAAAGTACTGACAATCGAACACACATGTGTCCTTAAGGAACAGAGATAACTATTCTTGAATCCACGACGACATCTTTCAACGTTTGCACGTGAAATAGAGAAGATCACTTCTAACATCCAGAACGCATACTTCGAGATGAATCAAAGACGATTCTCAAAAGTTTCCAACATTAATGCCAAATGTTCCATATGAATCAAATCTAGCATGGAGAAGATAAGGATGTCATCGATGGGCTCAACAACAAACTTATCGAGACACTCCATGAAGATGGACTCATATGTTGCGTGAACAAGATAAACATACTGGTAAGACCAAAAGACATGAAGATGTACTCAAGTGAAACATCACGAGTAGAAACACCATAAAAATAGTCCTTGGAACTGAGTTTGTTTTGATGATAACCCAAATCAAATCAAAAGAGGGGAAGATATCATATCCACGATGGAGATATTATCTTTCTTCAACACGAGCAAAACTAGACATCCCATTATGAAGGAACTGGGTCGGATAGAACTTTTGTCTTAAAACTCTCGAAGTTGTTGTTCAAGCTCAACCAACTTCCTCAGGGGTATCCAGTATGGATCCTTGGAGAAAATATTAGTTCAGAGAACTTACTTGCTCAAGAACTTGACAACACGGTCATGTGGCAACATGGCGATACTTCTAGTAGATGTATTGTAACATCCCAAAAATACTAAGCTTGGAACATCAAACTCTAATCATCAAGATTGGGGTTAACCACCTTGTTTCAGAAATTTTTCTAATTAAAATTATGAATGTATGCATATGTGTATGCATTGATTTTGAAATTCTTTTAAAACACCTTGTTTGATTGTGTCATTGCTTGTAAAATGTTTCTTAGGTGAAATAAACATCATCTAAAACATTTCCCACACTTTTCCTAAAGATAATTAAATCAAAACAAATATATTAAATGAATGGTCACTTTGACCAATTTAACTCCCATGCCTACTTTGGTTGTCTCAAACTTTCAAAATCTAACAGAAACCTTTCTGGATCTTTGCACCCATTGAATGTACTCATAACAAAGTATCAAGGTCCACTTTGTGATCATCCAGAAACTTTCAAATGCATAGTTTAAATGACAATTCAAAATTGAATCTTTACCATATGGGAAGATCCCACTTTTTCAAAAACCACTCAAACAAGCTCAACTTTCAAAACCCAAGCATCTGCAGACTCACCAGCACCAATCTAGCAAACCCACCAAAAATCTTTTCAAAATTGAAAACTTGATTTCATGCGGCCATTTCATCAAACAGGTTGCAGACACAAATCAAACAAACATCAAACACTATTGTGAGCAGTGATTCTTGCCTAACTTGTTCCCTAGTTAGCCCAAAACCAGCTCAGTAGATCATCTAGGAAGATTAACCAAGCACTAGCACCACTGTGAGCTTGCCATTGCCATCAATGGTGAACAGCCGAGCACACCCTTGCCAACCCATAGTCGACAGCAAGCTAGGAGCAGCAGCAAGCCTAGCCAGCATGTCTGGGAAGCAGCCCACCATCCTCCGCCACTCACTGTCCCAGCCGCTAGCGTTGCCAAGCCCTGAACCACGCGCACGAACCGCGCCCAGACCGCCAGAGACCATGTCGAGCGTGCGCCAGAGTACCACCCTTGACCGAAGCCCACAGACTGCACACCGCCCTCGCCGCGTGCATACACAATCCCCACCGACCCAGGAGACCGCAAGACATCCCCGGTCGCCGCCCCGTGACGCATAGCCACCACTCACCGTCGAAGACGCCGGCTCTGCCGCGCAGAGCATCGCCCGTTACAGACCAAGCCGCACCGCCCCATGCCTCGAAACCATGTCGTTGAGCATCGCCAGGAGACACCACACCGTCCCCTACCCTTTCCCATGCCAATAGCCGCCTGTAACATCGCCCCCGACGAGCTCACCGTGCGCCCCGACGGTCCCCTCGCTCGACTATAAGTAGAGGCCACCCCCGCTCGATTTCTTCACACCATCTCACTCCCCTATCCTCACTGATCGTGCCACAACGTTCTCAGAGCAAGGCGAGCACCACCCCGCCGGAATTTCACCGGAGCCCGCCGCCTCTGGAGAAGAAGGGAGCCATCGATTTCGTCCACCCCAGGAGCTGCCGCGACCACCCCTGAGTTCACCATCATCGACTTCGTCGTTCGCCCGCCTCGCCGACCCTCGCCAGTACCCTAGTGAGCCCCCAGCACCCCCCACTGTCCGCGCTAGGTTTCGTTCTCGCCGGCGTTGTCTCGCGTCGATGATGACTCCCAGCCGTTGGATTAGAATTAGATCGAACGACCCATGTTGCCCCATACCGCTTCGCCCAGCCCCGTGTCACTGACGAGTGGGGACACCCACTTAAGCAGCCCGCGGGAGCACTGTGCTTAGCAGACCGGCCCGTTAACTTTTCCCGCGCAGCCCAGTTATTCAAATTAAACTTTTTCCATTTCAATTCAAACACACTTCTGTACCCACCTTCAAAAATCAAACCAGATCGATTCAGTGCACCAATTTGAATGAAACCAATTTTGTTGGAAAGGTCTGTGAATGCTGAATCCAAGCCCATTGGATTCAAGTCATTTGGATCTTTAGATCATCCTTAGTAAAAATAACAAGGCAGAAGCTTTTCTGCTTTCAAACATTTTTCAAATTTAAACCATAATAGCTTCTGAGTTGATTCCAACTCTCAAAAATCACATTTAACCATACCTTTCAGAATATATAAAAATATATAGGTTTACTTGCAGAAATAATGTTCAAGTAGTAAAAGAATCCTACATAGGCATTACTAGCCACTTTAATTCATTTGAATAAAAGGGTAAAACCTTATTAAATTGTGACACCAATTTAAATCACATTCCCATGGACTACGATATGTGCTGATGACATGTGTCAACATGATCCCATGTTTGGTTTGGAGAATTTTAAATCTTAAGTAGTTTTTCAATGAGTAGAAATTACTTTTCTAAAAATAAAAGGAATTAAATCAAGCCTTAACCTTGTAAGGTTATAGATGATGCTAGATCATCTATAGGACCCTTGTGTGTGATGATTGCAAGTAGTTAAGTATTGTTTGGTGATTGTGTACCTCGTATTTATTCATAGACGCTAGTACCGACCAAGGATACGAGGAGGAAGGATGATACTACGAAGAAGAAGCCGAGGAGAACTTCAACCACTGCTCTGCACAAGGCAAGCTGATACTATACCAATGCAAGCTAAAACTTGCAAGAAATTCTACTTTAGCAAGCCTTACTAATCAAGTTGACCTATGCAAGCTAACACTTGCAATTTAGCAAGCTTATACTGATTTTGTGCAAGCAAATACTTGCTTGTTACTATGCCTACTATATGCCTTAAGCATATGTGATCATACCCACTTGATAAACCAATCCTAGTTTTATTTGCAAGCTTATTACTTTATTTCTTTATCAAAGCTTTAACTTAGAGTTGACTTAAGTGACTTGTAGATACTAGAAAGATTTTGAAGGTTGCATAAAGAGCATAAAATTTGGCCTAAGTTAGAAACCTTGATATCATCCTAAGATATAAGGTTGTACTTAGTTGAAACTCCACTAGTTCACCACCCCTCATTAGTAATACCACCACGTGTAGATGCTAGTGCTAAAAATAAAACTTGATCAACTTTAGATGGGTTTACTTGCTGGAAAAATGGTTATGAAAACCTTGGAATGATGGATCATTCTATTGAAATGTTTTGGACATGTGTTTTCGAACACTTGATGATTTCGGTGATGAAAACGTTGAGGCATGAGCCTTAGCCCTATATAAAACCGATGGTTGTCTGGATGCGATACCATTCCAATTTTACCGTACAACCACAATACTCAAATATTGGGTAGGGCTTGACTGGAAACTTATATACCTTAGTATTAGCTCCCTCACGGCCAAGGTCTGAGCTGAGGCTACCTTGTGAAGATTGTCCACCTGTGCAGTACCCAAGATGACAGTTGGTCATGGTTGGGAGGCCAAACTCACAGGAGAGGTGCTTATACTCGGGCAAGTAATTGAAAGGTTAGGATTGATAATCCGCATACTGAGTATGGTGAATTCAGGATTTGTTCCTGACGGATGTATCAAATGTTGTGGTGAAAGTGTACAATCTCTGCAGAGTGTCAAACTATTCGAATAGCCGCGTCCGCGGTTATGGACAGTTGGAGTGGCCATACTGTTCCCCCGTCAGACTTTTCAAAATGACTTGCGAAATGAATTGAGACCTTGACTTGACCACAACAGAGTTGTGACATGAGTTACAAGATCCCACTTAGGAGTTATAAAATTGTGACTAGATTTAGAACTTAGTAGAGATAAATCTGGCTTTCGCAAAATAACCCTAGAGCCTAGTCTCCTATTATCCAAAAACCCCTTTACCTGTTAGTATTAGCTTGCGAGTACTTAAAGAGTACTCATGGCTTTGTCCCTAGCTATTCCCATGGCCAGACTATGAAGAGGAGTACCTGGAAGATGGACCCCAGGAAGGTTACGACAACTACGATCATCTCCCGTCGTCAGCATTGCCTGTGACCCGGAAGATGGAGCTTCGCCTATGACACCGTTATTATTACGTATTCCGCTGCTTGAAGTTGTATTAAGAACTGGATCATGAGATCCCTATTTGTGTAAGAACTTATGTATCGTTTGTAATGGATGATGTACTATGGTATCCAATTCTGTTATGTCTCGCAAAAATGGTAATCCTGGGATTGCGATGTATGGCATAACAGGCATCTAGGATTGAAAAATCCGGGTGTTGACAAGTTGGTATCAGAGCCATCCTGACCATAGGAGACCCTAGTTAGACTGGAAGTTTGAACCGAAAACTTAGTTTCAAAACCAAAGAAAACAAATATTTACAAAAACTTATTCTAATTATTATCCCTTTTATTCTTTCATAAAAATTCATGTTCCTCAAAAACTCTTGCAAAATATATAAAATTTGACACACTTGATGACCCTGCTAATCTACTCATCCTCTATTCTTATAGATGGACGTGAAGTACATCAAGTTTTACCAACTTTTGGAATGGAGGAGACCTTATCTTTGAGAGGGATTTGGACCAGCTTTCGGAACTTCTGGAGCATCCGCACCCCGAGTTCTTCGGAACTCAGCTCAATGATCAAGGAGGAGAGGACCTGTAGTGGCTAATTGTTGCAAGCCTCCGAGGAAAGATTGAACCTCCCACTGCGGAGGGAATTCGGTTTACCTTGAGGGAAAACAACTGGCTCGATGGACTTGCCAGAGCAATGCAGGAAGCTCTTTCCCGTCTGTGTGGGCAGAGCATCAATCAGATCAAGGGAACTCGCTTTGAGTTTTCCCCAAGGCGTGATGCAAATGGACAACCACTGGAAGCCCCATACCACCCCGAGTTGAAGACTCAATTGGACCACCTTAGCTTCATGATGTACGATCGTCAGCATGAGTTGGACAACTTCCATGACTACTGCAACCACAAGTCTGCTATCATCAAGACGAAGGATCAGACCATCGCCATGCTAGCAAGGGATCGCAAGTCTCGCCGCCGTCATCTCCACAAGAAGTAGCGCATTATTGTTCGTCTTCGCCACCGCATCTCATCTCTGGAGGAGACCATCCACGAGAGAGACATGCAGTTGGAGGAAAGGGAGAATGCCAGAGAGGATCTTCGTGGAGACCCTTACTCCTATCTTAGCGATGACGATGATTTTCTGGAGGATCAGGCCATGGACTTCTTCACCGATGAGGATGATTTCTCCTTCATCGATGATGATGAAGATGATGAAGCCACAGACTCCGAGGAGTAGTAGCACTTGCGCACTAGCGTAGTGAGTAGTATTCGGTCCCACTGTATCGTAGTTCTCAGAATGGTTCTTAAAACCATCTGTTTTTCTTTGCTGTGGTGTGCTATGAATGAATGAATGAAAAATTAAGTTGCTAGAAAAATCTGATTCAAACATTCGAAACTTTTCAAAGGCCCCAAAACCTTAGAAATTTCCCTCTTTTCTCATGATCTATCTAAATCTTCAGATGCCACGTGGAGGAAGTGGTTCAGCCCCGGACCCGATGTTGCAGATCCTGCAAATGTTGACTTCTGACCGCGAAGCTGAAAGAGCGGAACGTCAAGCCAACCTAGCCACTCTGAAACAGATAGCCCAGCTAGCCCACAACAACCAAGGCCACGAAAATTAGGACAGCCATGGATCTAAGCTCAAGAATTTCCAGAATACCAACCCACCTGTTTTCACTAAGTCAGAAGAGCCCCTAGACGCCGATGATTGGCTGCAAACCATGGAAAATAACCTAGAAGTCGCCGGAGTGGAAACCAACGAGAAAGTCCTGTTCGCCACCCATTATCTAGCCGAAGATGCAAGGGCATGGTGGAACAGTGTTCGCGCAATGACCAGAGGCCGGATGATGACCTGGGAGGAATTCAAGGTCAAGTTTAGCAGAACCCATGTGCCACCGGGTTTGATCAAGAGAATGAGAGACGAGTTCAGAGAGCTGAAGCAAGGAAGGATGACTGTAGTGGAATACCGTGACAAATGTTTGTCATTAGCTAGGTATGCCCCAGACGAGATAGACACGGAAGCCAAGAAGAAGGAGAGGTTCCTGAATGGTCTGCATGACGAGATGCAGACGGTGTTAGTCAATATTCCCTTTGCGGATATTGAAGCCCTTGTCGACTCTGCCATCCAGATGGAAGGAAATATCAACCAAGCCAATGAGAGCAGCACGCGTCGTATGATGCATCAGCCAGGAACCCATCAGACCCCAAAGTATTGCCCCAACCCATCTCCAGGATTTGCCCCAAGAACCAACAGACCCCCGATGAACCGTCCGACCTATCCCAACCGTGGAAACCCTAGACCCGGAGGAAATCACAACAACCCCGGCAACTCTAGCAATTTCACCCGTGCCCCACCCAAGTTCAACACCAACAATGCTACCGCCAACACCAACACTGCCCCTAGGACTAGAAGTAATGTTGTGCCTGTCGCAGCCAAGGACAAGTCGCAAGTGACTTGTTATGACTGTGTAAATAAAGGCCACTATTCTAACAAGTGCCCCAACAAGAAGAATGCTACAGCCCCCAATGCCAATGCCCCAGCTCAGCAACAATGTCGTGTTCATCCAGGAAGAAGATTTGCCCCAGGGAATTCACTCAACCGCAATGGCCGTATTTTTATCATGCATGTTGAAGAAGCTCAGGAAGTGCCAGACGTCGTGCTAGGTATGTTTTCTGTTAATTCAGTACTTGCAAGAGTGTTGTTTGATTCTGGTGCATTGCATTCATTTGTCACCGAAGAATTTGCATGCACTAGTAAAATTCAACCAACCAAACTGAAGCATGTTATGATTGTTCAAATTCCCGGATCAACCACCAAGGCTAGGCAAATTTGCAAAGCCGTCCCTATCCGAATCCATGGCATATATTTTTATGCTAATCTGATAGTACTCGGAACTAAATGTTTGGAAGTAGTACTAGGAATGGATTGGATGTCCAAACATAAAGGATTGATTGACTGTGCCAAGAAAGCCATCACCTTGACCAGTACAGCCAGAATATCAGTCGAACATATATCTGAAACCTTACCTCGCCAATTCAAATGCAACAAGAGTATAGCCCAACCGAGCATCGACCAAGTCCGGATAGTCTGTAAATACCCCGATGTATTTCCAGATGTTTTGCCCGGTATGCCCAGAACGGGATATCGAGTTTATCATTGAACTAATCCCCGAAACCGGACCCATAGCCTAGAGACCCTATAGTATGAACCCGTCAGAGCTCGCAGAAATAAAGAAGCAACTGGATTCCATGTTGGAAATTGGATTGATTCAACCAAGTGCGTCCCCATGGAGATCACCTGTCTTGTTAGTGGACAAGAAGGATGGAGGTAACTGTTTGTGTACGGATTATCGGAAGTTGAATGATGTCACCATCAAGAACAAGTACCCCTTGCCCAAGGTGTTTGATCAGTTGACCGGTGCCAAGGTGTTTTCTAAGATTGATCTTAGAACTGGCTATCATCAACTCAAGATACGTGCAGAGGATATTCCAAAGACTGCCTTTACCACCAGATATGGATTGTATGAGTATACAGTCATGTCTTTCGGATTAACCAATTCCCCCGCTTATTTCATGAACCTCATGAATAAGATTTTTATGGACTTCCTGGATAAGTTTGTCGTTGTTTTCATCGATGACATTCTGATTTATTCCAAATCAGAAGAAGAACATGAGCTACACCTAAGGACCATTCTTGGACCCCTTAGAGAGCATCAGTTGTATGCCAAGTTTAGCAAATGTGAATTCTGGTTATAGGAGGTAGGATTCCTCAGTCACATTGTATCAGCCGGAGGAATTGCCGTTGACCCTGCCAAAGTGAAAGATGTAGAAGATTGGTAAGCCCCAGCCACTCAAACCCAAGTTCGTGCATTTCTCGGATTGACGGGATATTACCGCAAATTCGTAGAAGGATTCTCGAGTATCGCCAGACCCATGACCCAATTGCTGAAGAAGGACAAGAAGTTTGAATGGACAGACAAGTGTGAAGCGAGTTTTCAAGAACTCAAGAGGAGATTGATTTCAGCCCCAATCTTCATCATGCCAGATATCACGAAGCCCTTCGATGTGTATTGTGACGCATCCAAGATTGGTCTCGGATGTGTGCTAATGCAAGAAGGCAAAGTTATATCTTATCTATCTCGATAATTGAAGAAACATGAGCAAAACTACCCAACCCATGACCTCGAACTCGCAACCATAGTTCTAGCCCTGAAGACATGGAGACATTACCTGATGGGAAACCGTTGTGAGATTTATTCGGATCACAAGAGCCTAAAGTATATATTCACTCAGAAAGAGCTGAATATGAGGTAGAGAAGATGGGTTGAGCTAATCAAGGATTATGACCTGGACATTCACTATCACCCTGGTAAAGCCAACGTGGTAGCCGATGCCCTTAGCAGATTGTCGTGCCGCTTAAACTCCATGATTTTGAAGGAGCAACCAAGTTTGCATAAGGAGATGGAGGATTTTTGAATGGAATTAGTAAGTGAATGATTTTTGGCTAGCATAGAACTCCAGCCCACTTTGATCAGTCAGATTAAGGAGGCGCAGAAGGAAAATGCTAGTATCGACGGAATCAAGCATCGTATCGGTACAGGCAAAGTACCCAGATTCACCGAGGACGAAGAAGGAGTGTTGTGGTAAAAAGGACGCCTTTGTGTACCAGAAGATTCTGAATTGAAAGAAGTTATTTTGAAGGAGGCTCATGATACTCTTTATTCTATCCATCCCGGAGGAACTAAGATGTATCAGGATTTGAAAGAGCAATTTTGGTGGCATAAGATGAAGAGAGAAATCGAAAGCTATATCGCCAAGTGTGATATATGTCAGCGAGTCAAGGCAGCACATCAAAGACCCGCTGGATTGTTGCAACCCTTGCAGATTCCGGAATGGAAATGGGATTCTGTTGGAATGGACTTTATCACTGGACTACCTACTTCTAGTAGGGGAAATGACTCTATCTGGGTCATAGTGGACAGATTGTCCAAAGTCGCCCATTTCTTGCCCGTCAAAACCACATATCAGAGTTCGATGCTAGCGGAGTTTTACATCGCTAGAATCGTTAGTTTGCATGGAGTCCCCAAGAACATAGTATCAGATCAAGGAACTCTGTTTACCTCGAGATTCTGGAAGAAAGTCCAAGAAGGTTTAGGAACCCGCCTAGATTTCAGTACCGCGTATCACCCTTAGACCGATGGACAAACGGAGCGAGTAAATCAAATACTCGAAGATATAATGAGAGCATGCGTGTTAGAATATGGATCCAAGTGGGAAGACTATCTGCCGTTCGCAGAATTTTCTTACAACAATAGTTATCAAGCCAGTTTGCAAATGGCCCCATTTGAGTTCATGTACGGAAGAAAGTGTCGCACCCCTTTGAACTGGTCGGAAGTAGGAGAGAGTTAGATTTTCGGACCCGACATCCTACGAGAAGCAGAAGAGAAGGTTCACAAGATTCGTGAGCACCTCAAGACCGCCCAATCCCGACAGAAGAGTTACGCCAACAAGAGACGTCAAGACCTCGCCTTCAATATAGGAGATTTTGTTTATCTGAAAGTGTCGCCATTGAAGGGAATGCAGCGTTTCCAACTCAAAGGAAAGTTAGCCCCCAGATATATCAGACCTTTCAAGATTCTGAACCGTCGAGGAGAAGTATCATACCAATTGGAACTACCTGAAGAGATGTCAGCCATGCACAATGTGTTCCATATCTCGTTACTTCGCAACTGTCTAGAAGTCCCCGAGAAGACCGAAGTATTCAAGAATATCGTCCATCGGACTATAGACATCAAGGATGACCTGACCTATCCCGAAGTACCCATCAGTATTTTGGAAAAAGCTTTTCGAACTACCCGAACCCGAAGCATCAAGTTTCTCAAGATTAAGTGGAGCAACCACACAGAAGTGGAAGCTACCTGGGAATGCGAAGATCACATCAGGACGGAGTTTCCCGATCTCTTCAAATCCTAGGTAATCTTTTCGTCCTTTTTCAAATCTCGGGACGAGATTCTGGTTAAGGGGGGAAGATTTGTAACATCCCAAAAATACTAAGCTTGGAACATCAAACTCTAATCATCAAGATTGGGGTTAACAAAAACTTTTCTAATTAAAATTATGAATGCATGCATATGTGTATGCATTGATTTTGAAATTCTTTTAAACCACCTTGTTTGATTATGTCATTGCTTTTAAATTGTTTCTTAGGTGAAATAAACATCATCTAAAACATTTCCCACACTTTTCCTACAGACAAGTAAATCAAAACACATATATTAGATGAATGGTCACTTTGACTAATTTAACTCCCATGCCTACTTTGGCTGTCTCAAACTTTCAAAATCTAACAGAAACCTTTCTGGATCTTTGCACCCCTTGAATATACTCATAACAAAGTATCAAGGACCACTTTGTGATCATCCAGAAACTTTCAAATGCATAGTTTAAATGACAATTCAAAATTGAATCTTTATCATATGGGAAGATCCCACTTTTTCAAAAACCACTCAAACAAGCTCAACTTTCAAAACCCAAGCATCTGCAGACTCACCAGCACCAATCTAGCAAACCCACAAAAAATCTTTTCAAAATTCAAAACTTGATTTCATGCGGCCATTTCATCAAACAGGTTGCAGACACAAATCAAACAAACATCAAAAACTATTGTGAGCAGTGATTCTTGCCTAACTTGTTCCCTAGTTAGCCCACAACCAGCTCAGTAGATCATCTAGGAAGATTAACCAAGCACTAGAACCACTGTGAGCTTGCCATTGCCATCAATGGTGAACAGCCGAGCACAGCCTTGCCAACCCATAGTCGACAGCAAGCTAGGAGCAGCAGCAAGCCTAGCCAGCATGTCTGGGAGGCATCCCACCGTCCACCGCCACTCACTGTCCCAGCTGCGAGCGTTGCCAAGCCCTGGACCACACGCACGAACCGCGCCCAGACCGCCAGAGACCATGCCGAGCGTGCGCCAGAGCACCACCCTCGACCGAAGCCCACAGACCGCACACCGCCCTCGCCACGTGCATACACAATCCCCACCGACCCAGGAGACCGCAAGAAATCCCCGTTCGCCGCCCCGTGACACATAGCCACCACTCGCCGTCGAAGACGCCGCCTCTGCCGCGCAGAGCATCTCCCGTTCAGACCAAGCCGCACCTCCCCATGCCTCGAAACCATGTGGTTGAGCATCGCCAGGAGACACCACACCTTCACCTACCCTTGACCATGCCAATAGCCGCCTGTAACATCGTCCCCGACGAGCTCACCGTGCGCCCCGACGGTCCCCTCGCTCGACTATAAATAGAGGCCACCCCCGCTCGATTTCTTCACACCATCTCACTCCCCTCTCCTCACTGATCGTGCCACACCGTTCTCAGAGCAAGGCAAGCACCACCCCACCAGAATTTCACCGGAGCCCGCCGCCTCTGGAGAAGAAGGGAGCCATCGATTTCGTCCACCCCAGGAGCTGCCGCGACCACCCCTGAGTTCGCCGTCATCGACTTCGTCGTTCGCCCGCCTCGCCGACCCTCGCCAGTACCGTGGTGAGCCCCCAGCACCCCCACTGGCCGCGCTAGGTTTCACTCTCGCCGGCGTTGTCTCGCGTCGACGATGACTCGCAGCTGTTGGATTAGAATTAGATCGAACGACCCACATTGCCCCATACCGCTTCGCCCAGCCCCGTCTCACTGACGAGTGGGGACACCAACTTAAGCAGCCCGTGGGAGCACTACGCTTAGCAGGCCGGCCCGTTAACTTTTCCCGCGCAGCCCAGTTATTCAAATTAAACTTTTTCCATTTCAATTCAAACACACTTCTATACCCAACTTCAAAAATCAACCCATATCGATTCATTGCACCAATTTGAATGAATCCAATTTTGTTGGAAAGGACTGTGAATGCTGAATCCAAGCCCGTTGGATTCAAGTCATTTGGATCTGTAGATCATCCTTAGTAAAAATAACAAGGCAGAAGCTTTTATGCATTCAAACATTTTTCAAATTTAAACTATAATAGCTTTTGAGTTGATTCCAACTCTCAAAAATCACATTTAACCATACCTTTCAGAATATATAAAAATATATAGGTTTACTTGCAGAAATAATGTTCAAGTAGTAAAAGAATGCTACATAGGCATTTCTAGCCACTTTAGTTAACTAGAATAAAAGGGTAAAACCTTATTAAATTTTGACACCACTTTAAATCACATTCCCATGGACTACAATATGTGGTGATGACATGTGTCAACATGATCCCATGTTTGGTTTGGAGAATATTAAATCTTAAGTAGTTTTTCAATGAGTAGAAATTACTTTTCTAAAAATAAATGAATTAAATCAAGGCTTAACCTTGTAAGGTTAGAGATGATGCTAGATCATCTATAGGACCCTTGTGTGTGATGATTGCAAGTAGTTAAGTAATTTTTGGTGATTGTGTACCTCATATTTATTCATAGACGCTAGTACCGACCACGGATACGAGGAGGAAGGAGGATATTACGAAGAAGAAGCCGAGGAGAACTTCAACCACTACTCTGCACAAGGCAAGCTGATACTATACCAATGCAAGCTAAAACTTGCAAGACATTCTACTTTAGCAAGCCTTACTAATCAAGTTGACCTATGCAAGCTAACACTTGCAATTTAGCAAGCTTATACTGATTTTGTGCAAGCAAATACTTGCTTTTTACTATGCCTACTATATGCCTTAAGCATATGTGATCATACCCACTTGATAAACCAATCCTAGTTTTATTTGCAAGCTTTTTACTTTATTTCTTTATCAAAGCTTTAACTTAGAGTCGACTTAAGTGACTTGTAGATACTAGAAAGATTCTGGAGGTTGCATAAAGAGCATAAAATTTGGCCTAATTTAGAAACCTCGATATCATCCTAAGATATAAGGTTGTACTTAGTTGAAACTCCACTAGTTCACCACCCCTCATTAGTACTACCCCCACCTATAGATGCTAATGCTAAGCATAAAAACTTGATCAACTTTAGATGGGTTAACTTGGTGGAAAAAATGGTTATGAAAACCTTGGAATTATGGATCATTCTATTGAAATGTTTTAGACATGTGTTTCCGAACACTTGATGATTTTGGTGATGAAAACGTTGAGGCATGAGCCTTAGCCCTTTATAAAACTGATGGTTGTCTGGATGCGATACCATTCCAATTTTATCGTACAACCACAATACCCGAATATTGGGTAGAGCTTGACTCGAAACTTATATACCTTAGTATTAGCTCCCTCACGGCCAAGGTCTGAGCTGAGGCTACCTTGTGAACATTGTCCACCTGTGCAGTACCCAAGATGACAGTTGGTCATGGTTGGGAGGCCAAACTCACAGGAGAGGTGCTTATACTAGGGCGTGTAATTGAAAGGTTAGTATTGATTATCCGCATACTGAGTATGGTGAATTCAGGATTTGTTCCTGACGGATGTATTGAATGTTGTGGTGAAAGTGTACAATCTCTGCAGAGTGTCAAACTATTCGAATAGCCGCGTCTGCGGTTATGGACAGTTGGAGTGGCCATACTGTTCCCCCTTCAGACTTTTCAAAATGACTTGCGAAATGAATTGAGACCTTGAATTGACCACAACAGAGTTGTGACATGAGTTACAAGATCCCACTTAGGAGTTATAAAATTGTGACTAGCTTTAGAACTTAGTAGAGATAAATCTGGCTTTTGCAAAATAACCCTAGAGCCTAGTCTCCTATTATCCAAAAACCCCTTTACCTTTTAGTATTAGCTTGCGAGTACTTAAAGAGTACTCATGGATTTGTCCCTGGCTATTCCCATGGCCAGACTATGAAGAGGAGTACCTGGAAGATGGACCCCAGGAAGGTTACGAAAACTAGGATCATCTCCCATCGTCAGCATTTCCTGTGACCCCGAAGATGGAGCTTCGCCTACGCTACCGTTATTATTACGTATTCCGCTGCTCGAAGTTGTATTAAGAACTGGATCATGAGATCCCTATTTGTGTAAGAACTTATGTATTGTTTGTAATGGATGATGTACTATGGTATCCAATTCTGTTATGTCTCGCAAAAATGGTAATCCTGGGATTGCGATGTATGGCATAACAGGCATCTAGCATTGAAAAATCCGGGTGTTGACATGTCTAGAATATCACAAACCATCGATATATCACTTAGTTCAAGAGGAAAATTGCTTGATAAGGCAAGAATACGTAGTCTCAGAGCTTCGGCACAAGCCTAACTCTTTGGCCGAGGGGAGTGTACCAGAATACCAGACTTGGTAGCACAATCAACTTAGCTTGGTGATAGGGTTAACCAATCACGCTAAGAATGACACAAATGTCCCTTCAGTTCTAAACTAAAAAAATTGCTAGAATCTCAAACAACCACATTATTACGCACACACATCACTCACGAGCATGAAAGCTCTAGAAAGGGTGGTAATATATTTAAGAGCATCACTTCATTAAGAGTCTTATGAAATCTCTAGAAAGGGTTATGAAACTCATCACAAACTCTTAGTATAAAAGAGTGTGATACTTTAAGGTGGAACAGATAGAAGCTGTAAGATCCCTCCTTTATAAAGGAAAAGGATCCCTGTGATTGCAATGCTAGTCCCTGGATCATTGCTAGCATCCACAGTTTAAGATGAACTACACAGATACAAAGGTCATTTATTACAGCCATACCAGAGATAAACATAGTCTTTACAACTCCAAGGCCACAGGCCTAATACAAGAGTTTGAATAAGTAAATAAATATAAGTCTTCATCTTCATGTGCCACAAGAAAACATGTTGTGTGTAGACTCATGACACCTAATCCTCATCAGAGTAACCTTCAACATCACAAGTTACAGCCACAGTGGGGCAATACTTTGGAATAGTATTGGCAAGTGATACCTTAGTAAATTTTAAGTGGACTATACTACTATATGCATTTGGATAAGTGTAGTTTGGCTTGCTTTGCTCAAAATAGGTTTTTCCTATTAGTTGAAATCACTAAGTTTTTCTTTGTCAAAACTTTTCCCAAGGAACCACCAATATACATTGAGGTCCTTCACCCTTGTTCACCCACATATTTTACTTAGAAAATGGGGTGAGGAGATTCTTGATAGCTTCCATGTCTTGATGAGCAAGTTGTCCATTGCCATGGACTTGGCTAAGTACTTAGATTTTTCCATCTGCAGAGGTTGTGCACTTTTCCCACCAGACTTGGGTTCACCAAGACAGGACCTTTCAGAAGCCTTCCCTTAGACAAAATGGACGCGTTCCAACCTATCATCCCACTACCACCATCTATCCAAATGGCTAAGTTCTAGCAACCTATGTGATCCAGGAAGAGCCCATATTGCCAAGTGGCCGCACTAGAAGCTTCTTAACACTTGGCCTCTAAAATCTCTTTGTTCCTGGGTGGCTTACCACAAGTGAGATACACAAGGTAAACCATAGAAATGGGCCTTGTGTAACCACTCAACATAAACCAAACCTTCCATTCCACCCAGGTGTTTCATTAACTTAGTTTTTTTATTAGGTAAAACACAAGTCCAAAGAATTAGAAATATTTTCATCATAGCATGTATATTTCACCAACCCTTGTTTGCTACTAGATAGGCTAAGCATGGCATAGATAGTAACTTAACTTAGAAATTCCCTAGCATATCTACAACTACTAGGATTTCCCAACATGGCATATAAGCAAAATAATATCATGCAAGACTTAGAAAAATATTTCTAATGCTTAGTATAAAACATGGGATAGAAATATTCATGAAGTACCACTTGCCTTGGTAGTTGGGAGAGTAGCACTCCTCACAATCACAATCACTAGCACCAAAATCTACACAAAGAATGGTAGCAACAAATTACACACAAAACATATACAATCAAAAATATATGCATGCATGCAAGATGATATGTTATGATTTTTAAAACTCAACAAAGCAAGTATTCATTACTGATTCATAAACAAGTCAAAAACTTGCCAAACAACAATTATTTAAACCCTAAATCATTTCCTAAACATTTCATAAACTCTAATTAGTCCTACACAAGTTTCTGCAAATAAAACCTTTTTAACAGAACCTAACATTAGACAGATTGCATATTTAGAAAGAGCTTGCTCTCCTGATTCCAACGGTATAAAATTTGTCAAATTCTAACGTGGGGATCAAAAGTTATAGCCAATACAAATTTGAACATAAATTAGATTCAAATCCTATTTTAAATCTAAACCCTAGCCACGCGTCTGTTTCTAATTGGCCCGTACCGGTTCGGGCGGATCGATCAACGAGAGCTGCACGATTTAACTAAAGATGCACGACCAGATCTAACGCGTAACGGTTCGTTAACTGAACTAATCCTACGCGCTGGATCTAGATCTGACGGCTACGAATCAATCGACTAAAACTGAGCGGCGCTGGCGGCGGCTACTGGCGGCGGCGAGCTCTGCCTACGGCGGTGCGGCGCTACAGGTCGTCCTAGGGTCCTCGGAGGGGCTTACCAGAACCGTGGAGACATGCTGATGCTCAACCTGGCGGCGGCTTGGCAAGGGGCGCACGGAGTGGGCTGCTGGAGCTCGTCGGAGTCGTGCACGGCGTCGGGTGGTTGTAGACGAAGTTGTTGCCGATGCTCTGGGTCTTCCTATTACCAACCAGAAGCATCAGTAGCTGCGCAAGGACAAGGCGAACCTAGTCGTATGCGAGAGAGGTCAAGGGGCGCTCAGTGCTTACCGCAATCGATCGCCAGAGAAGAAGAAAGCGTCAGGCACTTGCGGTCGTCGTCGTTGGCGAGTCTCCAGACGGTCCTAGCATGCACCAATAGGGTGAGAAGATGCGCATGGTTGCCGTGATCATTCTGGTAAACTTAGATAGCAAGGGGCGACGGGGTATTACCGGAATCGCACGCCAGAGGTCATCGGAGCTGCGGCAGTATGGGCAAGACTACGGGCAGCCTGGTGGCGTGGAGAGGAAATTGAGTGAGGGGAAATGTTCGCGGTGAAGAGGGGGTTAAGTAGGCAGGGGCTCGACAGGAAACGCCTGCGGATTCAATGGTAATTACGCCGCGTGATCAACGCCAGCAACGGCCCGCGGCGACGTGTTCTTCGCGAGATTTGGTGAAGACGACGGTGACGTGGATGGGGCCTAGTTGTCAGCGAGAGAAACAGAGAGGGGGTGGGGTCCTGGCGTCAGTCACTCGATGGGTGCGTCTGCGAGTGAGAGAGGGAGAGAGGGAACCCAGGTGGGCTTAGTGGGCTGCTTTCTCAGTTGGGCCAAAAGACTGGCGCTGGCCCTTTTCTATTTCCTTTCTCTTTTTCTTTTTCTGTTTTGAATTTCTGGAATGAATTTCAAATGGTTTCAAAAGCTTTTTGAATTCAAACTTTTTCAGGATTTTGTAGGGTGCAACATTCACACTTCTGGGCATAAAATCAAGTGGTTACTTTGAATTAGCTTGTTCATTTAGAATAAAATAAAAATAAACAGTGACATAGCACTTGATTTGGAAATGTTTTGAAAATGGTTTTGAAATCAAATTTGTTCTATGAATTTTTGTCCAAACTCCACATTCAATCCAATTAACAAGGAAGCCAACAAAACTTGGTTTAAAACACTTATGCTCTCAATTGAGGATGGTCATTTGATTTAAGTTTGCTCACATAAAATAATAGCACCATGTGCTTCTGTTTTCTTGAAAGTAGTTGGAAAATGATCTCAAAATTATATGCATGCATGAATGATATGCAATATTTGAAATCATGATTTTAGGGATGTTACAGAAGCTAATCAATGCCTCTTGATCTGCGGAGTACAACATTTTGACCTGGTCCTACATATGACGAGGTACTGGAGTTTATTTATCCTGACATCCCAAAATGGTTTGTCATGACGGACCACAAGAGTATCTTTCATCGGAAGACACCGATGCACATTTACTACTTGGCTACCAACTGGTAAGAAAAGTTCGGAAAACAACAAGGGGAAAGGAACATGCTCAGGATAGAATCCCGAGATGTGGATGCATAAGTCAACAATCTTCCGAAAACCAATGCATAAGAAGGATAAGGTGTGGCTGAGTCACGAAAATAGAAGTGAGACTCACGAGGAGTACTCTTGTCGTGATCTATTTGGTTGCATTAAAGAACATCTGCCATAGCATGTGGTAGGGGAAGTCCTTTATCGTCATTGTTCAATGGCGACCATATCCACAAGCTGGAAGGCTATACTAGAAGGTACTAGACATCATGGGGTAATGTATGAACATTAACCACAGGGGTCAACAATGGATCTTGGATTAAAGATCAACTTCATGTACAAGATTCTCAACACCAGAATCCAGCACAATTAGGGATCTTAGGTTCAAATCCAAGGGTTAAAACCCAAAGAAAGAAGTAACGACTACTTGAGTGACACAACATACACTGCAAGATAGTAATCACGAGGTAGCTTCCGAAGGAAGGAACACCTTCTGAAATACCCGAACAATTAAAGAGGAGACACACGAGTCGAAGGGGAACCTCGAAGCCTAGAACAAAACACTGTGGAACCGGCAATATAATATTGTTATTCTAAAAGATAGAGAGATCATGATAGAAAGGAATCTCTCAGCTGAACAAGAGCAAAGGGAAACAAGGGATTCACAACACACACAACTATAGAGAACTCAACACTAGGTCAACTGGCTTAGAAACGACAATGCCCATAAGGCACCTAAGCTTTGAAAGACAAGAAGAGATATCAAAACTTTTCCAAAATCAACACCAGATATGATGACCCAGAGTAAGAGCGAAACTGGATAAGGAGAAAAGAAGCATACTAGAGTTTCCACAAATACTTTTCATCTTTTAAAATAGTTTTCACAAGCACTAGACTCAACATCGACCAATAGCAAGGTTTTCCTACGGTCGGTACTGCTCTGATACCAAGAACTGTGACACCCCCGGGATTAGGGCTAAACAAATCCCAGACCTCCGTCTGACATAAGCTTAATCTTGAGCTCGAGAATATCCAGTGAAGAATCGGTAACATAACAGCGACCCTATGACACAAAATTTTTACAGCAAGCTCATAACTAAGCAGAGAACCAAATTATTACAAGCAGAGGTCACTGACCACAAACATCAAACAACGGAAGGCAAATTATGCTATTAAGTATAGCAAACTGAACAAATGGCCTAAGAGGCCTGAAGCATAATGATGACGTCCCAGCCCATAGATTCCAGGCTGCCGTCCGGGACACCAATCTACTCGTCGATGTCGATGTAGTACGGAACTCATCTTCAGGTGAACACTTACTCTGCCAAAAGTAACAACAAAGCAAGGGTGAGTATAGGGTGTACTCCGCAAGACTTCTGGCTAGTGGAGTTGTTTTTCATAAAGCCATCTTTTGTTTATAAAACAAGAGGGAGAAGAAGCTCGTCTAATCAGAATATTTTAAAAGGGGATAAGAGAGCGACATCTCTGGAATATTGATCATCATATTTTAATATCCACCAAATCATCATCATAACCTGAACTAGGATCACCCCCTCGTACCCATGAGGAAGCATCCTTAATCACACGTGGATCCACCAAGTTTTACGATTAGGTTAAAGTTCTCTATGATCTTAGAATTGGGTCACCAAGCGTTCATAACCGTGAACACGGCTTTTCGAAAAGATTTAACCCTGCAGGGGTGTACAACTTTACCCACACGTACCAACCGACTCTTAATGCCAGATCATTAGCCCTCTTCCTTGGAAGGCCGTCAGAGGGTGTGGTCGGACACGACCTTTACCTTGCTTTTGCCGAGACCATGAGTCACGCAATAAGTATGGTTCCGCCGTAACGGGTCAAATACCGAAGTCGGTACTTAAAGATGTGAGGCGAGGTTGGTTAACAGGGGCGCCATCTACCCCAAGAAACCCGGTCCATGCTTACCTACCTGTTATGAATGCAGCTATACCCGGCAAATCTTTCAAAAGGTTTTATATGCATATGTAGAATGGAACGCCCGAACTATGTGACTCATGGAATCTACTAGGCAAGTTAATCAGGCGAGAGGTTCCCAAGCCCCGTGTGTCTGTACGCTCGTCTCGGTTCCAAAGGCAAGAACTCAGGTCCTAGTGGTGGCGAGCATGGGACTAGAAAAACCACATCCCACTGTGACCTCCCATACAATCCTTCGCATGTTTAATCTCATATCACTGATCTCATCTCATCACGATCTCCTGTCATACTAGATTATCTGCATCTGATACATTATCTGGATGAGCCAGAACTGACAGCTATGCATGGCTAAGCAGACACAGAGACAAGCTATATCAGTGTACACAAGCCAAACCTAGTTATGCTAGGAGAAGTGAATCAGGTAATATAAGCTCAAAGGAATTAATGCAATAGATAGGATACTCTATCTATCGATAAAAGACCACAATAGAATCGTATGCATCATGGCAAGAATTGAAATGCCTTCGAAATCATAGGATTATACCACAATAGACCACAATAGGATTATATCATGATATGCCAACTTTGAAATCATGATATTTGGGATGTTACAAATCTAACCCCCTTAAGGTGAATCTCGCCCTCGAGATTCGGTTTGGCTAGCAAATAGGTGAGGGTGATCTTTCCGAAGGTCATCTTTTCTTTCACATGTTGCTTCTTCTTCAGAATGATGGTTCCACTGAACTTTACAGAATTTGATAGTCTTTGTCCGTGTAACTCTTTCTGCAGTGTCAAGAATATTGATAGGTTTCTCCTCATAGGTGAGATCACTTTGCAATTGGACCTCCTCCAAAGGTATAGTATCCTTCAAAGAAGTCTCCTCCATCTCTGGATGGCATTTATTTAGCTGACTCACATGGAACACATTGTGAACAGTAGACAATGATTCCGGTAATTCAATCTCATATGCTACTTCTCCTTTACGACTTAGAATCTTGAATGGTCCAACATATCTTGGGGCCAATTTTCCTTTGACTCCAAATCTCCTCACTCCACGAAGTGGTGACACTCTAAGATAAGCTCTATCACCCACCTCATACGTGACTTCTCTACGCTTAGGATCTGCGTAGCTCTTCTGTCGGGACTGTGCTATCTTCAATTTGTCCTTTACTAACTTGACTTTCTCTTCAGCTTCTTTGATTAGTTCTGGCCTAAACAAGTTTCTTTCTCCCACACCATTCCATAGTAATGGGGTAGTACACTTTCTCCCATAGAGAAACTCAAATGGTGCCATCTCAATAATGGCTTGATAGCTGTTGTTGTAAGATAATTCTGCGTAAGGCAGACTTTCATCCCAACTAGATCCATAGTCTAGGGAACATGCCCTCAACATATCCTCTAGAATCTGGTTGGTCCTTCCTGTCTGTCCATCAGTCTGGGGATGAAAAGCAGTACTGAATTCTAATCTCGGTCCCAATGAATCATGCAGTTGCCTCCAAAAATGAGAAGTGAATTGAGTTCCCCTATCAGACACAATACTCTTGGGTACTCCATGCAGACACACAATCCTATTCATATATATTTTGTCCAATTTAGCACTTGTATAGGTTGTCTTCACGGGTATGAAATGAGCCACTTCAGTTAAGCGATCCACTACAACCCACATAGAAATATCCTGACCTGGTCATTGGAAATCCGGTGATGAAATCCATGCCAATCTTGTCCCACTTCCAATCAGAAATAGGTAGTGGTTGTAACAAACCTACTGGTTTCTGATGTTCCGCTTTCACTCTAGTACATACATCACACAAAGAGATATGTTCGGCGATGTCCTTCTTGAGATTATTCCACCAAAATCTTTCATTTTGCGGTGTTACCGGGATCCACCAAAATCCATGTACATTTTGGTGTTACCGGGATGAATGGAATACGGTGAGTTGTGTGCTTCTTGTAAAATCAGATTCCGAAGCTCCGGATTTTGCGGAACGCAGATACGTCTTCCATACCATAAAGTACATTGTTCGTCTTCATGGAATCCTTTGGCTTTTCCCTTGCCAATTTTTTCCTTAATCTCTTCAATTTCCTTGTCCGTCTTTTGGTCTTCTGTAAGATCCCTCCTTTGTAAAGGAAAAGGATCCCTGTGATTGCAATGCTAGTCCCTGGATCATTGCTAGCATCCACAGTTTAAGATGAAGTACACAGATACAAAGGTCATTTATTACATCCATTCCAGAGATAAAACATAGTCTTTTACAACTCAGGGCCATAGGCCTAATACAAGAGTTTTGGAATAAGTAAATAAACATAAGACTTCATCTTCATGTGCCACAGGCAAGCATGTTGAGTGTAGACTCATGACACCTAATCATCATCGGAGTAACCTGCAACATCACAAGTTACAGCCACAGTGGGTCAATACTTTGGAATAGTATTGGCAAGTGATACCTTAGTAAATTTTAAGTGGACTATACTACTATATGCATTTTGGCTAAGTGTAGTTTGGCTTGCTTTGCTCAAAATAGGTTTTTCCTATTAGTTGAAATCACTAAGTTTTTCTTTGTCAAAAACTTTCCCAAGAAACCACCAATAGACATTGGGGTCCTTCACCCTTGTTCAACCACAAATTTTTACTTAGAAGTTGGAGTGATGAGATTCTTGATAGCTTCCATGTCTTGATGCTCAAGCTGTCCATTGCCATGGACTTGGCTAAGTACTTAGATTTTCCATCTGCAGAGGTTGTGCACTTTCCCCACCAGACTTGGTTTCCCAAGACAGGACCTTTCAGAAGCCTTCCCTTAGCCAAATGGACGCGTTCCAACCTATCATCCCACTACCACCAACTGTCCAAATGACTAAGTTCTATCAACCTATATGATCATGGCAGAGCCCATATTGCCAAGTGGCTACACTATAAGCTTCTCAACACTTGGCCTCCAAAATCCCTTTGTGCCTGGGTGGCATACCACAAGTGTGATACACAAGGTAAACCATGTCCATGGGCCTTGTGTAACCACTCAACCAAAAACCACCATTCAAGTCCCATTCGACCCAGGAGGTTCATTGACTTAGTTGTTTTATTAAGAAAAACTTAAGTCCAAAGACTTAGAAATATTTTCATCATAGCATGTATATACTTTACCAACCCTTGTTTGCTACTAGCTAGGCTAAGCATGGCATAGTAACTTAACTTAGGAGATTCCCTAGCAATTCTACAACTACTTAGGATTTCCCAACATAGCATTTGGCAAAATAGTAACAACATGCAAGACTTAGCAAAATATTTCTAATGATTGTACAAAATTTAGGGATGGAAATATTCATGAAGTACCACTTGCCTTGGTAATGGGGAGAGTAGCACTCTTCACAATCACAGTCACTAGCAAAATCTACACAAAAATTTGTAGCACAAAATTACACATAATTCATATACAAACAAAAATATGAATGCATGCATGCAAGAGAATGCTAGGTGATGATTTTGAAAATTCCATCAAGAAAGTGCATGATACAGAAACATAACCAAGTCAAGAACTTGCTAACTAAACTTATTTAGCACTAAAACAATTTACTAAACAAATTCTATACTCAAAAATAGTCCTAAACAAGTTTCTGCCTAAAAAGTCATTTTAACAGAAACTTTTTGTTAAACACATTGAAGATTCAGAAAGGGCTTGTCTCCCCGATTCCAACGGTATAAAGTTTGCAAAAATCTAACGTGGGAAACAAAAGTTATAGCCATTTGAAATTTGGATCTAAATCTGATTTGAATTATGTTTTTGATTTAAACTCTAGCCACATGTCTTAATCCTATTGGCTGATATCGATTCGTTCAGGATCACCCTCCCGTGCCGTTGGATCTAATTAAAACCCACGGCTCAGATCTTCCCATAATGGTTCGCTAACTTATCTAATTCTACGCGTTGGATCCAGATCTAACGTCTACAAATAAACTAACCAAACTCGAGCGGCGGTGACTGGTGGCAGCGCGTCTGACAGCGGTGGCGCTAGCATTCTAGGTCGTGCAGGATTAGGGGAAGGCTCTTACCAGAACCGCGTTGGCGTGCTGAAGCTCAACGTGGCGTTGGTTTGCGAAGGGGCGCGCGGGCACGGTCTCTGGGGCTCGTCGGAGTTGCAGGCGGCGTCGGTTGCTTGCAGATGAGGTCACTGGCGAGGTTTGGCATCGCCCTAGCACGAACCAGAGGGGTCAGGCGATGCACAAGATGAAGGCGAACATTCCCGTATGAAAGTGGGGGCAATGGGCGCTCGGATTTTACCTTAATTGATCGCCGTAGTCAAGCGGCGGCGCAGGTGGTTGCGGTCGTGAACGGAAACAACGACCTGGGTCACGAGCAGGCAAAAGAAAGGTGTCAGCAGATGCGCCAGATCATGCTGAGCAAGATAGCTTGAACCAGAGAGAGGGGGGCGGTCTTGGCTCACCGGAATCGGTCGCCGGAGTCGTCGGTACAGCGGGGCTTCGAGAGAAAATGCGCGTAGCCTGGTGGCGGAGTGAGCGAGGAGAGTGGGGGGAAATGACCGCGGCGGGGTGTGGTTTATATAGGCTCAAGCGCGACAGGAAACGCCTGCGGCATCAAGGCTAATTACGCCGCGCCATTACCGTCATTGACAGCAGCGGCGACGCGGTCTGCGGGCGCGGTTTGAGGAAGACGAGGGCGACGTGGAGAGGGCCCGCTCGTCAGCGAAACGCGCGAAGAGGAGGTGGGGTCTGGTCGTCAGCGACTGCCTGGGTGTGCTTGCGCGTGTGAGAGAGAGAGGGAAAAGCCTGGTGGGCTAGTTGGGCCAGTTCTGTTGCTGGGCTAGAATCCTGGCGCCGGCCCTTTTCCATTTCTTTCTCCTTTTCTTTTTCTGATTCGATTTTCTGAATTGGTTTTCAAATGAATTCAAGTTCTATTTGAATTCAAATTTTCTTGGGAGTTTTTCAGTGTGCTCTAGTCTCAAATACATGAATAAAATCATGTGGTTCCTTTCAAAGTCTTGGTCAAACATGGAGAACAAAAATATTTGAGACTTGGCACTTGATTTGCAAAGTTTGAAAAATGGTTTTTGAAATCATTTACAATTTGTAAGTCTGGGTTTAAATTCTACACTCAATCCCTTCAAGAAGGAAAGTAAACAATCAAGGTTCACAAATATTCAAACTTTCAAATGGTGATGGCCATTTGATTTAAGTTGCTCACATAAAATCATAGCACTATGTGCTTCTGTTTTTCTGAAATGAGTTTGAAATTGATCTCAAATCTATATGCATGCATGAGTGATATGCAAGCTTTGAAATCATGATTTTAGGGATGTTACAAATCTAACCCCCTTAAGGTGAATCTCGCCCTCGAGATTCGGATTGGCTAGCAAATAGGTGAGGGTGGTCTTTCCGAAGATCATCTTCTCTTTCCCATGTTGCTTCCTCTTCGGAATGATGATTCCATTGCACTTTGCAAAACTTGATAGTCTTTGTCCTTGTGACTCTTTCTGCAGTCTCAAGAATCTTGATAGGCTTCTCCTCATATGTGAGGTCACTTTCTAGTTGAACCTCTTCCAAAGGTATAGTATCCTTCAAAGAAGTTTCTTCCATTTCTGGGTGACATTTCTTAAGTTGACTCACATGAAACACATTATGGACTGCTGACAAAGATTCCGGTAGTTCAATTTCATCAGCCACTTCTCCTTTGCGACTCAGAATCTTGAATGGCCCAACATATCTTGGTGCCAATTTTCCTTTGACTCCGAATCTTTTCACTCCACGGAGTGGTGATACTCTAAGATAGGCTCTATCACCAACTTCGTAGGTGACTTCTCTACGCTTAGGATCTGCGTAGCTTTTCTGTCGGGACTGTGCTATCTTTAATCTGTCCTTAACCAATTTGACCTTCTCTTCGGCTTCTTTGATAAGATCTGGCCCGAATAAACTTCTTTCTCCCACGCCATTCCATAACAATGGGGTGGTACACTTCCTTCCGTAGAGAAACTCAAATGGTGCCATCTCAATGCTGCCTTGATAGCTGTTGTTATACGAAAATTCTGCGTAAGGAAGACTCTCATCCCAACTTGCTTTATAGTCTAGGGAACATGCTCTCAACATGTCTTCCAGAATTTGATTAGTCCTTTATATTTTCCCATCGGTTTGAGGATGAAAAGCAGTACTGAATTCCAACCTCGTTCCCAATGACTCATGTAGCTGTCTCCAAAAATGGGAAGTGAATTGAGTTCCCCTATCGTACGCAATACTTTTGGGCACACCATGTAGACAGACAATTCTACTCATGTAGATTTTGGCTAACTTGGCACTTGTATAAGTTGTCTTCACGGGTATGAAATGAGCCACTTTAGTTAAGCGATCCACTACTACCCATATGGAATCATATCCTGATCTGGTCCTTGGTAATCCGGTAATGAAATCCATACCAATCTTGTCCCACTTCCAATCAGGAATAGGTAGTGGTTGAAGCAAACCTGCTGGTTTCTGATGCTCCGCTTTTACTCTACTACACACATCACACAAAGCAATAGGTTCGGCGATGTCCCTCTTGAGATTGTTCCACCAAAACCTTTCTTTCATGTCCATGTACATTTTGGTGTTACCCGGATGAATAGAATACGGAGTGTTGTGTGCTTCTTGCAAAATCAGTTTCCGTAACTCCGGATCTTGTGGAACACAGATACGTTTCCCATGCCATAAAGTACCTTGTTCGTCTACCTGGAAATTTTTAGCTTTTCCTTGGCTAATCCTTTCCTTAATCTCTTCAATTTCCTTATCGGTCTTCTGAGCTTCTCGGATCTTGTCCAACAAGGTGAGTTGAACATCCAAAGCCATGAGGTGTCCTTCAGGCACAATCTCCAAATCATCAGGCAATTCTCCTTTGGTAAGGCCATTTACAAATACCTTACGACTTAGAGCATCTGCTACAACATTTCCTTTACCGGGGTGGTATTGCAAACTTAAGTCGTAATCCTTGATAAGTTCTAACCATCTTCTTTGTCTCATATTGATTTCCTTTTGGGTGAAGATATACTTCAAACTTTTGTGGTCCGTAAACACTTCACAACGCTTTCCCAAAAGGTAATGTCTCCATGTTTTGAGTGCATGGACGACAGAGGCTAACTCTAAATAATGAGTAGGATAGTTCACCTCGTGAGTTTTGAGTTGTCTCGAGGCATAGGCCACAACTTTACCGTCTTGCATAAGTACGGCTCCCAAACCTTGATGAGATGCATCACAATATACTTGGAAATCCTTTTCCAAATCTGGCAGACATAAAACTGGTGTTGTCACAAGTCTTTTCTTCAACTCCTGAAAGCTAACTTCACAACCTTCAGACCAAGCAAACTTCTTGTCTTTCTTTAGTAATTCAGTCATGGGATTAGCAACCTTTGAGAAATTCTCAATAAACCTTATGCAGTATCCTGCTAAGCCAAGGAAACTACGAACTTCTTTCACGTTCTTAGGAGATTCCCATTCAGTCACAGCTGAAACCTTAGCAGGGTCAACTGCTACACCATCCTTTGTCATAACATGACCAAGAAAACCAACTTCTTCTAACCAGAACTCACACTTGCTGAATTTGGCATAAAGTTTATGCTCTCTCAGCTTCTCAAGTATCAAACGCAAGTGGTCTTCATGCTCTTCTTTGCTCTTGGAGTAGACTAAGATTTCATCGATGAAAACGACAAGAAACTTGTCAAGAAATTCCATGAACACTTTGTTCATCATATTCATGAAGTATGCTGGAGCATTGGTTAAGCCAAAAGGCATCACAGTATACTCATACAATCCATACCTTGTGGTGACTGTTGTTTTAGGTATGTCTTGCTCTCTTATCTTGAGTTGAAAATAGCCAGACCGGAGATCAATTTTTGAGAACACACAGGATCCTTCTAGATGATCAAACAAGTCATTGATTCTTGGCAAAAGATACTTGTTCTTGATAGTTACCTCGTTGAGTGAACGGTATTCTATGCATAACCTTTGGCTCCTATCCTTCTTCTCCACAAACAAAACTGGGGCTCCCCAAGATGAAGAACTTGGTTGAATAAACCCTTTCTGCAACTGTTCTCCTAGTTGCTTATTGATCTCTTTCAGTTCATCAACTGACATTTTATACGGTCTCTTTGCTATTGGTCTATAACCTGGTACCAAGTCTATCAGAAACAACACATCTCTATCTGGTGGCATTCCTGGCAATTCTTCCGGAAATACATCCGGATACTCACACACAATTGGCACACAGTCCATGCTAACCCCCTTAAGAGAATTAAGCATACTCCTCTTTGCTCCAAAGCTGGTCTTGAATCTGATCCTTTTATTTTCCGGACTTGTGAGTGAGACAGTATGGCTGGCACAATCTATCACTCCTTTGTACTTAGTCATCCAGTCCATTCCCAGAATGACATCCAATCCTTGGGAGTTTAATATTATCAAGTTAACGGGAAACTTATACTTCCCAAATTCTATGATTAGATCATGGCATCCTGAATTCACTATCATTTCTCCACCAGGAGAACTTACTTTTATAGGACACCCAATAGTTTCTACTGGTAGTTCATTTCTTTCAACAAATGCTCTTGATATGAATGAATGAGATGCACCAGTATCAAAGAGTACAAATGCTGGAATGGAATTGAGTCTGAACTTACCAGCAACAGCATCAGGCTCCTCATAGACCTCCTCCACATTGATGTGGTTCACCTGTCCTTTCTGGAAAGGATTAGGCTTGACAGGTCCTTCAACTTTCTTTTCGGGGCACTCATTTGCATAGTGTCCCATCTTCTTGCATTTGAAGCACTCAACCTGACTGATGTCTCTCTTAGCAGGCTGACTTCCACTTCCACTTCCATTACCACTATGGTGGCTCTTATGTCCACCCTTGTGGTTCTTGTACTTGTCATTGTCATGACTGCGATGATGCTTGTTGTCATGACGGTTATGGTTGTGGTGCTTGTTGAATTTCCCATGCTTGTGGGATCCTGAGCTTCCACTGTCATCATAGTGAGATCGTTTGTGAGACGATCCCGAGCTGTGCTTGTCGGAGTGTTTCCTCTTCCTACTCTCGACTTGCTTCATTTTGTTCTCCAATATAGCAGCCTTGTCACAGAGCGACTGATAAGTGGGAACATATGCCACAGCCAGCTGCAGATTCAGCTCATCATTCAAGCCTTCCAGAAATTTTTCCTTTCTTTTGGCATCTGTGTCAACCTCATCCGGTCATAACGCGCCAGATTGTTGAACTCTTCAATGTATTCAGCCACGCTGCGGTGGCGCTGCTTTAGATTGTGGAACTCTTTCTTTTTCAGGCTCATTATTCCTGATGAGATATGAGCAGTGCGAAAGCCATCTTCAAAGATAGCCCAAGTCACCTCATCTATAGGAGTGGTGATTTGGAAGTTGTCCCACCAAGTGGCGGTTGGTCCTTCCAGTAGATGTGCTGCAAATCTGACCTTTTCAGCGTCTGTGCAGCCCACAGTTACTAAGTCCTTGTTTACAGAACGTAGCCAGTTATTGGCCACCATGGGATCAGTCGTCCCTGAGAACTTAGCTGGCCTCAAACGCAGAAATCTGGTGAGCATATCAAAGCCCGAAGGGCTGTTGTCGTTGTTATTGTTGTTGTTATTGGGGTTGTTGTTGTTATTATTATTCTGGTTCTGGATGAATGTTGTCATCATCTGCATAAGCTGTGTTTGAGCATTCATCATTTGCTGCATTTCCGGAGTTATGTTGTTGTTGTTGGGGTTGGGGTTTGCGCGACGGGGAGGCATCTGTGGTTTGTTCAAATAGAGATAAGAATGAGATACCCATAGATGTTTTTATGCACATTACATCACATAAGCAAACACAAGCATGCAACAAAAGATAAAATGTTCATCAACCAAATAACAAGTTCTCAAAGTAAAACACACAAGTGGCAAGCCATCCACATGTCGGATGGTCCAATAACAAGTTCACAAATAACAAGTACGATAATAAAAGATAAACGAGTAGTCAAGTCTACTCATCAGCATCAATCTCCTCCTCGACAAAGGTAAGACCTGCGTTCTCCATCGCGTTCTTGTTCTCCTCAATGGTAGTGGTCAAGGACTCAATCTTGGCCTTGAGAGCCCTCTTCTGGGAACGAAGACTCTCAATCACCATCTGCTGCTGCTCTAGCTCGAAGTCCTTGGACTTCAGTTCTTCAGTCATGTCCCGGATCTTCTTGTTCCTATCCTGGACGCGTTTCTCCTGACTCTTGAACTTTCGGTCCTGGGTCTCGAACTTTGCCTCCATTTCCTTGACTCTCTCGTCCTGCTGTGCAAAAATCTTGTCCTTCTCGCGAAGCTGCACCTGGAGCTCGTCATTACTGAGCATGACATTGGTCCTATCCGTGTCCACGTGCCTAATAAAAGACTCTAAGTCCTGGAGGTACAAGCGTATCGGCTCTGCTGCGTCCCTCAAGTCGTCCTCAAAGTCGATGGACTCTCCATCCTCATCACGTCTTCCGAAGACGTGGAAGTGGGTGCCTCTAACTTGTCGGGAGTGCCGGCCTAGCAGACGTCCTATCAGGTCCTGCATAACTACCTCCATGCCTCTCTCCCTGTCATCGTGCATAAGCTTGAAGACGATGGCCTCCGTAGTAGGATCTGTCTGGCGTCCGGGCTGGTTCACCTTGAAGCCCCAGAGGTCCTTACTCTCGAACTTGGTGAGTGGATGCACCATGATGGTGGGAAGAGGGAGATTGAGCAAAGTGGTAAGCTCAACGATACGAGGACCAAAGTTGGTAACCTGGAACTCCTCAACAGTGCTGATGGTAATAGGCATCTATTTATAAGATTGAAAAGTTAGAACAACACTATTTAAGATAAAACAAAGACAAACATCACATACAAATCCTTGGAATACAAAGTTACACAAGTCATGCATACATGAATCCATTACATCAACCATGGTCCAAACTTATTTAAGGTATCATTTTGGAAAATAAGGTGATAGGTGGTGGTCCAACTAACAAAATGCGTTTACAATCCTGTCTCACTGGATCTGTTGGCTAACACAATGTTCCTAGAGGAAATCAGCCTATCTTGCTCACATGATTCCATCACTAAGTCTATAATATCTCCTCATAAGGTTTGGTTGGTGGCTTCCAACTCTTGGGTATGTTCCTTCTCTTTCTCTAAGTCTTTTTGGAGGTTGAGCATTCTGCACTTGACTCTAGCACTTAGTTCTTTGATAGTCCTCCAAGCTGCTTCTCTTGCTGACTCAAAGAATGTGGTGTGCATCACAGTGTTGGTATACATGCGGAATCCTCTTTCTTTGTGGTTGTCTTCCTTGTTTTTGAACAAGTGAAGTTGCACCCACCAGTACTCCACTCCTTCATCCATTATTGGAAAGCCTTTGTACACAGCTGCACCATGTATTTCCATTGCCACCATGAGGTCCTTGAGAATTTTGGGAAACTCAGTCTCACGCTCCAAGGTCATGGTCATGAGTGGTCCTTTCTTCACGGCTTCGTTGATGGAGTTCATCTACAATTAGAGATGAGAATGAGAAGATTAGAAAAGTTTACTAGAAGAATAGACAAGTGTAGAAATAGTTGAAATTTTTTTCCTTAGTGGTTTCCAATCCTAGGGTCATAATCCTACAGGCAACACAGTGCTCTGATACCATCTATAAGATCCCTCCTTTGTAAAGGAAAGGGATCCCTGTGATTGCAATGCTAGTACCTGGATCATTGCTAGCATCCACAGTTTAAGATGAAGTAGACAGATACAAAGGTCATTTATTACATCCATTCCAGAGATAAAACATAGTCTTTTACAACTCAGGGCCACAGGCCTAATACAAGAGTTTTGGAATAAGTAAATAAACATAAGTCTTCATCTTCATGTGCCACAGGAAAGCATGTTGAGTGTAGACTCATGACACCTAATCATCATCGGAGTAACCTGCAACATCACAAGTTACAGCCACAGTGGGTCAGTACTTTGGAATAGTATTGGCAAGTGATACCTTAGTAAATTTTTAGTGGACTATACTACTATATGCATTTTGGCTAAGTGTAGTTTGTCTTGCTTTGCTCAAAATAGGTTTTTCCTATTAGTTGAAATCACTAAGTTTTTCTTTGTCAAAAACTTTCCCAACAAACCACCAATAGACATTGGGGTCCTTCACCCTTGTTCACCCACAAATTTTTACTTAGAAGTTGGAGTGATGAGATTCTTGATAGCTTCCATGTCTTGATGCTCAAGTTGTCCATTGCCATGGACTTGGCTAAGTACTTAGATTTTCCATCTGCAGAGGTTGTGCACTTTCCCCACCAGACTTAGTTTCCCAAGACAGGACCTTTCAGAAGCCTTCCCTTAGCCAAATGGACGCGTTCCAACCTATCATCCCACTACCACGAACTGTCCAAATGACTAAGTTCTAGCAACCTATATGATCATGGCAGAGCCCATATTTCCAAGTGGCTGCACTATAAGCTTCTCAACACTTGGCCTCCAAAATCCCTTTGTGCCTGGGTGGCATACCACAAGTGTGATACACAAGGTAAACCATGTCCATGGGCCTTGTGTAACCACTCAACCAAAAACCACCATTCAAGTCTCATTCCACCCAGGAGGTTCATTGACTTAGTTGTTTTATTAAGAAAAACTTAAGTCCAAAGACTTAGAAATATTTTCATCATAGCATGTATATACTTTACCAACCCTTGTTTGCTACTAGCTAGGCTAATCATGGCATAGTAACTTAACTTAGGAGATTCCCTAGCATTTCTACAATTCTACAACTACTTAGGATTTCCCAACATAGCATTTGGCAAAATATTAACAACATGCAAGACTTAGCAAAATATTTCTAATGCTTGTACAAAATTTAGGGATGGAAATATTCATGAAGTACCACTTGCCTTGGTAATGGGGAGAGTAAGACTCTTCACAATCACAGTCACTAGAAAAATCTACATAAAAATTTGTAGCACAAAATTACACACAATTCATATACAAACAAAAATATGAATGCATGCATGCAAGAGAATGCTAGGTGATGATTTTGAAAATTCCATCAAGCAAGTGCATGATACAGAAACATAACCAAGTCAAAAACTTGCTAACTAAACTTATTTAGCACTAAAACAATTTACTAAACAAGTTCTATACTCAAAAATAGTCCTAAACAAGTTTCTGCATAAAAAGTCATTTTAACAGAAACTTTTTGTTAAACACATTGCAGATTCAGAAAGGGCTTGTCTCCCTGATTCCAACGGTATAAAGTTTGCAAAAATCTAACGTGGGAAACAAAAGTTATAGCCATTTGAAATTTGGATCTAAATCTGATTTGAATTATGTTTTTGATTTAAACTCTAGCCACGTGTCTTAATCCTATTCGCTGATACCGATTCATTCAGGATCACCCTCCCGCGCCGTTGGATCTAATTAAGACCCACGGCTCAGATCTGCCCATAATGGTTCGCTAACTTATCTAATTCTACGCGTTGGATCCAGATCTGACGGCTACAAATCAACTAACCAAACTCGAGCGGCGCTAGCGGCGGCGACTGGCGGCGGCACATCTGACAGCGGCGGCGCTAGCGTTCTAGGTCGCGCAGGAGTGGGGGAAGGGTCTTACCAGAACCGCGGTGGCGTGCTGAAGCTCAACGTGGCGTTGGTTTGCGAAGGGGCGCGCGGGCATGGTCTCTGGGGCTCGTCGGAGTTGCAGGCGGCGTCGGTCGCTTGCAGATGAGGTCACTGGCGAGGTTTGGCATCGCCCTAGCACGAACCAGAGGGGTCAGCCAACGCACAAGATGAAGGCGAACATTCCCATATGAAAGAGGGGGCAAGGGGCGCTCGGGTTTGACCTTAATTGTTCGCTGGAGTCAAGCGGCGGCGCAGGTGGTTGCGGTCGTGAACAGAAACGACGACCTGGGTCACGAGCAGGAAAAAGAAAGGTGTCAGCAGATGCGCCAGATCATGCTGAGCAAGATAGCTTGAACTAGAGAGAGGGGGGCGGTCTTGGCTCACCGGAATCGGTCGCCGGAGTCGTCGGTACAGCGGGGCTTCGAGAGCAAATGCGCGCAGCCTGGTGGCGGAGTGAGCGAGGAGAGTGGGGGGAAATGACCGCGGCGGGGTGTGGTTTATATAGGCTCAAGCGTGACAGGAAACGCCTGCAGCATCAAGGCTAATTACGCCGCGCCATTACCGGCATTGATAGCAGCGGCGACGCGGTCTGCGGGCGCGTTTTGAGGAAGACGAGGGCGACGTGGAGAGGGCCCGCTCGTCAGCGAAACGCGCGAAGAGGAGGTGGGGTCTGGTCGTCAGCGACTGCCTGGGTGCGCTTGCGCGTGTGAGAGAGAGAGGGAAAAGCCGGGTGGGCTAGTTGGGCCAGTTCTGTTGCTGGGCTAGAATCCTGGCGCCAGCCCTTTTCCATTTCTTTCTCCTTTTCTTTCTCTTATTCGATTTTCTGAATTGGTTTTCAAATGAATTCATGTTCTATTTGAATTAAAATTTTCTTAGGAGTTTTTCAGTTTCTTGTAGTCTCAAATACAGGCATAAAATCATGTGGTTGCTTTGCAAAGGCTTGGTCAAACTTGGAGAACAAAAATATCTGAGACTTGGCACTTGATTTGCAAAGTTTGAAAAATGGTTTTTGAAATCATTTCCAATTTTGTAAGTCTGGGTTTAAATTCTACACTCAATCCCTTCAACAAGTAAAGTAAACAGTCAAGGTTCACAAACATTCAAACTTTCAAATGGTGATGGCCATTTGATTTAAGTTGCTCGCATAAAATCATAGCACTATGTGTTTCTGTTTTTCTGAAATGAGTTTGAAATTGATCTCAAATCTATATGCATGCATGAGTGATATGCAAACTTTGAAATCATGATTTTAGGGATGTTACAGCTTCCTTGATTTTGTCCAACAAGGTGGGTTGAACATATAATGACATGAGATGCCCCTTAGGCACAATCTCCAATCTAAGTTCTCTAAATTGGGCACACAGATCTTCTGGCAACTCTCCCTTAGTAAGGCCATTCACAAATAACTTATGGCTTAGCGCATCCGCCACAACATTTGCTTTACCGGGGTGGTATTGCAAACTCAAGTCGTAGTCCTTGATGAGTTCTAGCCATCTTCTTTGTCTCATGTTGATTTCTTTCTGAGTGAAGATATACTTCAAACTTTTGTGATTTGTGAACACTTCACATCGCTTTCCGAAAAGATAATGTCTCCATGTTTTGAGTGCATAGACAAAAGAGGCTAATTCTAAATCATGAGTAGGATATTTTACTTCATGAGTTTTGAGTTTTCTTGAGGCATAAGCCACAACTTTCCCTTCTTGCATCAGAACTGCACCTAATCCATGATGAGACGCATCACAATACACATGGAAATCCTTCTCCAAATCTGGCAGACATAGGACTGGTGCTGTCACTAGTCTCTTCTTCAATTCTAGGAAACTGAGTTTACATCCTTTAGTCCAAGCAAATTTCTTGTCTTTCTTTAGTAACTCCTTCATTGGTTTAGCTACCTTGGAGAAATTTTCAGTGAATCTTCTATAGTATCCTGCCATGCCAAGAAAACTACGAACCTCTTTCACTGACTTGGGAGATTCCCATTCAGTTACAGCTGACACTTTTGCGGGATCAACTGCTACACCATCTCCTGACACAATGTGTCCAAGAAATCCAACTTCATTCAACCAGAATTCACACTTGCTGAATTCCGCATACATCTTATGCACTCTAAGCTTCTCAAATATCAAACGCAAAAGTCCTTCATGCTCTTCTTTACTCTTGGAGTAGATCAAAATGTCATCGATGAAAACTACAACAAACTTGTCAAGGAACTCCATGAACACCTTGTTCATCATATTCATGAACTAAGCTGGTGCATTGGTCAAACCAAACGGCATCACGGTGTACTAATACAATCCATACCTGGTGGTGAAAGTTGTCTTAGGTATGTCTTGTTCCCTTATCTTAAGCTGAAAATAACCTGACCGAAGATCAATCTTAGAGAACACATAGGCTCCTTCTAACTGAGAAAACAAGTCATTGATTCTGGGCAAAGGATATTTGTTCTTGATAGTCACCTCATTCAGTGAACGATAACCGATGCATAACCTTTGACTTATATCTTTCTTTTCCACAAACAAGACTGGTGCTCGCCAAGATGATGAACTTGGTTGAATAATTCTTTCTGCAACTATACTCCAAGTTGTTTCTTGAGTTCTTTCAACTCATCAACTGACATCCTGTAAGGTATCTTTGCTATTGGTCCTGATCCTGGCAGCAAGTCAATCAGAAATTTCACATCTCTATCTGGTGGCATTCCCGACAATTCTTCCGGAAACACATCCGGATATTCCCTGACAATTAGCACGCTGTCTATGCTAACCCCTTAAGAGAATTTAGCTTACTCCCTGTTAATTAAAAGTTAGTCTTGAATCTAATCCTTTTATTATCCGGGGTTGTGAGTGTGACAGTATGATTGTCACAATCTAGCACCCCCTTGTACTTAGTCATCCAGTCCATTCCCAAAATGGCATCCAATCCTTGGGAATTTAGGATTATCATATTAACGGGAAACTTATACTTCCCAAACTCTATGACTAGGTCATGACATCCTGTATCATTTCTCCACCAGGATAACTTACTTTTATAGGACACCCAATAGTTTCAACTGGAAGTTCATTTCTATTAACAAATGCTCTTGATATGAATGAATGCGATGCGCTAGTATAAAAAAGAACAAGTGCTGGAATAGAATTGAGTTTGAACTTATTTGCATAATGCCCCAACTTCTTACACTTGAAACATTCAACCTGACGGATATCCCTCTTTGTAGGATGACTACCACTTCCACTTCCACTGTGGTGACTCTTGTGTCCACTCTTGTGGTTCTTGTACTTGTCATTATCATGACTACGGTGATGCTTGTTGTCATGATTGCGGTTGTGGTTGTGGTGGTTGTTTGTACAGGTCCCAACCTTCAATAAGGTAGAGATCCCTGTGTTTACAATGCTAGTCCCTGGATCAATAGCTAGCATCCACAGTTAAGATGTAATATCAAGAAACAAAGGTCATAATGCAACTTTATAACCACGAATAAAATAATTTATTACATGTTACATAGCTCATATGGCTATCTCATTACAATGCAGCAGAAATAACTATAGCATAGGGTCCTTCATCTTCAAAGTTCCACAGGCAGTCATGTTGGTTGTATACTTGTAATTCTAATCAATAAACTTCACTAACATCACACAAACCTGCAACATAACAAGTTACAGCCACAAGGGTCAATACATTTGAATTGTATTGGCAAGTGATACTATGGTATTATAGTGGATTCTATCATCTATATGCATTTGGCTAAGTGGAGCTTAGGCTTGCATTGCTCAAAATAGATTTTTCCTTATCATTTGAAAATACTAATTTTTTGCTTGTCAAAATCACCCAAGGCATCTCCCAATAGAAATTGGTGATCCTTCAACCCTTGTTCAACCACAAGTTTTTAACTTAGAAATTGGGATGAGGAGATTCTTGATTGCTTCCATGTCTTGATGCTCAAATTTTCTAATACCAGGGACATGGCAGAGGTGGTGCACTTTCCCCACAAGACTTGGTTTCACCAAGACAAGATCTTTCAGAAGCCTTCCCTTAGACCAGAATGGACGCTCCAACCTATCAATCCCCTACCACCAACTGTCCATTTGGCTAAGTTATTGCAACCTATATGATCCAGGCAGAGCCCATAATGCCAAGTGGGTGCACTTGAAGCTTCTCAACATTTGACATCTCAAATATCTTTGTTCCTGGGTGGCATTCCACAAGTGAGATACACAAGGTAAACCATATAAATGGGCCTTGTATAACCACTCAACACAAACTATTCCTTCCATTCCACCCATGTGATTCATTCAATTAGTTTTTTTATTAAATAAAACACAATTCCTTGACTTAGAAATATTCCACAGCATGAATATAATCCACCCTTGTTTTCTACTAGCTAAGCTAAGCATGATAGTAGTAGGAATCTTAACTTAGGAAATTTCTACTAAGGTTTCATCTACTAGGTTTTCCCATGGCATAGTTTTCACTTAGCAAAAATTCCATGCAAGTCCTACTTAGAAATATCACGAATGCATAGTGAAAATAATGGGACAAAAGTATGGAGCATCACTTGCATTTTTGGTAGAGAATATAAGTTCACTCCTTGATCTTGCAATATTCACACTCTTCAAATTCCACTACAATTCAATCAAGCAAGCAATAATTCAATCTACCATTCAAGCAATTCATCACATAAAATAATAGAAACAAAATAATGCATGCAAGCATGCCAAAGATTGTTTTATTTACCAAAGTGGTTTCTAATAGGTTATAAACATTCTAAAACACCTATTGGTCAATTTATATAATTGGCAAAACCATTGGCAAAAGATTTTACCTATAAACCATTTTTAAACCAAATCAATATTTTATGTGGTTGAAAATTCCTTTAGCAAAACAATAATATTTGTAGGGTTCACCAAATACATTTTTAATTCTAAAACTTGGTGTTTGGGGTCAGAGAGTTTAAATAAAAACATTTCCCAAAGGTTTTTCTCCAAAAGGTATTTTCAACAGATGAACAACATTTTTTTATTTGACTAGAAATGCTTTAATTTAAAGATTTATTCTTTTGCTTCACAAAATATGTTTTTGAAACCACAAGTTGTTTTAGATGGTTAGTAGGTTCAAAACAATCCATTTGCCAATGATTTTATCACAAAAACAAATTTAGAATGAATTTTATATTCTAAATAAGCCTACACAAGTTTCTGCAAAAACAACCAATTTAAAAGAAGAAATTTACTAAAAAAGTGCATGGTTAGAAATTACTTGTCTTGCTGATTCCATTGATATAAAATTTGCAAAATTTGGACTTGTGGTTTGAAAGTTATGAATTTTACAAATTGGAACATCTAATAGATCATTTCTGGTTTTTAAAACAGCACCTGGGCCACGTGGCGTTATTTGATTTGTGGTACCGGTTCACACGGATTAAGCAACGTGGTGCGTTGGATTAAAATGAGATCGTGTGGCTCAGGTAGCTCCATACCGCTTCGGTTAGTCATTCTATCTCATCATTACGATCTAGATCTAACGGTCCTCAACGCATCGACCAAGAATCAGCGGTGCTGGCGGTGGCGAGTGGCGGCGCGCGCTCTGGCTACGGGGGAGCCGGCCATACAGTATGCAAAAGTGGTAGAGGAAAGGCTCACCGAGGTCGTCGTGGCGTGCTAACACTCAACGTGTTTGCAAGGAGGCAAGGGGCACACGAGGACGAACGCAATTGCTCGCCGGAGTCGTTGTCACCGTCGGTTGCGCTCAGACATCGTTGATGGCGAAGCTACAGAGCACGCCAGAGAAAAAGGGAAGCACGGTTATATGCACAGAAGAGTGGGGAGTATCAGACCATCAAAGAGAGAGGGCGGCGCGGTCGGATGTTACCAGTAGAGCTCGTCGGAGTGGAGGCGGACGATGGAGGCGTACTGTCATTGTTGCAGTCGAGGCTATGGTGCTCGCACGGATGAACGGGAAGCACAGGGAGATGCGCCAGAGGCTGGGGAATGTACTCGTGTGGTCGAGGAGGCGAGGGGCACCGCCGACTGGCCGTAATTGAAGAAATTGCTCGCCGGAGACAGTGGGGGTTTGGAGAAGATTCCGAGCAGCCTGGTGGCCGAGAGAGTCGGGCGAGAGAGGGGAAATAGATAGGAGCGAGAGGTGCTTAAGAGGGCGTGGTCGCTGGGCTATTTAATGGCGTCGTTGCTGTGTATTAACTCGAAGAAACGGCGACAGAACGGCCGGGCGAGGTTAGCGCGGTGAGGAAGACGATGACGTGGTCGTGGGGCCAGTTTGACAGCGAGTGAGAGAGAGGAGGAGTGGGTCCAGCTAGTCAGCGACTGAGTGGGTTCATCTGCGAGTGTGAAACGTTTTCCCGCGGAAGAGAGAGGGGGTGGGCTGGACTGGGTTAGTTGGGCCTTGTTGGGCTGGGTGTCTGTTTAATTTTTTTGTTCTGAATGTTTTTCCCTTTTCTATTTCTATATTCTGTTTTGATTTTGTTTAAATTTTTCAAACATCCATTTGAATTCAAATTTCAACCAAACTTTGTGTATATTCAAATACTATTTATTAATGCATTTTAAATTCAAATTTAGAATATTTTTTTTATTTTTTTAGGGTCTTTTAATTATTTAAAATAGGCCCTTGCATTTATTCAAATAAGGTTTAATAATGTTTTCAAACTTCATTTGAAATCTAAATCTTTCCAAATCTTTTCAGTAGGTTTTATTTGTTTATTTGGATGTCAAATAATTCACCTTGAATTATTTGGAATAATTTTAATATCATTTATTAATCATTTTAAATTGGGTACTTTTCTTTATTCCAATGAAATTAAAATATGGTTTTAATTCCATAAATTTTATTTGGAAGATTTCCTTGATCTTATTTAATTTAATTAAACAACTTTTATTCCACTTGGGTAAATTCCAAATATTATTTTCCCATGATTTAATTAATCATTTCTAATAGGGATTTTGTCTTTATTCAAATGGAAATAGGATTTGGTTAATGCCATTTTATTAATTTGAAAATTCTTTATCCATTATTTTATTTGGATTTGGATTATATATAATCCATTTTCTTATGGATTGGGCCAAGATTTAAATTGGTCTTTAAATATTCCTCATTTAATATTTCTTTCTTTATCTTAAAATCCATATCTTTTTATTTATAGATCCAAACTTGGTGATTCCAATTTGTAAATTCTTATTTAATATTTATTTATCCTTTTAAATATCTTTAGGATTATTTTCTCACCATTTTCTATGGATTTCTATATAAGTGCTTTATTAGCTTTGGAAATCCAATTCCCTTATCTTATTAATTTCATAAGATTTTATCTATGGTTCCAAATTGAATGAAATCAATTTCTATGGTTTTATAATATTTCTATTTGTCATTCTTGATCATTTGTAAATGTTTGTTGACAAATTTTCATATGGATCAAATCCATGGTGTTAGAGATATCTTTTGAAATGATTTTCTTCCATTAGGTTTTTAGGGTTTTGGTTTATTTCTCAAGTGTTTAAATTTCCAGATGCATTTATGAAGATTGCATTCCACTTGATTTGAATTTAGTTTGGATTCAAACATTAACCAAAGTACAATAGATGAAAGATAAATGAGTAGTAATCACTACTCCTCCGCATCAACCTCCACATCAACAAGGGTAAGACCTGCATTCTCCATAGCGGTCTTGTATTCCTCAACATTTGTAGTCAAGGCCTCTATCTTGGCCCTAAGAGCCCTCTTCTGTGAGCGAAGCATCTCGATCACTCCCTGTTGATGCTTGAGATCGAAGCCTTAGCCTCCAGCTCTTCCTTCATCTCCCGGATCTTCTTATTCCGGTCTTGGAATCTCTTCTCCTGGCTCTTGAATTTCTTGTCCTGGCTTTCAAACTTGGCCTCCATTTCCTTGACTATCTCGTCTTGATCCGCGAAGATCTTTTCCTTCTCTCGAAGCTGAACCTGGACCTCGTCATTGCTAAGAATGACATTGGTCCTATGAGTATATAGGTGCCTAATAAGATCCTATAGGTCCTGGAGGTACAGACGAATCGGCTCCATTGTCTCTCTAGCAGCATCCTCGTACTCAATAGACTCATCCTCCTTGTTGCGTATCCCGAAGGGGTGAAAGTAAAGACCTCTAAGATCTCTGGAGTGTCTCCCTACCAAGCGCCCAAGTAAATCCTGCATGACTACATCTAGGCTATTCTCCTTGTCGTCATGCATCAGCTTGAAGGTGATGGTCTCCGTGGTTGGCTCTGCCTGGCGTCCTCGCTGAGTGACTCTGAAGCCACAAAGGTCATTCCTCTCAAACTTGGTGAGGGGAAGCGTCATTATGCTAGGAAGTGGAAGGTTGAGCACGCTAGTGAGCTCAATGAGACGAGTACCAAAACAAGTTCCCTTGAACTCCTCGGCCATGTTGATAATAACATTAGGCATCTATTTTTATAAGATAGAGAAAAGTTAGAATCAACATCAATAGAGAAAAATCACAAGCATATCTTTTGCAACAGTCACACAAGTCATGGCATACACAAATCCATTACAAGCATCAAAAGTTCAACATAACTTAGACAATTTTTTGGAAATGAAACGATAAGTGTGCTGGTCCAACTAACCAAGTACACTACAATCCCCACTCACTTGCCAAGTTGGCTATCAGGGCATCCCTATAGGCAATCTGTCGATCTTGATCACATGACTCCATTGGTAAGTCTATGATGTCTTCTCTTAAATTTTGGTTAGTAGCCTCTAACTCTTGGGTATGCTTCTTTTCTTCTCTAAGGTCATTTTGGGTGTTAAGAATTCTGCACCTAAGTCCATCAGCAGGCTCCTTGATGGCATTCCAAGCTGCATTTCTTGCAGAGTCAAACAATTTTGTGTGCATTTCTGAGTTGGTGACCATATAGAATCCTGACTCCTTGTGGTTGTCTTCCTTGTTTTTGTACAAGTGAAGTTGCACCCACCAGTACTCTACTCCTTCATCCATCACGGGGAATCCTTTGTACACAGCTGCACCATGTATCCCCATGGTAACCATGAGGTTCTTGAGGGCCTTGGGAAATTCAGTCTCACAATCGAAGGTCATGGTCATGAGTGGTCCCTTCCTCACGACTTCGTTGATGGAGTTAATCTACAAATAGAGATGAGAAATAAGATTAGAAAAGTTTACGAGAAGAAAAAGATAAGTGTGGAATTTGTTGAATTTTTTTTACTTAGTGGCTTCTAATCCAATCCTAGGGTCATAAACCTACAGGCAACAGTGCTCTGATACCATCTGTAAGATCCCACCTTTATAAAGGTAAAGATCGTTGTGATTGCAATGCTAGTCCCTGGACCAATTACTAGCATCCACAGTTTAAGATTAAGTACACAGAAACAAAGGTCATTATTACATCTTCATTCCAGAGATAACATAGTATTTTACAAATCCATAGCCATAGGCTAGTACAAGAGTTTAACTTAACATTATAAAAATATAAGTCTTCATCTTCATGTGCCACAGGAAAGCATGTTGAGTGTAGACTCATAACCCCTAATCATCATCAGAGTAACCTGCAACATCACAAGTTACAGTCACAGTGTCAATACATTGGAATAGTATTGGCAGGTGATACCTTAGTCGAATATTATCATCTAATAACTACATGAATTTGGCTAAGTGTAGCTTAGGCTTGCTTTTCTCAAAATAGGTTTTACCTATCAGTTGAAATCACTAAGTTTTTGTTTGGCAAAACTTTCCCAAGGAACCACCAATAGAAATTGGTGAACCGTCACCCTTGTTCAACCACAAGTTTTAACTTAGAAAATTGGGATGAGGAGATTCTTGATAGCTTCCATGTATTGATGCTGAAATTGTACAATACCAGGGACATGGCTAAGTACTTAGTTTCTTCCATCTGCAGAGGTGGTAAACTTTCCCCACAAGACTTGATTTTCACCAAGACAGGACCTTTCAGAAGCCTTCCCTTATAACAAATGGACGCGTTCCAACCTATCATTACACTACCACCAACTGTCCAAATGGCTAAGTTATTGCAACCTATATGATCCAGGCAGAGCCCATAATGCCATGTGGTTGCACTAGAAGCTTCTTAACATTTGGCATCTCAAATCCCTTTGTTCCTGGGTGGCAATCCACAAGTGAGATACACAAGGTAAACCATAGAAATGGCCTTGTGTAACCACTCAACCAAAAAACACCAAGCAATTACCATTCCACCCAGGTGTTTCATTCACTTAGTTGTTTTATTAAGAAAAAACATAAGTAAAATACTTAGCAATATTTTTCCATAGCATGTATATATTCCACCCTTGGTTACTACTAGCTAGACTAAGCATGGCAATAGCAAGTATCTTAACTTAGAGAAAATTCTAACAATTCTACAACTACTAGGATTTCCCAAGCATAGCATATAGATACTTAGCAAAATATTCATGCAAGCCCCCTATACAAAACTATTTCTAATGCATAGTCAAAATATTGGGACATATAAATATGAAGCACCACTTGCCTTGGTAGTTGGGGGAGTAGCAAAAATCCTCACAATCACAATCACCACTAGCACCAAAATCTACACATAAAATGATAGCACCAAATTCACATATCAAAATAAACAAGAAAAAATATATGAATGCATGCAATGCCATGTGATGATTTATCTAGATAAAACAAGACAAGTGGAACCGTACTGAATCACAAAACAAATATACACTAAATAAACTTTATTTAGTATTTAAAACATTTTTCAAGTAATTTCTATACTCAAAATAAGCCTAAACATGTCTCTGCAAAAAAAACCCATTTTACATAGTTAATTTATTAAACAAAGTGCATAGTTGGATAGAACTCTTTCTCCTGATTACAATGATATAAAATTTGCAAATTTGAACATGTGGATCAAAAGTTATGAATTTTACAAGTTTGAACTTATAATAGAAATTTTTCTGTGTTTTTAAATAAAACACAGGCCACGCGGTAGCTTCTGATTGGACGATACCGATTCGGGCGGATCAGGCTTTCTGGATAGTTGGATTAAAACGCATCGCATAGCTCGGATTTAACTTAGCTCTTCGCTTAAGTGATCTATTCCTACATGCCCGATCTAGATCTAACGGCCCACATCAAACAAACAAAAAGTCAGAGGCGCTGCGACGGTGGCTGGCGGCGGCGCGGTTAGACGGTGATGTCGCCGGCGTTATAGGAAGGGAGAAGGACAGTGGGGTAGCTCACCGTGTTCGCGTGACGATGATGATGCTCAAGGTGGTCTTCGTTGGCGGAGGGGCGCTCGGAGTCGTCAGGGATTGCTCGCCGGAGTTCGTGAAGGCATCGGTCACGGCCGTTCGTCGATGTTGCCGAGGATGTAGATCATGCCAGAGAGAAATAAGCAGTGCGTCAGATGCGGGAAGCGATGCTGGTCATGCGAGTATCAAAGAGAGGGCAAGGCATGCTCGAGACTAACTAGAATAGCTCGCCGGAGTTGAGTGCTTCGTCGGGCTCGCGCAGTCGTCGATGTTGCCGACATTCGGGGTTGTCCTAGCACACAGCAGCAGTGTTAAACAACGCGCAAGGATGCAGGGAACGTGCTAGCAAGACCAGGAGGCAAGGGGCGGAGAGGGCTCACCGGAATTTGCCGCCGGAGGTCGTCGGTACTGCGGTGGTTTGAGCTCAAATGCGAGCAGCCTGGTGGCGGAGCAAGCGAGGTATGTGAGGGGAAAGATGCGGGGTGGGGAGGGGGTTTTGTAGACGAAGCCTGGGCGAAGATCGCGCACGTAATTGTCAACAATAACTCGATTTTATGGCGCGGTAGTGATGGCGGAGATAACAGCCGGCGACGTCGTCGTGGGCGTGAATTGAGGAAGAAGGGGGTAAGCTGGCGAGGGTCCACCGATCAGTGACTGTCTAGGTAGAGCGGGTGCGGTGAAAAAACAGAGAGAGAGGGAAAACCCGGGTGGGCTGGCTAGTGGGCTGTTTCTGCTATTGGGTCAAATGCTGGCGCCAGCCTTTTTCCTTTTTTGTTATCCTTTTATTTTTCTGTTTTGATTTTCTAGATTCAATTTCAAATGTTTTTCAAATGGGTTTGAATTCAAACTTGTTCTGAATTTTTGTAAAGTAGAACTTGCACCTTTTTGGCTACATAACAAAGTTTTTCACTCAAAATACTTTGGCCTATTGGAATTTAAAAATATACAATGCCTTTATCACTTAATTAATAAACACATAAGGATGGTTTTAAATTCATATTTTGTTTTGAAAATCTTTGTCCAAGTTTTGGGAAATAACAATCAATCATAAGATCAATTCTCTTCTTATCAAAACAAATATTCTCTTTTTAGAGTGTAGCATTAAGGCTATTGCCTTGCTTGCATAAAATAATAGATCACAAAGTTTCTGATTTTGAGGAAATGATCCTAAAATGATTATGAATGCATGAATGATATGCAAACTTTGAAATCATGATTTTTGGGATGTTACAGAAAACTAGGATCACAACTCAGGTGTTTAAATTATATTATGTTTGATGCATGGACAGTCTATTCCTTTTGAGATTTTAGTTCCATATATCATTTAGACATTCATCATTTTGCCTAACAGGATATGGCGTCATGTCTAGTATGCGAGAGTAATTGTGAATCCAGGTTGTCATCGGGCATGAACTTTTGTATCTACTTGTCCGCATCGGATGGGTTCAATAACTCGGTGGTAACAAACAATTTTCTTTCAAACTACACTTTAAGTCTAAAATCATTTGTTTAATGTCTGATTCTTTTTTTTTTGCACAGAATATGCCATGCAATTCAAGATTCAGGTTCAATATAGCCATAAATGAATGTGAGAGTGTGAACTTCAAGGCGCTTGGGCACACCTACAAGATTGACCCAGAGAAAAGAAAGAACGGGATTATCATGGGAGGTGAAGGATGGAAGCAATTCGTTACACAGAACGATCTTTGATAGGACTCATGCCGAGGATATCTATTCTCTATTTCTATGGTCTTGGTGGCGAGGAAAAAGTATATGAATAAACGATTGTCTCCCAACGATGCTGCCTTAGCAATGATGAGGTGGAACACCTCCTACACACCCTACCGCGAATCAACACCTTCATCGGGGTTCCATTTGTGACCCGTTTGACAAGGACAAATATTTTCCAACATAAGATGGTATGCAATCTTTATTTACCTTTGTTTGTTCCTTATTAGCTCCATATATATAACTTGTGGTGGTGGTCTGACAAGATTACTTCTTTCTTTTTTATCCATGGCACGACATCACAGAAATTACCTATGAAAGTGGTTTACTCCATGGACATCCCTGATGATGGCATGGCTGGACTACATCTAGGACAATTTGACATCACGCTAGTTTCATATAAGACATAACAACATGGTCGTGTAGTCTTCGACATTCAGGGGTGGAAGGATTTACACCTGAGTGAAGACGATCTAAAGGTTGGACGAGTTGTGATAATCACTGGCAGGAACACCACACAAAATAAGTTGGACATGAAGTTTGTTTTCAAAACCATCTAAAGTAGCTGTGGTTGGGAACTCTTAAGTGTAATTAGTATGACGTGTTCTGGAATAGTTAATTTGTTGTTTGAAACTTGATATGAACCAAGTGGCCGGTATATATGCTATGTATATACATAATTTATTTGCCTGTTAGTGCAGTTTGAAAGATTTTGCCGTGTATGTTTATGATTGTGTGCACGTGATACTACTACAATAAATTATGGTAGATACTACAAAGAATTGTGAAATCTTTCTTGTCCACATGCATGTATTCCAGTCCATGAATATAAGAAACGAAGTTGTACATAATTCTGAAAGCTACCACAAATAATTCTGAAAGCTGCCACACAAAATTCAGAAAGCTACCACTGGGAATTCTGAAAGATAGCACACTGAATTCTGAAAGTACTAAAGATAAATATATTACAATTTTTTAGTTTGAATAGATCCAAACGGGCTAGCGATAAAATAACCTAGGCTATTTTGCGCTATATATTTCATCCTCCTTGGCTCCCAAGTGCTGTAGGCAATATTCATTAAACTCCCCCCGTCTATAGTGTTCTGCCAGTATCTGGTCGAGACGGTAAGGCCTTGGTAAGCATTCCATATCACGCTGACCAAATCCATCTACAAGTGTTGGTCCCCCATCCCAAGCCTTATAATCATGATTATATGGTCCCCCATCCCAAGAATTCCAGATCACGCTGACCAAATCCATCTACAAGTGTTCTGCCAGTAGTAGATGCAACCGGCTTGGACTGTACTAGGGTGCACTCTTGTGTCGACGGAGATCGACCGTTTAAAATGAAGAAAGAGGGCACATCTACCAATGTCACCTATGGCCTTAAGACATCGTTTCTCCGTTTCCACCCGGTAAAGCACTAGTTGACCTTCGGAGAAAACCCCTCACAACACAAGAAGAAGATCACCTTGTGACTGCACAAGTAAGAATTTGTAGACTCCATGTATATGTTCAAAGACTAGGCCTGAAATTATTTTGGCCATCTTGACAGTGCTCGCGCGCTACTCCAGCTCTAAGGGAATATGCCCAAGAGGCAATTGTAAAGTGGTTATTATCGTTTTCCTTATTTATGATAAATGTATTTTGCATTCTATAATTTTATTAATACGGAAACATTAATACTTGTGTGTTTAATAAACAAAAAGGAAGTTCCTATTTATGCCTCTCTTATAAACTAGCTCGTTGATTAACAAGATGATCAAAGGTTTCCGGATCATGGACATTGGATGTTGTTAATAACAAGGTCACAACATTATTGGAATGGTGTGATGAACATTCATCCGAAGTATAGCATTACGATCAAGGTCATTGTGTTTATATTGCTAGAACATCATACGAATTAATCTTCGTCCTTAGACCATGATATCATGTTAATCACTAACACCGGAAGATTATCTTGATAACATCAAACGTCACACCGTAATAGGGTGATTATAAAGATGGGTTCAGTGCTACGAAGGTGCTATGTTGAGGCTCATGGATCAAGAGTGAAATTTGTCCATCCCGATGGTGGAGAGATATACTCTAGGCCCTCTCGGTGATATCACATTAGTTAGCTTGCATGCAAGTGATTTGACCATTATAATGTTATATCACGGGAACAAGAATAGAGTACATGTAGGTAATGAGATCAAACTACGTATGGGGATAGCGATGATCGAATCTTAGACATGTAATATGTAGCGAGACAAAGGTATTTAGTTACATGCGTATAAGGTTCACACGATCACAGAAGTCATCATTGAATATGTGGGAGTCAGTACGGATCTCCAGGCCCCGCTGCTAATTATTGATCGGAGAGGGGTCTCGGTCATGTCTACAGTATTCACGAACTGTAGGGTGACACACTTAAGGGATATCGACACCATTTTGAGGAAATAATATGCCATAGAAAGAAAAAGGAAAGCACAAGAATTTATTTCACTAGACACCGAAGCTGTTTCGGTTGAAATTGCTGAAACTGGTTCTGCATGTGAAATTTAATACTAGCAAGGGGTTTTATGTTAATGTTTGTTAATTAGAGTAATTAACAAAATTCTGAATAAGTAAATAAAATAGTTTTACTTAAATGAGAGCTTGCATTAAATTTTGTGGAAATTTAATGCATGTGAGTGGATTTTTGAGTGGAGGCTTTTTTATGGGCGTGGAGGATTTTCATTTTGAGTGGGATCTCCACCCACATGAATGTGGAAGAGGTGGGGGAATCCCACAATGCCTGGGCGCATAGCCCCTTGGGTGCCCCCCTCTCCTCCTCTCAAAGCACACCTCCTCTCAAAGGGTCTGTCAACACCCGAATTTTTAATCCTAGATGTCTGTTATGTCATACATCGCAATCCTAAGATTACCATTTTTGCGAGACATAACATATTGGATATCACAGTACATCATCCATTACAAACTATACATAAAGTCTTACAACAAATAAAGTATCACATGATCCACTACTAGGAAAACAGCTAGGTAATCAGCACATCCGTGGCTCACATGGTTGAAGTGCCCCACGGCTAAAACAGGCGTGGCTCACCTGTGGGCAGTGCCCTACTAGTAACTAGAACAACCAGGGCCCTGTTGGACGCTCGCCAAACATCTGTAGCGCACTATAGTCATGTGCGCCACGGTTGTTAGTGTCATCTGTGGCGCACATGGGGGGGTGCGCTACGCCTAAGCACACGCCCCCTCTGCTGTGAAACGGCCACAAACATCTGTGGCGCACATGGCATAGTGCGCCACAGATGTATAAACTTAGCCGTAGGGCACTCTGCCCTAGTGCCCTACGCCTAAGTGGCATGCACCACTCCACCATCCCCCCCCCCCCCGTGGATCGCCTTTTTAGGGTTTGCAAAAAATAAACGAAAATGATAAACACTTCAAAAAATTAAATCCTTTCATATTTAGGTAGGTAATGTGGTATAGCTTCTAGTAAAATTAACAAAAATGAGTTTTGACTTTATTTGCAAAAAAAAGTCATGCCACCGTAAAAAGGCCGTAACTTTTGCATACGGTCGTTTAGCTTTTTTTAGATTTTCAAAATTCGAAAAGAGTAAAAAGTTACGGTCAACAAACCATTTTTTCCTGCAGAAAAAAATAGGGAGACTTATCCGTAGCGCACCTACACCTAGTGCGCCACGGATAAGCTTGGGCGAGATTCAAATTTGAATCCCCACCCCGCCCTCCTCCTTTTTCCTTTCCCCTTTTCCCTTCCCCTTTTCCCTCTTCCTCCCCCTTTCCCTTCTCCTTCTTCCTTTCCCTTCTCCCTTCTCCCTTCTCCTTCTCCTCTCCTTGAAGTGACGGCGCGACGTCGACCTCCTTCTCCTCCTCATCGCAGTGACAACGGGCGACGTCGACCTCCCTTCCTCCCTCTCTTCCTCCATCTCTTCCTACCTCCCTCTCTTCTTCTCCTCCTCCTCTTCTTCTCCTCATCTTCCTCCTCTGCCTCCTCTTCTTCTCCTCATCTTCCTCCTCTGCCTCCTCTTCTTCTCCTCCTCTTCCTCCTCTGCCTCCTCTTCTTCTTCTCATCCTCTTCCTCCTCTTCTTCTCCTCCTCTTCCTCCTTTGCCTACTCTTCTTCTTCTCCTCCTCTTCCTCCTATTCTCCTCCTCCTCCTTGCAGTTCCGACGACGACAACAAGGTGACGACGAGGAGGCGACGACGGCGACCTGCACCGACGCGCGACGACACTGACGATGGATCCAGATCTGCTGCTTTTTTTTTTAATTTTGAAATTTATATCCGTGGCGCACAACACCTAGTGCGCCACGGTTATCGTTTCATACGCGTGGCGCACCTGCCCAAACTTCTGTGGCGCACTGGCATGTGCGCCACGCCTGTATCTAAACTTCTGTGGCGCACTAGGCAATGCGCCACGGCTGAGAGATAGCCGTAGCGCAAGGCCCATGGCGCACTGCTAGTGCGCCACAGATGGGCATTTCGGGTGCGCCACTAACAGCCTGTTTCCTAGTATTGATCTAGTCTTAATACAATCATAGGAGCGGAATAATGTAATAATAACGGTAGCGTGGGAGAAGCTCCATCTTCATGGTCACAGGCAATGCTGGCGATGGGAGATGATCCTAGTTGTCGTAACCTTCCTGCTATTCGTCCTCCTGATAGTCCTCTTCATAGTCTGGCCACTGGAATATCCAGGGACAAAACCATGAGTACTCTTTAAGTACTCACAAACTAAGACTAACAAGGGAAGTGGTTTCGGGGTAGGAAATACTAAGCTCTAGGTTGTTTTGCAAAAAGCCAGATTTATCTCTACTGAGTTCAGAAGCAAAGAAAGCTAGTTGAAAGTTTTATAACACCTAAGTGGGAACTTAAATTTCATATCACAACCCTGTTGTGGTCAAGTCAAAGACATGAATCATTTCACAAGTCATTTTTGAAAACATATGACGACGGAACTGTATGGCCACTCCAACTATCCATAACCGCGGACGCGACTATTCGAATAGTTTGACACTCTGTAGAGGTGGTACACTTTCACCACAACATTCGATACATCCGTCAGGAACATTCCTGAATTCACCATACTCACTATGCGGATAATCAATCCTAACCTTTCAATTACACGCCCTAGTATAGGCACCTCTCCTGTGAGTTTGGCCTCCCAACCATGACCAACTGTAATCTTGGGAACTGCACAGGTGGACAATCTTCACAAGGTAGCCTCGGCTCAAACCTTGGCCGCAAGGGAACCCATACTAAGGTATATAAACTTCCAGTAAATCCCTACCCAAATTTCAGGTATTGTGGTTGTACGGTAAAATTGGAATGGTATCGCATCCAGACAACCATCAGTTTTATCAAGTGGTAAGGCTCATGCCTTAACATTTTCATCATCAATATCATCTGGTGTTCAATAACACATGTCAAAACATTTCAGTAGAATGACTCATCATTCCAAGGTTTTCATAACCATTTTCACCAAGTATTCCCATCTAAAGTTATCAAGTTTTTTGCTTAGCACTAGCATCTACAAGGGAGGGTACATACTAATGAGGGGTGTTAAACAAGTGTATCTTATCTAAGTTCAATCTCATGCCTCAGGATGACATCAAGATTATCTAACTTAAGACAAGTTTTATGCTCTTTATGCCACCTTTTAATATATTTCTAAGCTCTACAAATTACCAAGTAAACTTTACTAGAAAGCTTTGATAAAGAAAATAAAATACAAAGCTTGCAAGTAAAACTAGGATTGGGTATCAAGGGTGTAAGATTGCAAGTAAAACTTGCATGGTTTAGCTTGCTAAGATAGTAGTATAAGATTTCTAAGTTGCAAGTGTTAGCTTGCTCAGTTAATAGCTTGCCTTGTGAAGAGCAGTGGTTGAAGTTCTCCTCGGCTTCTTCCTTGTAGTATGCTCCTTACTCCTCGTATCCTTGGTCGGTACTTGCGTCTATAAATAAATACGAGGTACACAATCACCAAACAATACTTAATTACTTTTATTTATCACACCAAGGTTTTCACTAGATGATCTGGGATCATCACAAACATCACAAAGATTAAGGCAATAGTTTTATTTCCTTTATTTTAGAAAAGTAATTTCTACTCATTGAAAAACTACTTAAGGTTTAATATTCTTCAACTAACACATGGGATCATGTTGACACATGTCATCACCACATATTTCAGTACTTGGGAATGTGATTTAAAGTGGTGTCACAATTTAATAACGTTTAAACTTCTTATTTTAATTAAATAAAGTGACTTGAATGGCCTATGGGGCATTCTTTTATTACTTGTTCATTATTTCTGCAATTAAACCTATATATTTTTATATATTCGGAAAGGTCTAGTTAAATGTGATTTTTGAGAGTTGTAATCAACTCAAAAGCTTTTGTGGTTGAATTTTGAAAAATGTTTGAATGCAGAAAAGCTTCTACCTTGTTATTTTTACTATAGGTGATCTACAATTATAAATGAATTGAATCAAACGGTCTTGGATTAAGCATGTTAGAACCTTTCTAACAAAATTGTTTTCATGCAATTTTGTTCAGTGAATCGACCTGGGTTAATTTTTGAATCTAGGTACATAACTAGGTTTGAAACTAAGTTGGAAAATATAAATTCAAACTAACTGGGGTGCACGGGATGTTAACTGGGCCGGCCCACAGTGCACAGCGCACGCGCGGGTGGGTTTAAGTGAATGACCCCACCAGTCAACGAGACAGGGGTGCGAAGCGGTACGGGGTTATCTAGACCGCACGATCAAACCCTAATCGAACGGCTGGGACCTATCGTCTCCGTCAGGCAATGCCGGTGAGACTGAACCCTAGCGCGGCCAGTGGGGGTCTATGGGGGCTCACCAGGGCTCATGTGAGGGTCAGCGATGGGGGAGAACGATGAAGTCGACGACGACGAACCTCCTAGTACCGACGGATTCTCATGGGGTGGCTCCAATCAACGGCTACTTTCTTCCTCCTCCACGGCAGACTCCGGACAAATTCTAGAGATGTGTTGCTCGCCTTGCTACGGGGGTGAGGTGGGGTGGTTCTAAGAGAGAGGGGAGTGAGATGGTGTGCTGAGTTCGAACAGGGGTGGCCTCTATTTATAGTGCAGCGCGGGGACCGAAAGGCACGGGCTAAGCTCGTCGGTGTCGTCGGCACAACGAGCTAAAGGCATGGGAGACGATAGGGGGAGGTGTTGTGCTCCCTGGAGAATCTCAACGGCATGGTTACGCGCGTGGGGCGATGCGAGACGGTCGGCATGGCGGGTCCGACGGAAAGTTTTATGGCGCACCACGGCTACGGGTCGCTCGGCGGCGAACAGGGTTGTCTGGCGGTCTCCTGGGATGGTGGTGAACACGCTTGCACGCGGCGAGGGCGGCGCGCGGTCTGTGCGAGCGTGTCGACCGTGGCACTCTGGCGCTCTCTCGGCATGGTCGCAGAGACATTGGGCGCGAGCGTTCCCTGTGGTCCAGTGGCTGGCAGGGCTCGAGCGCTGGACAGGAGGTGGCGATGGACGATGGTCAGTGTCCCAAACATGGTGGCTAGGCTTGGTGCTTGCTCTGGCTAGCTAGCCATGGTCGGCTTGCAAGGGTGCATTCGGGTTGGCATGGCATGGTGCAATGGGTAGGGGCTAGGGGCGGCCAAGGTACTGGTTGGCACTGGGGGAAACAAGTGTGATCAATGGTGAACAATGTTTAGCCAAATTACTGCTCAAAACAGTGAAGTTTGGCCAGTTTGATTTTTTGTCTCCAAGTGTTTGATGAAATGGCCGCAAGAAATTCAAATTTGAATTTTTGGTTCAAACTTGGTGAGTGTACTGGTCACATATTAGGTAGTCTCTGGTTGATTGGATTTGTCAAGGTGCACTGGTTTGGTTAGGTTTTGAGAAATGGTGATCTTCCCATATGCTATAGATTCAATTTTGAATTGTCATTTGAATTAATTTGCCAAATGCTTCTGTAAGTTTGAAAGGGTGGCTTGGGTTCACTTTTACTTGGTCTAGCAAGGGGTGAAAAGAAATGGAAATGTTTCTCTTTGAAATCTTGGACTAGGAAGACTCAAAGTGGCATAGTGAGCAAGATTGTCAAAATGACCATTTGCTTTATTTGGTTTGTTTTTGATTTTTCTTTTGATTTGTTTCTGCTTGGAAATGTTTCAGATGATGTTGTTTTCATCTTTAAACCATTCCTTGCTATTTAGATCAATCACACAAGTCCATTCATGCATTCATACAATGATCACATACACACATGCATTCATATGATTTAATTAACAAAAGTTTTTGTTAACCCTAATTTTGGTGATTGGAATTTGATAACCTTGTTCAATATTTTTGGGATGTTACAGGATCTCTCTCCCCCATTTAGAATGTCCCCATGGTCTCTGATCAGCGAGATACATGTTCCCGGTGGCTTTTTCTGGAAGGATTTGTTGCTTCCTCTGCTTCGTTGGAGCGAGGGCGCGGAGGTTGTTGGGGTACACGGACATGTGTGCGATCACGGATGCACCACTGCTTTGCGGTGATGGACGTGATGGTGCTGGACCGGCTAGACCAGATGGACTTCATCACGATCTTGAGATTGGCAAGCGTTCGACTACATCATCCACGAGTACAACCTCGTTAACGCTATAAGGTGTTCGAGGGTATGTATTCTATGGATGTATATCCACCTGTTGCTTGTATCTAGTAGATAGATCTTGGTGCTTTGTTCCCATCATAGGAAATTTTTTGTTTTCTATGTTGTGAACCCTTCAGTGGTATCAGAGCCGGATCTATGCATAGATGCTTTGCACTGGTAGTACAAATATGAGTATGTGGGCGATGATGATCATTTTATTGCTTCTTAGTTGTACTTTGGATATTGGTGGCATAGTGGGATGAAGCGGCCCGGACAAACTTTACATGTCCTCGCACATGAGACCTGTTCCATGCTTGACATGCAACTAGTTTTGCATAAGTGGCTAGCGGGTGTCTGTCTCTCCTACTATAGTCAATATCTATTTTGCAACGAGTTGTCAACAATTTGGTTATCCTCATTGTGGTTCAGATTCATAGGTAAGAACGGTTCTATCTTCCAAACACCTAAGCCACGTAAAACTTGCAATGGATAAATTAGAGGCGTCTAGTTTAGATTGTTACTGGGCTAGTGTCATGATATGGTGTTGTTGTAAGTAGTAGTATAAGTCAATACTCTTACAAAAAACATAACGTGTAAGTTCCATAGACCTTGGCCTTACACATAGAGGTATGATAGTGATCATACCATGATGCACATAATGGAGATCAAGTGCAAGAACCATATCATTTCACTTATTCACATGTGATGTTTGATTGCATCTTATATTGCTAGTTTAGAGTTTTATTAGCATAATAAGATGATCCCTCATTTAGATATCAAGATAAAAAATGTGTTCTCCCTTAAGTATGCACCAATTATGTTTCATCGCTCCAAGACATCACGTGATGATCGGGTGTTCTTGGATCCACGATCATATTTCGGGTGTAAGACAGTTACACACGCTAATACTAAGGTTCTTACTTGGCGAGCCTAGCATGTATAGACATGGCCTCGGAACATGGACCAAAAGGTTAAGCAGGAGTCATATGGAAGATATGATGCCCATTTGATGCTTGCCTTTGAAGCTACACCGACTCACGTGATGATCGGATTTGGTGTAGTGGATTTGGTTCATGTAATCACCAAAAAGACATGAGGGATGTCGTTTTTGAGTGGGAGTTCATTTCTAATTTGGATTAGTAGAACTAAATTTATCATAAATTAAATCAAAGGGAATTTGCATAATTTTTTGTAGTCATTGGCATTCGTTCACCATTGTATGCTTAGTTGTAATTGAGATAATAGAACTATAGAATTTTGGATATTTACTTTACGAACTGGTATCGTATTGTGTTGAGTGTCAATCTAAAGTTTAAAGTCCTATTGCAAATTTTTAGAAAACTCTGTTTACTCCATGAAATTTAATAATTGTGTAGAGGTCCCAATCTTTAATAAGATAGAGCCCCCTGTGTGTACAATGCTAGTCCCTGGATCAATAGCTAGCATCCACAGTTAAGATGTAATATCAAGATACAAAGGTCATAATATAACTTTATAACCAGGAATAACATAATTTCATTACATCATACATAGCTCATTTGTCTATTACATTACATTGCAGCGGAATAACTATAGTCATGGGGTCCTTCATCTTCAAAGTGCCACAGGCAGATGTTGGTTGTAGACGTTGTAATCCTAATCAAACCATCTTCACTAAAATCAATCAACCTGCAACATTACAAGTTACAGCCACAAGGGTCAATACATTTGAATTGTATTGGCAAGTTTCACTATTATGTGGAATATAAGTGGATCCTATCATTACATGCATATTTGGCTAAGTAGAGTTTAGGCTCATTTTCATAAAGCAAAGTTTATCCTATCTTTTCAAAATGGTTTTGGTCCTTTGTCAAATCTTCTTTTCCAAGTTCCTTGAACTCCTTGGTAGAAACACAAGTGTTCAAGTCCTTGTCAAAAATCTCTTGAGCTCCTTGGTAACTCCAAGTGCATCAAGTTTTATTAGTTTTCTTTTAGAAATTAGAATGTAGAGATCTTCCATAGCTTCGGGCCTTAGTTGCTCAGTATTGTCCATAACCAGGGACACGGCTAAGTACTTAGAATTTGATCTTCTGCAGAAGTTGTACACTTTACCCACATGACACAATCTCGTCTTGAAGCTACCAGTGGCCGCTGGATAAGTACTCACCAAAATGGAGTACCGGCAGATCGAGAATGTGACAAAGTCTTTCCATAGGAGTCCTCCCAATACAAAATGCTAGTTTGTCTACCAGGCACAAATGTAGGGTTACTCCCTTACACAAATCTAGTTAACCTGAAGATGCCAATGCATGGGACGTCCACTATGTAGTTGACTAAGCCAGAGCCCATTTAGCATGTGGCTGTACACGGAAGCCACTGTACGAGAAACATGTTCAATCTCTAAGTTTCCTGGGTGGTTTCCTTTGGAGCACAACACAAAGATATTGCCATAGTCATGGTTCCTTTTGTTGCCACCTTCTCCAATACTCAAAATCCTTGGCCACCCAGCTGGTTCATTGAGTCCTTGTTTTATTATATAAAAACACAAGTCCTTTTCTCAACTTCATAAAATCTAAACATGCATCTCTTTTCAAAATATAGCATGGCTAAGCTTGTATCAACTACATTGTTTTCACTAAGGAATGTATAGGTAATCCTATTAGGATTTAGCATAGCATAAGTATAAAATTATTTTCATGCATGTTTTCAAAATCCACTAAATATAATGAAAATAGTAGGACTTTTATATGATAGTGTAACTTGCCTTTTTGGAAGGGAATGATGGCTCACTCCTTTATCTTGCTAGTCTCACATTTTGCTAATTTCACTACAATCAATCAAGCAAACACCAAATCAACTAGCATTCCAAATAATCAAAACAACATTTCACACACACATAAAACTATGGAATTTAATCATGCATGCAAGCATGCAAAAGATGGTCCTATTTGTAAAGATGGTCTCCACTAGGCTTCTAAACTTTGTAAGTTCCAAATTGGTCATTTTCCAAAGTGGCAAAGTCATTTGCAAAAGGGTTTTAGTCCATAAACCATTTTAAAATCCATTCATCATTTTATGTGGTGAACAATGTTTTTATCAAAGCAAAACTTTATGTTTTTCACCAAATGAGTTGCTATTGCAAAACTTGGTGTTTTGGGTCAGTAGGTTTGGTCCAAAACATTTTCCCAAAGTTTTTTTACAAAAACATTTTCATAATAAAAATCAATAATTTTATTTGGCTAGAAAATGGCTAAGTCAATTAATCCAACCTAAACTTTACCAAAATCATTTTCAACACCAAGGGTTGGTTCCTAGGGTCAGTATGCTCACAACAAACCATTTTGCAAAAGTTTTAATCCAAAAATTATTTTTAAACAATTTTTCTAATCTAAATAAGCACACAAAATAATCTGCAAAAACAAGTAAATTAATAGATACTATTTACTAAACCAAGGGCATGGTTGGCTAGGGTTTGTTCCACTGAATCCATTGATATAAAATTTCTAATTTTTGGACGTGTGGTTTGAAAGTTACAAGGGTTTCAAAATGGTATTTAAATCTGGTTTCAAAATCTGTTTTAATCAGAACCTGGCCACGTGGCGCAATACGACTGGCTGGTACCGCTTCGGTGTGGATCACGCTGCTGACCGTAGGATCTAATCAAATCGTTCGATCCAGAACGCATACCCCTTCGCGGTTAAGTGGTCTAATCCTGCTCGGCCAATCTAGATCGAAAGGCTCTCAGTGCCCCGACCATAGGCTGGCGGCGCTGGACTCTGACGCGCGGCGGCGGCGGCTTGTCAGTGGCGTCGCTGGCGTTACAGGAAGCGAGAATGAGGGAGAGGATGCTCACCTGGTTCGTTGAACGTTGCTGGTGGCATTAATTTCTCGCCGGAGTTGCTGTCTGGCACGGGTATGCACGAACGTCGTTGGAGGCGAGGCTGTGGTCCTCGAGAAGACAAACGGAAAGCACTGTAAGACGCGCAAAGGTATAGCGGTGATGCGAGCGTGAAGGAGGAGGAGAGGCGCGGTCGGAATCTACCTGTGGGGCTCGTCGGAGAACGGCAGAAGACGGCGGTGCTCCGTCGTGTTTGTTGTCGGTGTTCTAGAGCACGCGCGGACGAGGGGTTCGTGCTGGGAGATGCGTAGGGAGATGGGGAGTTTGGGTGCGTGGTCAATGAGACAAGGGGCGGCGCTGAGTCGCCGGAATTGGCACTGGACCTCGTCGGAGCAGAGGATGGTGTGGCGAGAAATGGGGCAGCCTGGGGACGTGTCGAAGTGAGGCGACAGAGGGAAAGTGGAGAGGAGTCACTGGTGTTTAAAGGGGCGTGGTCATTACGAGAAATCAAAGCCTCCTTCATGTGTAATCAACGCCGGAGTAATCTCACTGCAACGGCAGGCGACGGGGTCTCGTTGAAGACGATGGCTGGGGATGTGGGGCCTGCTTGCCAGCGAGAAAGGAGGTGAGGGGGAGGGGTCCACTTGTCAGCTGCTTAGCGGGTTCTTTCTGCGGGGAAGAAAACGGTTCGGGGCAAGGGAACAGGTGGGCTGGACTAGGCTGTTGGGCCATTTTGCTGGGCTGGGTCTGTTTTCATATTTTTTTCTTCCTGTTGGCTTTTTCTTTTTCCAAATCTTTTTCTGTTTTGAAATTCAAACATTCAAACCATTCAATCAATTCACCATACTAGTAATGAGTTTTTGGTTCTATTTATCAACATAAACCAATCCCAAAATAAAATAATATTTTTATTCTTTTTAGGATCCATTCATTAATTAAATAAAATGGATCATTAGTTATTTAATAAAATAAGGTTTGATTTAATTAATAAAATCTCCATTTGAAATTCAAATATTTTCAAAACCAAATCAGTAGGTTTTCTTTGGTAATAAAAGAAATTTTGGAAATCTTGTTTAAAACAAATATAATTTTTATTTTAGGGTCCATTAATAATTAAATACAATAGACCTTTATTATAAAATCAATTAGGATTTGTTTTATTAGAATATTTATTTTTAAATATAAAATAAAACCAAAACACTTCAGTAGGTTTTAATTAAGAAAATAAAATACTTAGAAAACTTATTTAAACTAAATAAATAAGTTTTAGTGTTTTATTCAAAATGGGAAAAGCCTTTACTTTAATAAAATTTGGATATTAAATCCTTATTAATTTATTTAGATAAACCTTTGTTATTTTTATTCAAAACAAAATGCTTTAATTCAAATGTTTGGCCAAGGTTTAATTGAACTTTATAAAATAATCTTTATCTATAAAACTTTTATTTCAATTGAAAACTAAATCCTTTTATTTTAAAGATCCAAAATAGTATTTCCAAAATATTTTAATTTCCTTTATTTAAAATGTTTATCTTTTTAAATCCCTTTAGGATTTTATTTAATTCAAATGGGTTTGAAGTTCCAATTGAATTCAAAGAGTTTCTTCTGGCCCTGAAAATCAAACAAGTTTTATTTTATTCATTTATTTTTCACATTACAAGATTTGGAAAATCTTGGGATGTGACAAATTGGTATTAAATCGAGAGTAACAATTCCAGTGTTAGTACCTTAAGTATCATGGTTGTATCCATGATTCTTGATTGTTTTAATATCAAGTTTATCTAGGAGCTGAAAGAATTGTTTCAGAAACCATCACGTGTGGTAGATATAACGATATCTGAAACAATGTTTTGGTTGCAATATGATAGAGTATAATATATGTTCTCATATTGGATGAGAATTTGCAAAGGTTGGAGATTCTAGACATCCTAATCATCCAAAAGGGTTTTGGAAAGTAATGTTATACTCACGATTCGCCTTTATAAGCTACATTAGCTTGATCATGAAAGTCGCCATGATAAGGATGAATAGAAGATGTATGTAAAGTGTTTACTTCACTAAAATATTACTAAAGAATGGATTTTGAAAGAATGTCGATCATTTGATGATGGTGATCTACTTCAAAGTGCAAGTCCAAAGGTATTATTATTTGAATATACAAGCTTTGGACTATGTGTCATGTATATGGCGCCACTGTTAATGTTGATAGATTCTTTTAAAAAGGAAAAGGAAATGCTGAAAGAGAATCTATAAAATATATTTGGCAGAAAAGAAAAGACTGGAAATATCCAGTTTAGGTATATAGATGATATACATGTTATTATTGCATTCTTTGCTTGTTAAACAATGTGGTTCTTGGGTATTGGGTACCGAATTGGTTGGTATGAAATTTCACACAGAACGACGCAATTCATGAACTACAATGGCCTAAGTAACTAGCAAGAGAATATGTGATTATGATCATCGAAAACAAACAAGCCGTTGTTTGTATTTCTCATTGGCATCAAAGCTTGTCTTCAAGATTTGTTTTAATAATAGTTATTTAAATTAGGTTTTATGAGAACAAAGATTGTACAAATAATTACCGTATTCCCTATAAGATGGATGATTTACAAATCTAGTTAAATCACATCCATAAAACTATTGCTAAAATGTCGCAAGACAAATGATTAGAAGTTCACTTACGAAGTGACATCGCCGTTTAAATTATATTGGAAAGAAAACATGAAGAATCTCCATATTCATGGATTTTTGGAGTCTTTGATTTGATCAAGTGACGCTTGTGATACTTTCCTCGGGATAATTAAAACCCCGTTCAAAGGCCAAAGAAGAACGAACGACTAAAATATTGGAATTTATACATATCGATGTATGTAGTCCATTATGTGTAGTTGTAAGCGAAGGATTTCAACTTCATATACTTTCTCCAGAAATTTTAGTGAATATTCACTTAATGAGAAAGAAGTATGAATATTTGAAAACGTTCAAAGACTTTCAAGATGAAGTGGAAAATCATTGTAACAAGAAAATAAATGATTTATGATTTTATCATAAAGGGATATATTTGAGTTGCAAGTGTAACAAGAAAATAAATGATTTATGATTTCATCATAAAGGGATTTATTTGAGTTGCAAGTTTAGCAAATCACCTAGATTTAAATCTCCCGAAACACCATAGGAGTATGGAGTGTTTGAGATTTTTAATGAAACCTTGTTTGACATGGTTGGATCAAAGGTGTTATTATAAAACTGCCATTATGTTTTAAACGATTAAAGCTTTAGAGACTATCACTTTTACACTTAAAAGAGCTCCATCTTGATTCGTTGAAATGACACATGGTTTGGGGTAAAACCCAAGTTGTCCTTTCTTAAAATTTTGGTATGATAAGCATAAGTAAGATGTTTACAACCAAAGTAGGATGAGCATGTCTTTATGGGTTATTTCGAATAACCATTGGGTATTCCTCCATAACATCAAGGACAAAAGGGTTTGTCACTTGAAATGTGAAGTTTCTTCAAAAAGGAATTTTTCGCAAAAGTTAAGTGGGAGGACAATAGAACTTTGATAAGGTTAACGAACCTTAGCTATATGTGCTGAGTTGCGCAGCACCAGAAAACGTTCCGGAGGCAGCCAGAATGCTCATGGCTCATGTTCCTCAAAGGTTGTGGTCACGGAGGTCTAAGTTCCTATTTAACCAAGTAGGTTGGATAAATAATCAAATACTGAGATTTGAGAATAAATCAATATTGTTTGACAATGAAGAACCGACTACATGCAAAGAAGCGATGATGGGCCCTGACTCCGTCAAATGGCTTGAAGCCATAAAATCCGTGATAGTTCCATAGACGAGAAATCAAGTTTTTTGAACTTGGAACACCCTCCAGAAAGGTGTAAAAACCTATCGGTCGTATTTGGATCTATAAAGAAACAGACATGGATGTTTCACATCTATGAAATAGTCAACATGTCGTAAAGTTTTTACTACAATGTTCAAGGAGTTGACTATGAAAAGATTTGATCTATCGTAGCGATATTTAGTCTAGACGGATTAAAGTAGCCAACACTACATATAATTTGGTATATGGTAGATGAATAAACAAAACAAAGTTCTTCTAAAAGAATGGTTACCTAGGATGTGTGCATGACACGATCCAAAGGGTTTTGTTAATTCAAAGGATTCTAAAAAGGCCATGCAAACTTCAATGGTTGAAGTACGCATCGCGGAGTTGGAATCTTCATCGTGATGGAACTGTTAAAGGAGTTTTCATCAGGAGATGATGAAGATGCTTGCATTTGCAAGAAATTAAGTGGCAGCGCTAAGACATATTTCTAATACATTATGTGGAGGACATCTTGCTGATTGGAAATTATGTATCTTTTATTGAAAAAGGTTAAGAATTTCATTTCAATGAAATACTTAGGAAAAACCACAATATTTAGCATGAATTTCTACATGGATACAGTATGACGCTAATATGGTTATGCCAAACATACATATATGAGATATTAAAGGGGTTCAATATAGAAACGATGAGAAAAGGATCTTGTCATATGGAAAATAATTGAATCAAGATTCAAGTGTATTGAAACATGATAAGTGAAACAAGATTCAAGTGCTTTGACACTTGATGAGTGAAATCACAAGAATGTTTTGATCAATCATACCATGATATGTACACATCCACATATGTCCTATGCTCTAAGTGTTATGAGCATATACCAGGATGAATCATAAAATTATCATTGGCGATAATAAGGAAATTCAAATGGTCTTTTGAAAGAACTAAGAATATATTTGTGTAGAGGTGACAAACAATTACAAATAGCACATTGTAAAGCGTTACATGGATACTAGTTTTGTCACAAGACACAAGTTAAGTTTATCTCAATTTAAACTATGGGTGACACAATGAAATGGAAAGTAGATTTTATACGTTGGGAACATATCTATAATTTTTGATGCTCCATGCTTGTTTAGTATCTAGTTTGCTTACCTTGTCCACACTTTGAAGTGATTTTTACATGTTTTCTGGTACTAACCTATTAACAAGTTGCAATAGTGCTAGATGCCTGTTTTCTGTTGTTTTTGGTTTCAGAAAAGGTAGTAAAGAAATATTCTCGGAATTGGACGGTACAAAGGCTAGGACAAAGTCAATCACTTTCCGTGGGGAAGAAGAAGTCCAGGGGAGAGCCCGGGAGGACGGCCAGAGGGGCCAGACGCACCCCAGGAGCGGGTGGACCCCATCCCGATTCTTGTGTTTGGTCGCCCCGGCCGCCGCCTCAGTCTCCCCCTTCGCCTATAAGAAGCCCCTGATGTAGAAACCCTGAGTACCCGATCAGAAATCCACGAAACCGTCTGTAGCCACCGCCACCATCATCCCTAGATCGGGGGGATCTGAAGTTCTTCCCAGCACCCTTTAGGAGGGGAGATCATCCTGGATGCCTTCTCTCTGGTATTATGCGTGAGTAGTTCCACCTTGGAATATGGGTCCATGACGTAGCTATATGGTTGTATCTCCTCCTTTGTTCTTTCATGTATAGATCTTGTGAGCTCCGTTCATGATCAAGATCTAATCTGTTTGTAATCATGCATGTTGTGTTTGAGGGGATCCTATGGTATTGAGATTATTATGTTGGATTGATTAATGGTTTTGTCTTTATGATTCTATCATGTCTGTGTTGTTTGTGATCTTGCATGCTCTCCGTTGTTAGTAGTTATCTTGTCCAAGTAGTTGCGAGTGACTCCAAGAGGGGGTATTTATGCTGGATAGTGGGTTCATTCCTCTAGTTTCCAAGGGAAGTGACAATAATCTCGTCGATTGTAGATGTGCTGTTGCTACTAGGGAGAAAACAACGGTCTCTCGTTCATGGAACATGTGGACTATTTACCTTACACACTTTGCTTAAAGCAGTTGTTTGTTGCTTGCAACTTAATACTAGAGGGGGTTCGGATGATAACCTGAAGGTGGACTTCTAGTCATAGATGCAGTTGGATGGCGGTCTATGTATCTTGTTGTATTGCCCAATCAACCTCATAGGATCTTTCTGACTAGTAATTGCATTGTTATGCCTTGCGCAGTTCCTGTCAATTGCCCTGATGTAATTTGTTTACCCTTCATGCCATGTTGTTTACCTAAGGAGAGCTCCTCTAGTGAACTATGGACCCCGGTCCAATCTTTACCATTGACACATCTTCCAATGTTACTTGTTTACTTGCTGGAAACCATGTCACATCCCAAATTTTTCCAAATTTTGTAATGTGATAAATAAATAAACAAAATAAATAATTATTGTAATTTAGGGTGAAAAGAAACTTTTTGTTTCTAAATAGAAACTTAAAATCCCATCTTGAGAAAACTTGAGTAATGTTTGAATTCAACTAAATTCAAATCAAGTGAAATGCATTCTTCATAAATGCATCTTGAAATTTAAACACTTGGAGAATTAACCAAAACCCTAAAACCCTAATGGAAGAAAAACATTTCCAAGTTAGCTCAAAATACTAAGGATTTGATCCATATAAAGATTTGTCAACAAACACTTATAAATGATCAAGAATGACAAATAGTAATATTATAAAACCATAGAAATTGCATTCATTCAATTGGAACCAAAGATAAAATCTTATGAACTTAGTAAGATAAGGAAATTGAATTTCCAAAGCTAATAAAGCACCTATCTGAAAACCCATACCAAATGGTGAGAAAATAATCCTAAAGAGATTTAAAAGGATAAACAAATATCAAATAAGATTTTACCAATTTGAATCACCAAGTTTGGATCTTTAAATAAAAAGATATGGATTTTATAAGATAAAGAAAGAAATAATAAATAAGGAGTATTTTAAAAGCCAAATTAAATCTTGGCCAAATCCATAAATAAATGGAATGAATGTAATCCAAGTTCAAATGAAATAAATGGATAAATAAAAATTCAAATAAAATAATAGGGCCCTAACCAAATTCTATTCCATTTGATTAAGACAAATCCCTAATAAGAATGACTAATTATAGCATGGGAAAATAATATTTGGAATTTACCCAAGTGGAATAAGAGTTATTTAATAAACTTAAATGGGATCAAAGAAATCATCTAAATAAAATTTATGGAATTAAACCCATATTTGATTTCATTAGAATAAAGACAAATACCCAATTTAAATGATTAATAAAATCATATTAAAAATATTCCAAATAACTCAAAGTGAATTATTTGACACCCTAATAAATAAATAAAACCTACTGAAAAAGGTTTGGTAAAAATTTGAATTCACATAAGAATTGAAATTATATTTAAAATATTGTTTGAATTAAGAAAAGGGCCTATTTTTAAATAATTAATATACCCTAAAATAATAAAAGAAATATTCTAAATTTGATTTTGAATTATGTTATATAACAGTATTAAAATCTACACAAAGTTTGGTAGAAGATTGAATTCAAATAGTGCTTAAATTATTTGAAAAGAAATCAAAACAGAAATTCAAAATAGAAAAGAAAAAGGTTTTAGTATAAAAAATGGAACCAGCCAAACCAGGCCCAGCAGGCCCAGTCCAGCCCAACATCAGCCCACTCCCTCTCTCCCCGCGAGAAAACGTTCCGCACCAGTAAACCTACCCCCAGTCTCTCTCTCGCTGACTAGCCAACCCCACCCCCAGTCATCTTCCTCACCCGGCCGCTGACCACGCCCCCTCCCGGCCGTTCCTGCCATTACCTCCCCGGCATAATTCCGCGATAATGGCTCAATATTCAATGCTCGCGACCATGCTCGATTAATAGTCTGCTTCCCCTCTCCATTTTCCCCCAACCAACGCCACCAGAGAGCACCGGGCTGCTCCAATTTCATCTCGCACCGTCGCGGCCTCCGACGAGCTTCGCAAGTGATTCTGGCACACCTCACCGCGCCTTGCCCCCTTGACCACGCGAGCTTGTTCCCCCTCAACCTCTCCACCTCCCAGTAGCCTCGGCTTGCTCGCGCTTGACCCACAGCATTGGCAACAACGACAACCGAGCATCGCCACCGTCTGATCCTCCTCCAGCGAGTTCCCCAGGTAGTGTCTGACCGCCCCTCTCCCCCTCTTTCACATACGTGCACTCACCGCAACCTTGCGCATCTAACCGCACCCTCTTTCTCTCTGGTGTGACCCGTAGCGTCGCCTCCGTCAACGTCTGAGCACACCCGTCGCCAGAAGCTCCTCCGGCGAGGAATCCCCGTTGTTACTATGCGCCCCTTCGTTGACCGAAACCACTCCGAGAATCAGCGCTCCACGACGAACACGGTGAGACTATCCTCCCTCTCCCTCCCTTCCTGGAATATCCAGAACACCATCGCCAGAGCCGCGCCGCCGCCTACCACCGTCACAGCGCCGCTAGTTCTTGGCAATGCATTAGGAGCCGTCCGATCTAGATCCGAGTGATGCGATAGATTGACTTATCGAAGGGGTATCCTTTGATCTGATCCATGCGATGCCCTTTAGATCCAATGGCATATATCTGTTGATCCACGCGAACCGTTTTTGCCCAATAGAATTGCTCCACGTGGCCTAGGTTTAGATTTAAAAAACCAGAAACTGTCCTATTAGATGTTTGAACTTGTAAATTCCATAACTTTTGATCCACACGTCCAAATTTTGCAAATTTTATATCAATGGAATCAGCAGACCAAGTAATATCCAACCATGCACTTTGTTTAATAAATTGCTTCTGGTAAAATGGTTGTTTTTGAAGAAACTTGTGTAGACATAATTTGAATATAAAATTCATTCTAAAATTATTTTTGTGATAAAATCTTTGGCAAATGGATTGTTTTGAACCTACTGACCATATAAACCAACTTGTGGATTCAAAAACATATTTTTTTGGGCAAAAGAATAAATCTTTGATTTAGAACATTTCTAGTCAAATAAAAATGTTGTTAATATGTTAGAAATACTTTTTGGAGAAAAATCTTTGGGAAATGATTTGGATTAAACTCTGTGACCCCAAAAACCAAGTTTTAGAATTAAAAATATATTTGGTGAACCCTATAAAGATTATTGCCTTACTAAAGGCATTTGCAACAACATAAAATATTAATTTAGTGTAAAAATGGTTTATAGGTGAAACCTTTTGCAAATGGTTTTAATATTAAACACTTGACCATAAAACACCAACATTTGTGTTTAAAAATGTAATTGTCAAACACTAGTAAATATTACTTTGGTTTGAAAAATTTCTAGAAAAATAAAAATGACTTAACATGGCCATTTTCACTAACTTGATATCAAATGATTTTGCCACACTTAGAAATGACCTTGCCGCTTTTATAAATGACCAATAGATATTTTAGGATGTCCATAACCTATTGAAAACCACTTTTACAAATAAAACAATCTTTAGCATGCTTGCATGCATTGCTTTGTTTCTATTATTTTATGTGATGTTTGCTTGAATGGTAGATTGAATATTGCTTGCTTGGTTGAATTGTAGTGGAAATTGAAGAGTGTGAATATTGCAAGATCAAGGAGTGAACTTATAATTCTCTACCAAAAAGGCAAGTGATGCTTCATACTTTTGTCCCATTATTTTCACTAAGCATTATTGATATTTATAAGTATAAACTATGCCATAGGACTTGCATGGAATTTTTGCTAAGTATAAACTATGCCATGGGAAATCCTAGTAGATGAAATCTTAGTAGAATTTTCCTAAGTTAAGATTCCTACTACTATTATGCTTAGCCTAGCTAGTAGCAAACAAGGGTTGTTTATATTCATGCTATGGAATATTTCTAAGTCAAGGACTTGTGTTTTGTTTAATAAAACAACTAAGTGAATGAAACACCTAGGTGGAATGGAAAGAATGGTTTGTGTTGAGTGGTTACACAAGGTCCATTTCTATGGTTTACCTTGTGTATCTCACTTGTGGAATGCCACCCAGGAACAAAGAGATTTGAGATGTCAAATGTTGAGAAGCTACAAGTGCAGCCACTTGGCATTATGGGCTCTGCCTGGATCATATAGGTTGCAATAACTTAGACAAATGGACAGTTCGTGGTAGGGGTTTGATAGGTTGGAGTGCGTCCATTCTGGTCTAAGGGGAGGCTTCTGAAAGATCTTGTCTTGGTGAAACCAAGCCTTGTGGGGAAAGTGCACCACCTCTGTAGAGTGAAAAATCGAAGTACTTAGCCATGTCCCTAGTAAAGGACAATTTGAGTATCAAGACATGGAAGCTATAAAGAATCTGCTCATCCCAATTTCTAAGTTAAAAACTTGTGGTTGAACAAGGGTGAAGGTTCACCAATTTCTATTGGTGGTTCCTTGGGTGTTTTTGACAAGCAAAAACTTAGTGTTTTCAAATGATAAGGAAAATCTATTTTTGAGCAAAGCAAGCCTAAGCTCCACTTAGCCAAATGCATATAGATGATAGACTCCACAATACTATCATAGTATCACTTGCCAATACAATTCAAATGTATTGACCCTTGTGGCTGTAACTTATTATGTTGCAGGTTTGTTTGATGTTAGTGAAGTGTGTGTTGATTAGGATTACAAGTCTACAACCAACATGATTGCCTGTGGCACTTTGAAGATGAAGGACCCCATGCTATAGTTATTCTGCTGCATTGTAATGAGATAGCCAATTGAGCTATGTAAGATGTAATGAATTATTTTATTCCTGGTTATAAAGTTGTATTATGACCTTTGTTTCTCGATATTACATCTTAACTGTGGATGCTAGCTATTGATCCAGGGAATAGCATTGTAAACACAAGGATCTCTACCTTATTAAAGGTTGGGACCTCTACAAACCATTACATTCAGCACCATACGTTTAATCCTTTGATTACAGCAAACCGGTGAGCTTGACAACCTCACTGTTCGTTGGGGCAAAGTCTTGAGTTTGTGTTGTGCAGGTCTCCACATTGCTTGCAACACCTGTGTGACGTTTCCTTCCTCCTTCTGGTTCGATAACCTCGGTCTGAAATGAGGGAAAACTTGTTGCTTGCTCTTCACACCCTGCGCTTCGGGTTACCAACAAAGTGCCACGTCGAGCACCATCAAGTCTTTCTGGCGCTGTTGCTGGGGAGGCTAAGGACGTCTTCACTAGGGGAGTCCTTCACTTCCTTTCTCTTTACTTTTTTTTAGTTTGTTTTGTTTCTTTTGCTTGGTTTTGTTAGCCTCTTTTCAAAAAACCCCAAAAAATTAGTCTAGTTTTTGCTTGATTTATTCAAAAACACAAAAAAATTAGTTCCTACTCTCCCCACCTTTGCCAAAATGAACTCTGCTGAGAACACAAAGTTGTGTGACTTCACTAGCACCAACAACAATGAATTCCTAAGCACTCCTTGTGACACTCCCGGGATCAGGGCTAAACAAATCAAAGACCTCTGTCTGACATAAGCTTAACCTTGAGCTCGAGAATATCCAGTGAAGAATCGGTAACACAACAGTGACCCTACGACACAATTTTTTTACAGCAAGCTCATAACTAAGCAGAGAACCAAATTATTACAAGCAGAGGTCACTGACCACAAACATCAAACAACGGAAGGCAAATTATGCTATTAAGTATAGCAAACTTAACAAATGGCCTAAGAGGACTGAAGCATAATGATGACGTCCCAGCCCATAGATTCCAGGCTGCCGGACGGGAACCCCAAGCTACTCGTCGATGTCGATGTAGTATGGAACTCATCTTCTGGTGAACACTTACTCTACCAAAAGTAACAACAGAGAAAGGGTGAGTACAGGGTGTACTCCGCAAGACTTCTGGCTAGTGGAGTTGTTTTGCATAAATCCATCTTTTGTTTATAAAACAATAGGGAGAAGAAGCTCGTCTAATAAGAATATTTTAAAAGGGGATACGAGAGCGGCATCTCCGAAATATTGATCATCATATTTTAATATCCACCAAATCATCATCATCACCTGAACTAGGATCACCCCCTCGTACCCATGAGGAAGCATCCTTAAGCACACGTTGATCCACCAAGTTTTACGATTAGGTTAAAGTTCTCTATGATCTTAGAATTGGGTCACCAAGCGTTCATAACCGTGAAAACGGCTTTTCGAAAAGATTTAACCCTGCAGGGGTGTACAACTTTACCCACACGTACCAACCGACTCCTAATTCCAGATCATTAGCCCTCTTCCTTGGAAGGCCGACCGAGGGTGTGGTTGGACACGACCTTTACCTTGCTTTCGCCGAGACCATGAGTCACACAATAAGTATGGTTCCGTCGTAACGGGTCAAATCCCGAAGCTTGTACTTAAAGATGTGAGGCGAGGTTGGTTAACAGGGGAGCCATCTACCCCAAGCAACCCGGTCCATGCTTACCTACCTGTTATGAATGCACCTGCACCTGGCAAATATTTCAAAAGTTTTTCTATGCATATGTCGAATGGAACGCCCGAACTATGTGACTCATGGAATCTACTAGGCAAGTTAATCAGGCGAGGGGTTCCCAAGCCCCATGTAGCTGTACGCTCGTCTCGGTTCCAAAGGCAAGAACTCAGGTCCTAGTGGTGGCGAGCATGGGACTAGAAAAACCACATCCCACTATGGCCTCCTATACAAGCTTTAGCATGTTTAATCTCATATCACTGATCTCATCTCATCACGATATCCTGTCATACTAGATTATCTGCATCTGATACATTATCTGGATGAGCCAGAACTGACAGCTATGCATGGCTAAGCAGACACAGATACAAGCTCTATCAGTGTACACAAACAAAACCTAGTTATGCTAGGAGCAGTGAATCAGGTAATATAAGCTCAAAGGAAGTAATGCAATAGATAGGATACTCTATCTATCGATAAAAGACCACAATAGAATCGTATGCATCTTGGCAAGAATTGAAATGTGTTCGAAATCATAGGATTATATCATGGTGGGGCTATGCTTGCCTTTTCCTGCTGATAACAGATAAATAGATCTTCAAAAGCCTTGTACTTGACTTGATTATAGTTGGTCAAGTGTTGTTCGTCGATCTTCGATCTTCGACGGTCTTGATCTAGATATCGTATTATACCGGGAAGAACCAAATCACCTGAAAGAAAGGGGGAAACATTCAACACATGGCATCGATGCAATGCTCAAACAATAATGATGAGGTGACAAGTTGAATTGCATTGAATTGAAACCCTAAAGCATGCTCGACAAATTAAACGCGGTTCCGAGGGGTGAAAACCCTAACTCGGGAAAACTCTGGAACATATGAGAGGGGTTAGTTTGTTCTTCTAATTAAACTTGCCAGTTAAGTTGTTGAACAATGCATGATTATAGCTTAAATAGGTAGGTTTCATTTTTCTGAACATTTTGATATATTATTTGTATTTTTCTGACTTATAAATAATTAGATATTGAATTTACAAGTTTTATTCAAATTCTGAAATTATTCAAACAATTATTAATAAGTTTATCAAACTATTTACACACAGTGATTGACTGATGGGCCCTGAGCCACCTCAGCAGCCACGCAAGCGAAGTGGGACAGGGGGGCGGTTGGTGCGTTTCTCACCGAGGCAGGGGCTACCCGCTGCCACTGATGGGTGGGGCCGGTGCCAAATCATCACGCCACGCAGTCGCCACGCGGGACTCGTCGGAGAGCTCATCGGCCGACGGGGTTTGGCGGTGCTAGGGAACGAGCGGGCTGGCGCAGAGGAGTGTGTTGGGCGCGTCTATATGCGGGCGAACTCAAGGTGGTGGCGCCGCTTGGGTTAGGTCGCCGGAACAGGAAGCACGAAGGTGGCTACAGGTACTCGGCGCGGCAGCAATACAGAGAGGAAGAGGAAGATCAAAGAGGACTGGGAGGTGGAGGGGCTCACCACGGAGGCAGTGAAGGGGTCAGCTCGACCAAGCGAGCTTGGACACAGCCGGATTCGTCGAGAACCACGGAGGCAGTGGAGGGATTCGTTGGAGGGGAATATCGGAACGGCGAGGCGAAGCTCAAGGCGGCCTCGGTTGAGAGAGGGGAGGCCGGAGACGGTGGGGCAACGGCGAGCTCGCGGCTAGGGTTCCCAGGAAGAGAGAAGAAATGCGAGAGAAGGAGCTCTAGGGGAAAAGGGAGGAGATAAGGGGGAAGCAGGGCATCGCGATGGTCTTATCCCATCTCCCAGGGCGGCGTCGCGCATCATGGCGGCGGGGCAGCATCGGGCGGTCGAGGCGACGACAGGCAGCTGCTTGGCGTCGGCGCATCATTGACGAAGACGACGATAGAAAGAAGACCGAAGCGTTACGGGCCTGGGATGGGCTGTGCTGGGCTGGCTACAACTACGGGAGCTGCGCTGAGCGGCAGGAAGAAGGGAAGAAAGTAGTGGGCCAACCTGGGCTGTGGCTGCTGGCTGCTCTGGCTGCATTTTTTGTAAAACCTTTTTATGTTTTGTGTTTTTCTCTTTGTATTTCAAATCCTTTTCAGTTTTAAACAGTTTGAAAATAGCAAAGAGTTTTGAAATCATTGTAAATATTCAGGGGCCCTTTATACCAACTTGGGCTCCAACATTTTGGGGGTTTTCAAAATTCAAACCATTTGAATGTGTTTCAAAGAGAGGGGGAAGATTAGGGTTTTAGGGTTTGATTTGCTTTCTTTGATGCACAATTTAAATGATGATGCTCATGAATGCACAAACAATACCCTAATTAAATATTAAATAAAACTTTGGGTGCTGCAACAAGGCTCCTTGATATTATGATGGTTAACTACTCCGAATGGCATGTTGAGAGAGCTCCACATGGTAATAAGGTAAATTCTGTTGAGGATACCTCCTCTTTGAGTGAAAAGATTGATGTTCTTATGGCTATGCTTGTTAATGGGAAAGCTCCTATAGATCCTAATAGTGTTCCCTTAGCCTCTTTGGTTGCTCAAGAAGAGCAGGTTGAAGTGAACTTCATTAGAAACAACAATTTCAACAACAATGCCTATAGGAATAATTTTGGTAGCAACAACAATTATAGGCCTTATCCTCCTAATAATGGCAATTCATATGGAAGCTCTTACAATAATGCTAGAAGTGCCCCCTCTAAACTTGAAGTCATGCTCTAGGACTTTATTAGTAAACAAACCACTTTCAATAAGACTATAAAGGAAAAGCTTTTATCTATTGAGAAAAATATATCCTCTTTGTCTGAAGCTCAAACTTCCTTGGTTAATAAAATGGCTGCTAAACCTGAGTCTATGGAAAACACCTTTGCTACTGCTCATGCCATACAGGTTACTATTGATGAAAATGTTAGGCTGTTAGCTCAACTTCTTGCTAAGTGGGAAAGGGAAGCTGAAACTGATAGAAACAATAGTGTGTGCACTATCACCACTAAACCACAAGTCGTCCCTATTACTACTCTTACTATGCCTAAGCCAATTCAGCCTACCACTAGTGATGCTAAGTTTTACTTTGATATTTATGGTTGCAATATTTCTGAAGTGATCATGTTCTTGCAAAAGCTTGATAGAAGTCCTAATGAAAGTAATATTCATGTTGCTTTCACTAAACACATTACATATGATCTTGTTAAGATTAAGGAAGAGAAGCTAAAACACAAAGATTCTATTCCTAGGAAAGTAGAAGATAGTTGGGAACCCATTATTAATATGCAAGTGAATGACTTTGATCTCAAAGCTTCATGTGATCTTGGTTCTAGTGTCTCTATTATGACTAGGAAGAATTATGAAATGCTTGATTTGCCACCATTAGAAGATTGTAATTTGGATGTCCCACTCAATGATAATACTAAGAAGAAACTCATGTGGAGTATTAATGATGTTCTCATTATGGTTAACAATGCTTATGTCCCTGTTGATTTCTATGTTTTGGATGTTGAATACAATGCTTCTTGTCCTATTACTTTGGGAAGACCTTTTGTTAGAAAAGTTGGTGACATCATTGAGATGAAAGAAGGCACCATTAAATATCATTTTACATTCAAGAAAGGTATTGAACACTTCTCTATGAGGAGAGAGAAGTTTCTTTTTGCTCCTCCTTTGAAAGCAAGATTTGATGTTAATGCTTCTTGTGCCTAACTTAAAGGCGTTAAAGAAAAGTACTTGTTGGGAGATAACCCAAGAGTTTTCTTGAGTCTTGGAAGTTATTACTTCAGTAATGACCTCTCCTTATCCTTTTTGTTTGCTTTTGTGCCAAAAATGACCTCTAATGAGAGGGAAGTAAGACTTGGGGAGTTGATGTCCCGAAACAGATTTCTGTCCTCCACTAAAAAAATAGTGAGGAGGCTCTGTAACTCGGATGGAGCTCAAAGTTTACGAATAAATCCCCCCCGTATGTTAACTAACTTTCATTAGTTCAACACTTTTTGATTTGAGCAACAGAAGATGTTCGAAAAAATCGGTTTCTACCTGTTGGTCTGTTTTGACAGATTTCTGCCGTTATTTGCATTTTCTTCTTATTGATTCCTTTTTGAGTTCTCTTTAGGTAAATTGAGCTTTTTGAAGGAGTTACTACAATATCTTGTGTTTTTGGTGAAAAGCCTTGCTGTTCCAAAGTTTTTCTAGTGGTTATCTTTTGAATAAACTAATGTTGCTAATGAAGATTGTGTGAAGTTTTGTATGAAGGGAAAATTTTAGGTGTAGAGGAAGAATGATGCAATGAGATGAAGAATGGACAAAATAGCCAAGAGGTACAAGCGTCAAAGCTTAGGTATGCCCAAGGCATCCCCTTCTTCATCAATAAAAAGCTCAGGTCTATCTAGACACTTCATTTTTATTGTTTCATGCACAGTTGTGTTGTTCTTGGAGCATCTTAGTTTTCATTTGCTTTGCTTAGTTTGTTTAGTTTGCTTGAATAAAGAAGTTTCGACCCCCGTTCTCACTGTGTTGTTTTGCAAATAAGTTTGCTTGGTGTTTGGAAAGGAGTAGTAAATTCTTGATTGAAGTGCATGAGGAGCTTGCATTGATTGTGACTTAGACTTTAGCATGACATGCTAGTTGTTGTTTTAGCATTATGCTTAGTGATTATTGATGTAGCATGTCTTGTTCAAACAATTGGGATTTCTTAGCGTGCCTTGAAGAAATTATGCATTGTTTTAGCATGCAAAATAATAGTATTGTGGTATTCTCCTTTGATGCTTTGCCTGGGTTGACTTGGCACATAATCACACCATGTTACGAATATGACAAGTCACCATTAGCCTCTATGATCATTTTTTCCTTGACTTGTAGTACCACTCTTTGCTTTGGTTAGTATGCTTTATTGCACTGCATGATTTTGGCCATTATTGCTCTCTTAGTTGGTTGCTTCCAGTCTTTTGCTAGCCTCCACTTGTATGAGTAAGTTCTACTCATGCCTCCAATTCCCAAGAAACCAAGTTATTCCAAAGTGTCCACTATAAAATCCTATGCATGGTGTGTTACATCATTCCAAGTATATTCTTGTTTCAACTATCTTCCAATTAAAAACTATTTTGTTATGTGAAAACTTAGTGATTAAAGCCCTCACGAAATTGATGGCACACTTTATTCTTTGCCCCTAATAAACTTGAACCATTGTGACAACTTTGTTGTATATGCTTGCACTTATAAGTTGGAATTAGCAAAACTGTGCTGTCACGGGGAATGTTTTCAACATTGCACTTGTACCTTGTTGTACTCAGTTGATATCATGTTCTTTTGTCTATGAATGTCACCGGTGTGAAATAAATAGGGAACTTGTAAGTCCATGGAGTTTGTATTCTGTGTTAGAGAAACGCCTGGGCCGCTAGCCCAAGCCATGCCTAATCATGGTGGAAACTTGCAGCATCACCATAATGATCTATCTATGAAGCATCCTCAATAAAAAAGTATTGCATATGGTAAATAAAAAGATTGCTGAGATTCTCATTGTCTGCTTGCCTTGTCATTTTGGTTATGGGAAAGCTCCTGTACCATGTGCAAGGGGTACCCCGTTGCTGGTTCTCAATGATATGCAAATATTTATAGTGACAAGAACTTACCTGGACCCAAAGTTGAGTATGCATGAGGTGTGGCCCTCGTATTCAAGGGGCATGAGATTGCCAACTTATACTTCGTCAAGCATATACTCCAACTTTGCCACTTTAACCTTAACCACTTCAAGATGCTTATGATAGGGGAAATGAGGGCTGAAAGCTAACAAGTACCATAATTTTTGGAAGCTCTTTTTGAAACTTGTAATCTCTGCTTCTTTTACAAAAAGGCCTTTATTCCACCACTATTGAGTCTCCACCTTCTACCTTTAGGCACCATTAAGAGAGCATAGTGTTCATTGTGTGTGCAGTGTTCCAAAGATTATTAATTGATGCATATTCTGTTACTACTTGCTCTTGTGCTACTTGTTTCTAGTCACCCTTGTGAACTTTGCAGGTGTCCTATGCATTTTATTGATACTCTATGAGGGACAAGCTGATTGCCACTATGCTATGTTTTCTACTTGTGAAACAAACAAACGTTTTTCAATGCATGTTATTCATGATCTTTGTTTGTAGCTTGTCATGTTGCATGCATAGTTACTATGGCCTATTGTTATAACATATGTCATGCACATGTTTAGAGTTCTTTGATCCCATCTTTCAATGCTTGCAAATGGTTGGATCTTTATTGTGAGGGTGCATGTCACCTCAAAAATTATTCTATTTATCACTTACCTACTCGAGGACGAGCGGGAGTTAATCTTGGGGATGCTGATACGTTGGAAACATATCTATAATTTTTGATGCTCCATGCTTGTTTAGTATCTATTTTGCTTTACTTGTCCACACTTTGAGGTGCTTTTTACATGCTTTCTAGTAATAACCTATTAACAAGTTGCAACAGTGTCAGATGCCTGTTTTCTGGTGTTTTTGGTTTTAGAAAAGTTAGTAAAGAAATATTCTCGGAATTGGACGGGACAAAGGACAAAGTGAATTACTTTCCGTGGGGAACAAGAAGTCCAGAGGAGAGCCCGGGAGGCCGGCCAGAGGGGCCAGACCCACCCCAGGCGCGGGTGGGCCCCACCCCGCACCTGGCTAGGGTTTGGTCGCCCTGGCCGCCGCCTCGATCTCCTCCTTTACCTATAGAATCCCTCGATGCAGAAACCCTGAGTACCCGATCAGAAATCCACGAAACCGTTTCTAGCCGCAGCCACCATCATCCCTAGATCAGGGGGACCTGAAGTTCTTCCCGGCACCCTGCCGGAGGGGAGATCATCCCGGAGGCCTTCTCTCCGGTATGATGCGTGAGTAGTTCCACCTGGGACTATTGGTCCATGAAGTAGCTAAATGGTTGTATCTCCTCCTTTGTGCTTTCATGTATAGATATTGTTAGCTCCGTTCATGATCAAGATCTAATCTATTTGTAATCATGCATGTTGTGTTTGCCGGGATCCGATGGATATTGAGATTATTATGTTGGTTTGATTAATGGTTTTGTCTTTATCATTCTATCATGTTTGTGCTATTTGTGATCTTGCATGCTCTCCGTTGTTAGTAGCTATCTTGGCCAAGTAGTTGCTAGTGACTCCAAGAGGGGGTATTTATGCTCGATAGTGGGTTCATGCCTCTAGTTTCCAAGGGAAGTGAAAATAATCTCTTCGGTTGTAGATGTGCTGTTGCTACTAGGGAGAAAACAATGGTCTCTTGTTCATGGAACATGTGGACTGTTTACCTTACACACTTTGCTTAAAGCAGTTGGCTGTTGCTTGCACCTTAATACTGGAGGCGGTTCGGATGATAACCTGAAGGTGGACTTCTAGTCATAGATGAAGTTGTATGGAGGTCTATGTATCTTGTTGTGTTTCCCAATCAACCTCATAGGTTCTTTCTAACTAGTAATTGCATTTTTATTCCTTGCTCAGTTCCTATCAATTGCCCTACTGTAATTTGTTTACCCTTCATGCAATATTGTTTATCTAAGGAGAGCACCTCTAGTGAACTATGGACCCCGGTCCAATCTTTACTATTGACAAATCTTCCACAGTTACTTGTTTACTTGCTGCAAACCATTACCTTCCATACCATATGTTTAATCCTTTGTTACAGCAAACCGGTGAGCTTGAAAACCTCACTGTTCGTTGGGTCAAAGTCTTGAGTTTGTATTGTGCAGGTCTACATGTTGCTTGCAACACCTGTGTGACGTTTCCTTCCTCCTTCTGGTTCGATAACCTCGGTCTCAACTAAGGGAAAACTTGCTGCTTGATCTTCGCACCCTGCGCTTGGGGTTACTAACGAAGTGCCACATCGAGCACCATCAAGTTTCCATGATGGATTTGGATGAATTCCAAAGTTAAGACATTGTGACGGATACTACAACAAAAAGGCTAAGTATATGAGTGCTACAGTAGCAGCAAAGGAGGGCATTTGTGTCAGGTAGTTAGTTATCAAACTAAGGTGTGGTTCGCAACAGGCTAACATTAAAGATATATTGATAATTGTATCGACGTGATTTAACCCCAAGGAACTAAAGGTCTCACCAAAAGACCAAATTTATACAATGCCATCGCATTGGGGAATGAGTAATGCGTGGAGACGCAAAGACATGCAAATACACACGGACCTAAAAGCGTTAGATCCGTAGATTATGTTAACCACTTGCAATTGCGTATATGGAACACCAGAAAGCCATAGGTGTTCAATACGCAAAGTTAATAAACTAGATTATTGTCTCTAGTGCAAGTGGGAGACTCAAGGAAATACGCCCGAGACGCAATAATAAAGTGGTAATTATCGTATTCCATGTTTACGATAAATGTTTATTTTGCATGCTATAATTTTATTAATATGGAAACATTAATACTTGTGTGTTTAATAAACAAAACGTAAGTTCCTAGTTATGCCTCTCCTATAAACTCGCTCGTTGATAAACAAGATTATCAAAGGTTTCCTGATCATAAACATTGGATGTTGTTAATAACGAGGTCACAACATTATTGGAATGGTGTGATGAACATTCATCCGAAGTATATCACTAAGATCATGGTCATTGTGTTTATATTGCTATAACATCATACGAAGTAATCTTAATTCTTATACCATGAGATCATGTCAATCACGAACACCAGAAGAGTATCTTGATAACATCAAACGTCACACTATAACAGGGTGATTATAAAGATGGGTTCAGTGCTATGAAGGTTTTATGTTTAGGCTCATGGATCAAGAGGGGAATTTTTCCATCCCGATGACGGAGAGATATACTCTGGGCTCTCTCGGTGATATCACATTAGTTATTTTGCAAGCAAGTGATTTGATCACTAGAATGTTATATCACGCGAACGAGAAAAGAGTACATGTTGGTAACGAGATCAAACTACGTATGGGGATAGCGATTATCGAATCTCGGACATGTAATATATCATGTGAAAAAGGGATTGATTTACATACGTATAAGGTTCACACGATCACAGAAGTCATCGTTGAATATGTGGGAGTCAGTACGGATCTCCACGTCTCGCTGCTGATTATTGATCGGAGAGGGGTCTCGATCATCTCTACATTATTTGCAAACCGTAGGGTGACACACTTAAGGGATACCGACACCATTGGAAGCAAATAATATGCCAGAGAAAGAAAAAAGAAAGAGCGGGAATTTATTTCACTAGACACCGAAACTGTTTCGGTTGAAATTGCTGAAACTGGTTCTGCATGTGAAATTGAATACTAGCAAGGGTTTTTATGTGAATGTTTGAGTAATTAAAAAAATTATGAATAAAGAAATAAAAGAGTTTTTTAAATGAGAGCTTGCATTAAATTTGGTGGAAATTTAATGCATGTGAGTGGATTTTTGAGTGGAGGCTTTTTTATGGGAGTGGAGGATTTTCAATTTTAGTGGGAGATCCACTGTAAGACCCCACCTTTATAAAGGTAAAGTCTCATGTGATTGCAATGCTAGTCCCTGGATCAGATGCTAGCATCCACAGTTTAAGATTAAGTACACAGATACAAAGGTCTTTATTACATCGTCATTCTAGAGATAAACATAGTCTTTTACAACTCCATAGCCAATGGCTAGTACAAGAGTTCAAAACATAAATAAGTAAAGTAAAGTCTTCATCTTCATGTGTCACAGGCAAGCATGTTGAGTGTAGACTCATAACCGTAATCCTCATTAGAGTAACCTGCAACATCATAAGTTACAACCATAGTGGGTCAATATATTTGGAATTGTATTGGAAAGTGATACCATAGTAGAATAGTAGTATCTAACATCTATATGAGTTTGGCTAGGTGTAGTTTTAGGCTTGCTAGCTCAAAATAGGGTTTTCCTATCAGTTGAAAACACTAAGTTTTTGTTTGACAAAAACTCCCAAGGAACCACCAATAGACATTGGTGAACCTTAAACTCTTGTTCAACCACAAGTTTTTAACTTAGAAATTGGGGTGAGGAGATCCTTGATAGATTCAATGTCTTGATGCTCAAATTGTCCATTGTCGGGGACACGGCTAAGTACTTAGGTTTTCCTTCTCGAGAGGTGGTGCACTTTCCCCACAAGACTCGAAATACATCGAGACAAGATCTTTCAGAAGCCTCCCCTTAGACAAAATGGACGCCTTCCAACCTATCACCTAACACCATCTGTCCATCTGGCTAAGTTATTGCAACCTATATGATCAAGGCAGAGGCCATATGCCATGTGGTTCAACTAGAAGCTTCTAAACACTATCTATCTCAAATCCCTTTGTTCCTGGGTGGCTTTCCACAAGTGTGATACACAAGGTAGACCATATATATGGGACTTGTGTAACCACTCAACATAAACCATTCATACCATTCCACCCAGGTGATTCATTCACTTAGTTGTTTTACTAAACAAAAACATAAGTCAAAGACTTAGCAATATTTCCATAGCATGTATATAATCCACCCTTGTTTGCTACTAGCTAGGCTAAGCATGATAATATAACAAGTATCTTAACTTAGAGGAAAATTCTACGAAGACTACAACTACTAGGATTTCCCATGCCATAGCATATAGATACTTAGCAAAAATTTCATGCAAGCCCTATACAAAATATTATTAGTGCATAGTCAAAATAATAGGGCAAATACATGAAGCACCACTTTACTTGGTAGTTGGGGGATTAGCAACAATCTTCACAATCACAATCACCACTAGCACCAAAATCTACACATAAAATGATAGCACCAAAATATCATTCAAAATATTCAAGAAAAATATATGAATGCATGCAAATGCAATGGAATGAATTTTTCTACACCAAACCATTCAACCAAAAAGTACCGAACACAAAGCTAACTAAATACAGTCTAAATAAACTTAAGATTGCTTTAAAAATCATTTTCCAAATAAATCATATAGTCAAAATAAGCTTATATATTTTTCTATGCACAAAAGCCCATTTTTACAGAAACAAAATACAAAAATAATCCCACAGTAGTGTAGGATTTTTTTTTTGAATCCATTGATATCTTATTTGCATTTTTGGATAAACAGAACTAAAGTTATGAATTTTCTAAGTCTGAATCAAATTATGTTTTTTTAATAAAAATCGAGCCACGTGGCAGCGTCTTATTGGACGATACCATTGGATATAATTAGATCTAACACACCAGATCTACGTGTACCCTTTCGCTACTGGTTCTAATCTTGACCGTTGGATCTAGATCTAGCGGATCTCATCACTTTGACCACACGTGGGCGGTGCAAATGGACACCATGGCGGCTATGCGTCGGACGGCGATGCTCCGGTGAGGCCAGAGGGCAAGGGTGGGGTACTGGTGCTTACCTCGTGGACGTGGCTGGGGCGCATGGACACGGCGATGATTCCGCATCGGAGTTGGCGTCGGCGTCGGGCTCGCTCGGGAGTTGTCGTTGGCGACGCTACAAGGCATGGAAAGACGAGCCAGAGGTGGCGTTAGACGTGCACAGACAAGGTGAGTACACGCGTATCAACCCGAGGGAAGGGGGCTAGGGTTTAACGAATTCATTCGCCGGAGTTGTTCGGGACAACGGTGGCGTGAGCTTAATTGTGGATAGCCTAGCGACACTCAGAGGATGGTGAGTTAGGGGAAATGAGCAGAGAGGGGAGGGGGTTAAGTAGAGGGGGTCTGGGTGCGGGATTACTACAAGTTTAACGCGAATCAATTGGCTAGAAAGAGGCGGCGACAACAAGTCTGACGCGTTGATTGGGGAAGAAGGTGACATGCTTGCGGGGCCAGCGTGTCAGTGAGAGGGGGTGCGTCGGTGCGGGTGATAAACATAGGGGTGAGTGGGGGTGTTTTCCCGGGTGGGCTCGTTTTGGGCCGTGGGGATGGGCCGAGCCAATTGGCTGGTTTGCTCCTATTTTTTCTGTTATTTTTCTTTTTCTTTTTTCTAGAAATTTTTTGTGCTAGTTCTAAATTCTTTGAAAATACGAATGCAATGCATGCTTTACAAATCATGATTTTTGGGATGTTACAAATCTAAACCCCTTAAGATGAATCTCACCCTCGAGATTTGGATTGGCTAGCAAATAGGTGAGGGTGATCTTTCCGAAGGTCATCTTCTCTTTCCCAAGTTGCTTCTTCTTCGGAATAGTGGTTCCACTAAACTTTGCAGAATTTGATAGTCTTGGTACGATTAACTCATTCTGCTCTCTCAAGAATCTTGATAGGTTTCCCTTCATAGGTCAGATCACTCTCTAGCTGAACCTCTTCCAAAGGTATAGTATCCTTCAAAGAAGTTTCTTCTATCTCTGGGTGACATTTCTTCAACTGACTCACGTGAAACACATTGTGAACTACAGACAGTGATTCAGGCAATTCGATTTCATAAGCCACTTCTCCTTTAAGGCTTAATATCTTGAATGGTCCAACGTACCTTGGTGCCAGTTTTCCTTTGACTCCAAATCTATTCGCACCACAAAGTGGTGAGACTCTAAGATAAGCTCTATCACCTACCTCATAGGTGAGTTCTCTATGCTTTGGATCTGCGTAGCTCTTCTGTCGAGACTATGCTATCCTAAATATGTCCTTTACCAATTTGACTTTCTCTTCAGCTTGCTTGATCAATTATGGTCCGAACAAGTTTCTTTCTCCAACACCACTCTATAGTAATGGCGTAGTACACTTTCTTCCATAAAGAAATTCAAATTGTGCCATCTCAATACTGGCTTGATAGCTGTTATTGTAAGAGAATTCTGTGTAAGGCAGACTTTCATCCCAACTAGCTCCATAGTCTAGAGCACATGCCCTCAACATACCCTCCGAAATCGGATTGGTCCTTTCTGTCTGTCCATCAGTCTGGGGGTGAAATGTTGTGTTGAACTCTAATCTCGTTCCCAATGATTCATGCATTTGTCTCCAAAAATGCGAGGTGAGCTGAGTTCCTCTATCAGACAAAATACTCTTGGGTACTCCGTGCAGACATACAATCCTATTCATGTAAATCTTGGCTAACTTAGCACTTGTATAGGTTGTCTTCACAGGTATGAAATGAGCCACTTTAGTTAGGCGATCAACAAAAACCCAAATAGAATCATATCATGATCTTGTCCTTAGAAATCCGGTGATGAAATCCATACCAATCTTGTCCCACTTCAAATCAGGAATAGGTAGTGGTTGTAATAACCCTGCCGGTTTCTGATGTTCCGCCTTCACTCGACTACACACATCACACAAGGCAATATGCTTCGCAATATTTTTCTTGAGATTATTCCACCAGAATCTTTCCTTCACATCCATGTACATTTTTGTGTTCCCCGGATGAATGGAATATGGTGAGTTATGTGCTTTTTGTAGAATCAGTTTCCGAAGTTCCCGATCTTGCGGAATACAGATACGTTTCCCATACTATAAAGTACCATGTTCGTCTTCATGGAAACCTTTAGCTTTCCCTTTGCTAATTTTTCCTTTAATCTCTTCAATTTCCTTTTCCAACTTTTGGGCTTCTATGTTCTTGTCGAACAATGTGGGTTGAACATCCTATGTCATGAGATGTCCTTCAAGTACTATCTCCAATCTGAGATCTTTGAATTAGGCACACAGATCATCTGGCAATTCTCCTTTAGTAAGGCCATTCACATAAACCTTATGGCTTAAAGCATCCGCTACAACATTTGCTTTATCGGGATGGTATTGCAAACTCAAGTCATAGTCCTTGTTGAGTTCTAGCCATCTTGTTTATCTCATATTGATTTCCTTCTGAGTGAAGATATATTTCACACTCTTGTGATCTATGAACACTTCACAACGCTTTCCCAAAAGATAATGTCTCCATGTTTTGAGTGCATGGACAAAAAAGGCTAACTCTAAGTCATAAGTAGGGTAATTCACTTCATGAGTTTTGAGTTGTCTCGAGGCATAAGCCACAACTTTCCCTTCTTGCATCAAAACTCCACCTAATCCTTGGTGAGATGCATCACAATAAACATTGAAATCCTTCACCAAATCTGGCAGACATAAGACCGGTGCTGTCACTAGTCTCTTCTTAAATTCCTGGAAACTGATTTCACAACCTTCGGTCCAGTCAAACTTCTTGTCTTTCTTAAGTAACTCCGTCATTGGCTTAGCTACCTTTGATAAATTCTCAATGAATCTTCTATAGTAACCATCCAAGCCGAGGAAACTGCGAACTTCTTTCACTAACTTGGGAGATTCCCACTCAGTTACAACTGACACCTTTGCGGGATCGACAGCTATGCCGTCTCCTGAGACAATATGTCTGAGAAATCCGACTTCATTCAACCAGAATTCACACTTACTGAACTAGGCATACAGTTTGTGCTCCCTGAGCTTCTCAAGTATCAAACGCAAATGCTCTTCATGCTCTTCTTTGCTCTTGGAATAGATCAAAATGTCGTCGATGAATATGACAACAAACTTGTCTAGAAATACCATGAACACCTTGTTCATCATATTCATGAAATAGGCTGGTGCATTTGTCAAACCAAACGGCATCACGGTGTACTCATACAAACCATACCTAGTGGTGAAAGCAGTCTTAGGTATGTCTTGCTCTCTAATCTTAAGATGAAAATAGCCTGATCGGAGATCGATCTTCGAGAACACACGGGCTCCTTCTAGCTGATCAAACACAATGTTGATTATAGGCAAAGGATATTTGTTCTTGATATTCACTTCATTGAGTGAACGGTAGTCTATGCATAAACTTTGGCTTCTATCCTTCTTCTCAACAAACAGAACTGGTGCACCCCAAGATGAAGAACTTGGTTAAATAAATCCCTTCTGCAATTGATCTCCAAGCCGTTTCTTGAGTTATTTCAACTCATCCACTGGCATCTTGTAGGGTCTCTTTGCTATTGGTCCTGATCCTCGAAGTAAGTCAATCAGAAACTCTACATCTCTATCTGGTGGCATTCCTGGAAATTCCTCTGGAAACACATCTGGATACTCTCTCACAATTAGCACACTGTGTATGCTAACCCCCTTAAGATAATTTAGCTTACTCCCTTCAGATTCAAAGTTAGACTTGAACCTAATTCGTTTCTTATCCGGGGTTGTGAGTGTGACAGTACGATTGGACCAATCTAGTACGCCTTCATACTTAGTCATCCAATCCATTCCCAAAATTACATCCAATCCTTGGGAATCTAGGATTATCAAACTAACCGGAAACTTATACTTTCCAAACTCTATTACTAGATCATGACATCCAAGGTTGACTATCATCTCTCCACCGGGAGAGCTTAATTTTATAGGACATCCAATAGTTTCGGTTCGAAGTCCATTTTTATCAACAAATTCTCTTGATATGTATGAATGCGATGCGCCAGTATAAAAAAGAACAAGTGCTAGAAAAGTATTGAGCTTGAACTTACTAGCCACAACATCAGACTCTTCATATATTTCTTCCACATTTATGTGGTTCACTTCTCCCTTCTGAAAAGGGTTGGGCTTGTCGCCTCCTTCAACTTTCTTTTATGGGCATGCATTTGCATAATGCCCCATCTTCTTACACTTGAAACACTCAACCTGACTGAGGTCCTTTTTTGCGGGCTGACTCCCATTACCACTTCCACTGTGGTCGCTCTTGTGTCCACTCTTGTGGTTCTTATACTTGTCGTTATCATGACTACGATGATGCTTGTTGTCATGATGACGGTCGTGGTTGTGCTGGCTGTTGTACTTCCCATGCTTGTGGAATCCGGAACTTCCATTATCATCATTATGGGAACGCTTGTGAGACGATCCTGAGTTGTGCTTATCAAAGTTATGCTTCCTCTTCCTGCCCTCAACCTGTTTCATCTTGTTTTCCAAGATGGTATCCTTGTCACAAAGTGATTGAAATGTTAGGACATAGGAAACAGATAGTTGTCGGTTCAACTCAGCATTAAGTCCCTCAAGTAACTTCTCATTCCTCTTGGCATCAGTATCAACCTCATCCGGTGCATAGCACGCCAGATTGTTGAACTCTTGAATGTACTCAGCCACGCTACGGTGATGCTGTTACAGATTGTGGAACTCTTTCTTCTTTAAATTCATCACTCCTAATGAGATGTGGGCAGTGCGAAAACCATCTTCAAAGATAGCCCATGTCACATCCTCAAGGGGAGTGGTGATCTGAAAGTTATCCCACTAGGTAGCTGCTAGTCCTTCGAGTAGATGTGCTGTGAATCTAACCTTTTCTTCATCAGTGCAGCCCACAGTTACTAAGTCCTTGTTCATGGAACGTAACCAGTCATTGGATACCATTGGATCAGTTGTTCCTGAGAACTTGGCTGGCCTCAATCTCAAAAATCCGGTAAGCATGTCAAATGCTGGTGGATTTTTGGGATTGATGTTGTTATTGTTGTTATTGTTATTGTTGTTCTTGTTATGATTCTGATTCTGATTTTGCATGAACTGAGTCATCATGTGCATTAGTTGAGCTTGATCGGTCATCAACTGCTGCATCTCGGGCTAGTGCAGAGGGGTGTGTTGGGCGCGTCTCTATGCGGGCAACCTCAAGGTGGCGACGCCTCTTGGGTTAGGTCACCGGAACAGGAAGCACGATGGTGGCCAACGGCGGTGGCTACAGGTACTCGGCGCGGCAGCGATACAGAGAGGAAGATGAAGAACAGATAGGACTGGGAGGTCGAGGGGCTCACCACGGAGGCAGTGGAGGGGTCATCTCGACCAAGCGAACTCGGACGCGGCCGGATTCGTCGAGAACAGCGGTGGCCGGACTTCGGGAACAAGCTCCCGATTGCGGTGGTTACGGTCTCCCTTCGTCGATTCCGTTGGAGTGGAATACCAGAACAGCGAGGCAAAGCTCAAGGCGGCCTCGGTTGAGAGAGGGGAGGACGGAGACGGTGGGGCAACGGGGAGATCGCGGCTAGGGTTCCCAGGCAGAGAGAAGAAACGCGAGAGGGAGAGCTCCAGGGGAAAAGGGAGGAGATAAGGGGGAAGCAGGGCATCGCGATGGTCTTATCCCATCTCCCAGGGCGGCGGCGCGCATCATGGCGGCGAGGCAGCATCGGGCGGTCGCGGCGACGACAGGCAGCTGCTTGGCATCGGCGCATCGTTGAAGAAAACGACGACAGAAAGAAGACCGAAGCGGTACGAGCCTGGGATGGGCTGTGCTGGGCTGGCTGCGGCTGCGGGAGCTGCGCTGAGCGGCAGGAAGAAGTGAATAAAGTAGTGGGCCGACCTGGGCTGCGGCTACTGGCTGGTCTGGCTGCACTTTTTTTTAAAACCTTTTTCCTTTTTCTATTTTATGTTTTTCTCTTTGTATTTCAAATCCTTTTCAGTTTTAAACAGTTTTAAAATAGCAAAGAGTTTTGAAATCATTGTAAATATTCAGGGGCCCTTTATACCAACTTGGGCTCCAACATTTTGGGGGTTTTCAAAATTCGAACCATTTGAATGTGTTTCAAAGAGAGGGGGAAGATTAGGGTTTTAGGGTTTGATTTGTTTTCTTCAATGCACAATTTAAATGATGATGCTCATGAATGCACAAACAAAACCCTAATTAAATATTAAATAAAACTGGGGTGTTACACTCCTATTGCTCCACCTTCTCCTGATGCTACCTTTTATGAAATTAAGCCTGCTTTGTTGAATATTGTGATGATAGAGCAATTTTCTGGTGCTGGTTCTAATGATCCTGCTGTCCATCTTAATAGATTTTTTGAACTTTGTGAGATGCAAAAGTATAATGATGTAGATGGAGATATTACTAAGCTCAATCTTTTTCCTTTCTCCATGAGGGGAAAATCTAAAGAATGGTTTCTTTCTTTGCCTAAAAATAGCATTGATTCTTGGACTAAGTGCAAAGATGCTTTTATTGGAAAGTACTATCCTCCAGGTAAGATTATATCTATGAGAAGTGACATTATGAAATTTAATCAACTTGATAGTGAACATGTTGCTCCTTGATGGGCCTCACTTTGGGTGTTGCAACAAGGCTCCTTGATAATATGATGGTTAACTACTCCGAATGGCATGTTGAGAGAGCTCCACATGGTAAGAAGGTAAATTCTATTGAGGATACCTCCTCTTTGAGTGAAAAGATTGATGTTATTATGGATATGCTTGTTAATGGGAAGGCTCCTATAGATCCTAATAGTGTTCCCTTAGCCTCTTTGGTTGCTCAAGAAGAGCAAGTTGATGTGAACTTCATTAGAAACAACAATTTCAACAACAATGCCTATAGGAATAATTTTGGTAGCAACAACAATTATAGGCCTTATCCTCCTAATAATGGCAATTCCTATGGAAGCTCTTACAATAATGCTAGAAGTATCCCCTCTGAACTTGAAGTCATGCTCAAGGACTTTATTAGTAAACAAAACACTTTCAATAATACTATAGAGGAAAAGTTTTTAACTGTTGAGAAAAATATATCCTCTTTGTTTGAAGCTCAAACTTCCTTGGTTAATAAAATGGCTGATAAACCTGAATCTATGGAAAACACCTTTGCTACTTCTCATGCCATACAAGTTACTATTGATGAAAATGTTAGTCTATTAGCTCAATTTCATGCTAAGTGGGAAAGGGAAGCTGAAATTGATAGAAACAACAGTGTGTGCACTATCACCACTAAACCACAAGTCGTCCCTATTCCTACTCCTACTATGCCTAAGCCTATTGAGCGTACCACTAGTGATGCTAAGTTTGACTTTGATATTGATGGTTGCAATATTTCTGAAGTACTCATGTTCTTGCAAAATCTTGCTAGAATTCCTGATGCAAGTAATATGCATGTTTCTTTCACTAAACACATTACAGATGCTCTTGTTAAGATTAAGGAAGAGAAGCTAAAACACAAAGCTTCTATTCATAGGAAATTAGAAGATAGTTGGGAACCCATTATTAATATGCAAGTGAATGACTTTGATCTCAAAGCTTCATGTGATCTTGGTTCTAGTGTCTCTATTATACCTAGGAAGAATTATGAAATGCTTGATTTTCCACCATTAGAAGATTGTAATTTGGATGTCCCACTCAATGATAATTCTAAGAATAAACTCATGGGGAGTATTAATGATGTTCTCATTATGGTTAACAATGCTTATGTCCCTGTTGATTTCTATGTTTTGGATGTTGAATACAATGCTTCTTGTCCTATTACTTTGGGAAGACCTTTTGTTAGAAAAGTTGGTGCCATCATTGAGATGAAATAAGGCACCATTAAAAATCATTTTCCATTCAAGAAAGGTTTTGAACACTTCCCTATGAGGAGAGAGAAGTTTATTTTTGATCCTCCATTGAAAGCAAGATTTGATGTTAATGCTTCTTGTGCCTAACTTAAAGGCGTTAAAGAAAAGTACTTGTGGGGAGATAACCCAAGAGTTTCCTTGAATCTTTGAAGTTATTACTTCAGTAATTACCTCTCCTTATCATTTTTGTTAGCTTTTTGTGCCAAGAATGACCTCTAATGAGAGGGAAGTAAGATTTGGGGAGTTGCTTTCCCGAAACAGATTTCTGTCCTCCGCTAAAAAAATTAGTGAGGAGGCTCTGTAACTCCGATTGAGCTCAAAGTTTACAAATACATCCCACAGTATGTTAGCTAACTTTCATTAGTTCAACACTTTGTGATTTGAGCAACAGAATATGTTCGAAAAAATCGGTTTCTAACTGTTGGTCTGTTTTGACAGATTTCTGCCATTATTTGCATTTGCTTCTTATTGATTCCTTTTTGAGTTCTCTTCAGGTAAATTGAGCTTTTTGAAGGATTTACTACAGTAGCTTGTGGTTTTATTAAAAAGACTTGTTGTTCCAAAGTTTTGCTAGTGGTTATCTTTTGAATAAACTAATGTTGCTAATGAAGATTGTGTGAAGTTTTGTATGAAGGGAAAATTTTAGGTGTAGAGAAAGAATGATGCAATGAGATGACGAATGGACAAAATATCCAAGAGGTACAAGCATTAAATCTTAGGGATGCCCAAGGCATCCCCTTCTTCATCAATAAAAAGCTCAGGTCTATCTAGACACTTCGTTTTTATTGTTTCATGCATAGTTGTGTTGTTCTTGGAGCATCTTAGTTTTCATTTGGTTTGCTTAGTTTGTTTAGTTTGCTTGAATAAAGAAGTTTGGACCCCCGTTCTCACTGTGTTGTTTTGCAAATAAGTTTGCTTGGTGTTTGGAAAGGAGTAGTAAATTTTTGATTGAAGTGCAAGAGGAGCTTGCATTGACTATGTCTTAGACTTTAGCATGACATGCTACGTGTTGTTTTAGCATTATGCTTAGTGATTATTGTTGTAGCATGTCTTGTTCCAAACAATTGGGATTTCTTAGTGTGCCTTGAAGAAATTATTCATTGTTTTAGCATGCAAAAGAATAGTATTGTGGTATTCTCCTTTGATGTTTTGCTTGGGTTGACTTGGCACATGATCACACCATGTTACGAATATGACAAGTCACCATTAGCCTCTATGATCATTTATTCCTTGACTTGTAGTACCACTCTTTTCTTTGGTTAGTATGCTTTATTGCAATGCATGATTTTGGCCATTATTGCTCTCTTAGTTGGTTGCTTCCAGTATTTTGCTAGCCTCCACTTGTATGAGTAAGTTCTACCCATGCCTCCAACTCCCAAGAAACCAAGTTATTCCAAAGTGTCCACTATAAAATCCTATGCATGGTGTGTTACATCATTCCAAGTATATTCTTGTTTCAACTATCTTCCAATTAAAAACTATTTTGTTATGTGAAAACTTAGTGATTAAAGCCCTCACGAAATTGATGACACACTTTATTCTTTGCCCCTAATAAACTTGAACCATTGTGACAACTTTTTTGTATATGCTTGCACTTATAAGTTGGAATTAGCAAAACCGTGCTGTCACGGGGAATGGTTTCAACATTGCACTTGTACCTTGTTGTACTCAGTTGATATCATGTTCTTTTGTCTATGGATGTCACCGGTGTGAAATAAAGAGGGAACTTGTAACTCCATGGAGTTTGTATTCTGTGTTAGAGAAACGCCTGGGCCGCTAGCCCAAGCCATGCCTAATCATGGTGGAAACTTGCAGCATCACCATAATGAGCTATCTAACTAGCATCCTCATTAAAAAAGTTATGCATATGGTAAATAAAAAGATTGCTGAGATGCTCATTGTCTGCTTGCCTTGTCATTTTGGATATGGGAAAGCTCCTGTACCATGTGCAAGGGGTACCCCGTTGGCGGTTCTCAATGATATGCAAATATTTATAGTGACAAGAACTTACCTGGATCCAAAGTTGAGTATGCATGAGGTGTGTCCCTCGTATTCAAGGGGCATGAGATTGCCAACTTATACTTCGTCAAGCATATACTCCAACTTTGCCACTTTAACCTTAACCACTTCAAGATGCTTATGATAGGGGCAATCAGGGCTGAAAGCTAACAAGAACCATAATTTTTGGAAGCTCTTTTTGAAACTTGTAATCTCTGCTTCTTTTACAAAAAGGCCTTTATTCCACCACTATTTAGTATCCACCTTCTACCTTTAGGCACCATTAAGAGAGCATAGTTGTCATTCTGTGTGAAGTGTTCCAAAGCTTACTAATTGATGCATATTGTGTTATTACTTGCTCTTGTGCTACTTGTTTATAGTCACCCTTGTGAACTTTGGAGGTGTCCTATGCATTTTATTGATACTCTATGAGGTACAAGCTGATTGCCACTATGCTATGTTTTCTGCATGTGAAACAAACAGATGTTTTTCGATGCATGTTATTCATGATCTTTGTTTGTAGCTTGTCATGTTGCATGCATAGTTACTATGGCCTATTGTTATAACATATTTCATGAACATGTTTAGAGTTATTTGATCCCATCTTTCAATGCTTGCAAATGGTTGGATCTTTATTGTGAGGGTGCATGTCACCTTAAAAATTATTCTATTTATCACTTACCTACTCGAGGACGAGCGGGAGTTAATCTTGGGGATGCTTATACATTGGAAACGTATCTATAATTTTTGATGCTCCATGCTTGTTTAGTATCTACTTTGCTTTACTTGTCCACACTTTGAGGTGCTTTTACATGTTTTCTGGTACTAACCTATTAACAAGTTGCAACAGTGCCAGATGCCTGTTTTCTGCTGTTTTTGGTTTTAGAAAAGTTAGTAAAGAAATATTCTCAGAATTGGACGGGACAAAGGACAAAGTGAATTACTTTCCGTGGGGAACAAGAAGTCCAGAGGAGAGCCCGGGAGGCCGGCCAGAGGGGCCACACCCACCCTAGGCGCGGGTGGGCCCCACCCCGCACCTGGCTAGGGTTTGGTCTCCCTGGCCGCCGCCTCGGTCTCCCCCTTCGCCTATAAGAATCCCTCGATGGAGAAACCCTGAGTAACCGATCATAAATCCATGAAACCGTTTGTAGCCACAGCCACCATCGTCCCTAGATCGGGGGGACCTGAAGTTCTTCCCGGCACCCTACCGGAGGGGAGATCATCCCGGAGGCCTTCTCTCCGGTATGATGCGTGAGTAGTTCCACCTGGGACTATTCTTCCATGAAGTAGCTAGATGGTTGTATCTCCTCCTTTGTGCTTTCATGTATAGATATTGTGAGCTCCGTTCATGATCAAGATCTAATCTATTTGTAATCATGCATGTTGTGTTTGCAGGGATCTGATGGATATTGAGATTATTATGTTGGTTTGATTAATGGTTTTGTCTTTATGATTCTATCATGTCTGTGTTGTTTGTGATCTTGCATGCTCTCCGTTGTTAGTAGCTATCTTGGCCAAGTAGTTGCTAGTGACTCCAAGAGGGGGTCTTTATGCTCGATAGTGGGTTCATGCCTCTAGTTTCCAAGGGAAGTGACAATAATCTCTTCGGTTGTAGATGTGCTATTGATACTAGGGAGAAAACAATGGTCTCTTGTTCATGGAATATGTGGACTGTTTACCTTACACACTTTTCTTAAAGCAGTTGTCTGTTGCTTGCAACTTAATACTAGAGTGGGTTCGGATGATAACCTAAAGGTGGACTTCTAGTCATAGATGCAGTTGGATGGCGATCTATGTATCTTGTTGTATTTCCCAATCAACCTCATAGGATCTTTCTAACTAGTAATTGCATTGTTATTCCTTGCTCAGTTCCTATCAATTGTCCTGCTGTAATTTGTTTACCCTTCATGCAATATTGTTTATCTAAGAACAACACCTCTAGTGAACTATGGACCCCGGTCCAATCATTACTATTGACACATCTTCCACTGTTACTTGTTTACTTGCTGCAAACCATTACCTTCCACACCATACGTTTATTCCTTTGTTACATCAAACCAGTGAGCTTGAAAACCTCACTGTTCGTTGGGTCAAAGTCTTGAGTTTGTGTTGTGCAGGTCTCCATGTTGCCTGCAACACCTGTGTGACGTTTCCTTCCTCCTTCTGGTTCGATAACCTCGGTCTCAACTGAGGGAAAACTTGCTTCTTGATCTTCACACCCTGCGCTTGGGGTTACCAACGAAGTGCCACGTCGAGCACCATCAAGTTTCCATGATGGATTTGGATGAATTTCAAAGTTAAGACATTGTGACGGATACTACAACAAAAAGTCTAAGTATATGAGTGCTACAGTAGCAGCAAATGAGGGCATTTCTGTCAGGTAGTTTGTTATCAAACTAAGGTGTGGTTCGCAACAGGCTAACACTAAAGATATATTGATAATTGTATCGACGTGATTTAACCCCAAGGAACTAAAGGTCTCACTAATAGACCAAATTTATACAATGATATCCCATTGGGGAATGAGTAATGCGTGGAGACGCAAAGTTATGCAAATACACACGGATCTGAAAGCGTCAGATCCGTAGATTATGTTAACCACTTGCAATTGCGTATATGGAACACCAGAAAGCCATAGGTGTTCAATACGCAAAGTTACTAAACTAGATCATTGTCTCTAGTGCAAGTGGGAGACTGAAGGGAATATGCCCGAGAGGCAATAACAAAGTGGTTATTATCGTATTCCTTGTTTACGATAAATGTTTATTTTGCATGCTATAATTGTATTAATACGGAAACGTTAATACTTGTGTGTTTAATAAACAAAAAGTAAGTTCCTAGTTATGCCTCTCCTATAAACTCGCTCGTTGATTAACAAGATAATTAAAGGTTTCCTGATCATGGACATTGGATGTTGTTAATAACGAGGTCACAACATTATTGGATTGGTGTGATGAACATTCATCCGAAGTATATCATTAAGATCGAGGTCATTGTGTTTATATTGCTATAACATCATACGAAGTAATCTTAATTCTTAGACCATGAGATCATGTCAATCACTAACACCAGAAGAGTATCTTGATAACATCAAACGTCACACTATAACAAGGTGATTATAAAGATGGGTTCAGTGCTATGAAGGTTTTATGTTGAGGCTCATGGATCAAGAGTGGAATTTTTCCATCCCGATGATGGAGAGATATACTCTGGGCCCTCTCGGTGATATCACATTAGTTAGCTTGCAAGCAAGTGATTTGATCACTAGAATGTTATATCACGCGAACGAGAAAAGAGTACATGTCGGTAACGAGATCAAACTACGTATGGGGATAGCGATGATAGAATATCAGACATGTAATATCTCGCGAGACAAAGGGATTGTGTTACATGCGTATAAGGTTCACACGATCACAGAAGTCATCGTTGAATATGTGGGAGTCAGTACGGATCTCCAGGTCCCGCTGCTCATTATTGAGCGGAGAGGGGTCTCGATCATCTCTACATTATTCGCGACCGTAGGATGACACACTTAAGGGATACCGACACCATTTGAAGCAAATAATATGCCAGAGAAAGAAAAAGGAAAGCGCGAGAATTTATTTCACTAGACACCGAAACTATTTCGGTTGAAATTGCTGAAACTGGTTCTGCATGTGAAATTGAATAGTAGCAAGGGTTTTTATGTGAATGTTTGATTAATTAAAAAAATTATGAATAAATAAATAAATAAAAGAGTTTTATTTAAATGAGAGCTTGCATTAAATTTGGTGGAAATTTAATGCATGTGAGTGAATTTTTGAGTGGAGGCTTTTTTATGGGAGTGGAGGCTTTTCATTTTGAGTGGGAGATCCACTGTAAGACCCCACATTTATAAAGGTAAAGGCTCCTGTGATTGCAATGCTAGTCCCTGGATCAAATGCTAGCATCCACAGTTTAAGATGAAGTACACAGATACAAAGGTCTTTATTACATCGTCATTCCAGAGATAAACATAGTCTTTTACAACTCCATAGCGAAAGGCTAGTAGAAGAGTTCAAAACATAAATAAGCAAAGTAAAGTCTTCATCTTCATGTGCCACAGGCAAGCATGTTGAGTGTAAACTCATAACCGTAATCCTCATCAGAGTAACCTGCAACATCATAAGTTACAGCCATAGTGGGTCAATATATTTGGAATTGTATTGGCAAGTGATACCATCGTAGAATAGTAGTATCTAACATATATATGAGTTTGGATAGGTGTAGTTTTAGGCTTGCTTGCTCAAAATAGGGTTTTCCTATCAGTTCAAAACACTAAGTTTTTGTTCGACAAAAACTCCCAAGGAACCACCATTAGACATTGGTGAACCTTAAACCCTTGTTCAACCACAAGTTTTTAACTTAGAAATTGGGGTGAGGAGATCCTTGATAGATTCAATGTCTTGATGCTCAAATTGTCCATTGTCGGGGACACGGCTAAGTACTTAGGTTTTCCTTCTCGAGAGGTGGTGCAATTTCCCCACAAGACTCGAAATGCAGCGAGACAAGATCTTTCAGAAGCCTTCCCTTAGACAAAATGGACGCCTTCCAACCTATCACCTACCACCATCTGTCCATCTGGCTAAGTTATTGCAACCTATATGATCAAGGCAGAGGCCATATGCCATGTGGTTCATCTAGAAGCTTCTAAACAGTACGTATCTCAAATCCATTTGTTCCTGGGTGGATTTCCACAAGTATGATACAAAATGTAGACCATAGATATAGGACTTGTGTAATCACTCAACATAACCCATTCATACCATTCCACCCAGGTGATTCATTCACTTAGTTGTTTTATTAAACAAAAACATAAGTCAAAGACTTAGCAATATTTCCATAGAATGTATATAATCCACCCTTGTTTGCTACTAGATACGCTAAGCATGATAATATAACAAGTATATTAACTTAGAGGAAAATTCTACCAAGACTACAACTACTAGGATTTCCCATGCCATAGCATAAAGATACTTAGCAAAAATTTCATGCAAGCCCTATACAAAATATTACTAGTCCATAGTCAAAATAATAGGTCAAATACATGAAGCACCACTTTACTTGGTATTTGGGGGAGTAGCAACAACCTTCACAATCACAATCACCACTAGCACCAAAATCTACACATAAAATGATAGCACCAAAATATCATTCAAAATATTCAAGCAAAATATATGAATGCATGCAAATGCAATGGAATGGATTTTTATACACCAAACCATTCAACCAAAAAGTACTAAACACAAATCTAACTAAATATAGTCTAAATAAACTTAAAATTGCATTAAAAATCATTTTCCCAATAAATTATATAGTCAAAATAAGCTTATATTTGTCTCTGCATAAAAGCCCATTTTTACAGAAACAAAATGCAAAAATAATCCCACAATAGTGTAGGATTTATTTTTGCGAATCCATTGATATCTTATATGCATTTTTTGGATAAATAGAACTCAAGTTATGAATTTTCTAAGTCTCAATCAAATTATGTTTTTTTAAATAAAAATCGAGCCACGTGGCAGCGTTTGATTGGACGATACCGTTGGATATAATTAGATCCAACACACCAGATGTACGCGTACCCTTTCGCTACTGGTTCTAATCTTGACCGTTGGATCTAGATCCAGCGTATCTCATCGCTTTGACCACACGTGGCGGTGCAAATGGCCACCGTGACGGCTGCGCGTCGGACGACGATGCTCCGGCGAGGCCAGAGGGCAAGGGTGGGGGTACTGGTGCTTACCTAGGTCGTGGAGACGCGGTGAAGCTCAACCTGCTGGTGGATGTGGCTGGGGCGCATGGACACGGCGATGATTCCCAACTCGGGAATTGTCGTTGGTGACGCTACAAGGCACGGAAAGACGAGCTAGAGGTGGAGTTAGACGCGCACAGACAAGGCGAGTGCACGCGTATCAACCATAGGGAAGGGGGGCAAGGGTTTACCAAATTTGTTCGCCGGATTTGTTCGGGACAGCGGCGGCGCGAGCTTAATTGTGGACAGCCTAGCGTCGCTCAGAGGATGGTGAGTGAGGGTAAAGGAGCGGAGAGGGGAGGGGGTTAATTAGAGGGGGTGTGGGCGCGGGATTACTACGAGTATAACGCGAATTGATTCGCGAATCAATCGGCTAGAAACGGGCGGCGACAGCGAGTCTGCGACGTTGATTGGGGAAGAAGGTGACGTTCCTGCGGGGCCAGCGTGTCAGTGAGAGGGGGTGCGCCGGTGCGGGTGAGAAACACAAGGGTGAGTGGGGGTGTTTTCCCGGGTGGGCTCGTTTTGGGCCGTGGTGGTGGGCCGGGCCAATTGGCTGGTCTGCTCCTATTTTTTCTGTTCTTTTTCTTTTTCTAGAAAGATTTTCTAAATAAAATTTGAATGCTCAAAACAACACCAAATCAATTCAAACTTCTTCCAAAAATTTATGTGGCCAAAATAGTGTCCAAGAGTGTGTGAAACACATAAATTTACTCATAATCACTTTGACCCATTGAAAAATAATTCAAAACCATGCCTCATATGATAGATAAAATGGGCATTTGAAATGGTTCTGTTTGAATTCAAACTTTGAAAATTTTGTGCTAGTTCTAAATTCTTTCAAAATACGAATGCAATGCATGCTTTACAAATCATGATTTTTGGGATGTTACAAATCTAAACCCCTTAAGATGAATCTCTCCCTCGAGATTTGGATTGTCTAGCAAATAGTTGAGGGTGATCTTTCCGAAGGTCATCTTATCTTTCCCAAGTTGCTTCTTCTTCGGAATAGTGGTGCCACTGAACTTTGCAGAATTTGATAGTCTTGGTACGAGTAACTCATTCTGCTGTCTCAAGAATCTTGATAGGTTTCCCTTCATAGGTGAGATCACTCTCTAGCTGAACCTCTTCCAAAGGTATAGTATCCTTCAAAGAAGTTTCTTCTATCTCTTGATGACATTTCTTCAACTGACTCACGTGAAACACATTGTGAACTGAAGACAGTGATTCAGGCAATTCTGTTTCATAAGCCACTTCTCCTTTGTGGCTTAAGATCTTGAATGGTCCAACGTACCTTGGTGCCAGTTTCCCTTTGACTCCAAATCTCTTCACACCACGAAGTGGTGAGACTCTAAGATAAGCTCTATCACCTACCTCATAGGTGACTTCTCTATGCTTTGGATCTGCGTAGCTCTTTTGTCGAGACTATGATATCCTCAATCTGTCCTTTACCAATTTGACTTTCTCTTCAACTTCCTTGATCAATTCTGGTCCGAACAAGTTTCTTTCTCCAACACCACTCCATAGTAATGGCGTAGTACACTTTCTTCCATAAAGAAATTAAAACAGTGCCATCTCAATACTATCTTTATAGCTGTTATTGTAAGAGAATTCTTTGTAAGTCAGACTTCCATCCCAACTAGCTCCGTAGTCTAGGGCACATGCCCTCAACATATCCTCCAAAATTTGATTGCTCATTCTGTCTGTCGATCCGTCTGGGGGTGAAATGCTGTGTTGAACTCTAATCTCGTTCCCAATGATTCATGCAGTTGTCGCCAAAAATGCGAGGTGAACTGAGTTCCTCTATCAGACCCAATACTCTTGGGTACTCCGTGCAGACATACAATCCTATTCATGTAAATCTTGGCTAACTTAGCACTTGTATAGGTTGTCTTCACAGGTATGAAATGAGCCACTTTAGTTAGGCGATCAACAACAACCCAAATAGAATCGTATCCCAATCTTGTCCTTGGCAATCCGGTGATGAAATCCATACCAATCTTGTCCCACTTCAAATCAGGAATAGGTAGTGGTTGTAATAACCCTGCCGGTTTCTGATGTTCCGCCTTCACTCGACTACACACATCACACAAGGCAATATGCTCTGCAATATGTTTCTTGAGATTATTCCACCAGAATCTTTCCTTCACATCCATGTACATTTTTGTGTTACCCGGATGAATGGAATATGGTGAGTTATGTGCTTCTTGCAGAATCAGTTTCCGAAGCTCCGAATCTTGCGGAATACAGATACGTTTCCCATACCATAAAGTACCATGTTTGTCTTGATGGAAACCTTTAGCTTTTCCTTTTCTAATTTTTCCTTTAATCTCTTCAATTTCCTTTTCCAACTTTTGGGCTTCTTTGATCTTGTCCAACAATGTGGGTTGAACATCCAATGTCATGAGATGTCCTTCAGGTACTATCTCCAATCTGAGATCTTTGAATTAGGCACACAGATCATCTGGCAATTCTCCTTTAGTAAGGCCATTCACATAAACCTTACGGCTTAAAGCATCCGCTACAACATTTGCTTTATCAGGATGGTATTGCAAACTCAAGTCATAGTCTCTAATGAGTTATATCCATCTTATTTGTCTCATATTGATTTCCTTCTGAGTGAAGATATATTTCAGACCCTTGTGATCTATGAACACTTCACAACACTTTCCCAAAAGATAATGTCTCCATGTTTTGAGTGCATGGACAACAGAGGCTAACTCTAAGTCATGAGTAGGGTAATTCACTTCATGAGTTTTGAGTTGTCTCGAGGCATAAGCCACAACTTTCCCTTCTTGCATCAAAACTCCACCTAATCCTTGGTGAGATGCATCACAATAAACTTGGAAATCCTTCTCCAAATCTGGCAGACATAAGACCGGTGATGTCACTAGTCTCTCCTTAAATTCCTGGAAACTGAGTTCACAACCTTCGGTCCAGTCAAAAATCTTGTCTTTCTTAAGTAACTTTGTCATTGGCTTAGCTACCTTTGATAAATTCTCAATGAATCTTCTATAGTAACCAGCCAAGCCGAGGAAACTGCGAACTTCTTTCACTAACTTGGGAGATTCCCACTCAGTTACAGCTGACACCTTTGCAGGATCGACAACTATGCCATCTCCTGAGACAATATGTCCGAGAAATCCGACTTCATTCAACCAGAATTCACACTTACTGAACTTGGCATACAGTTTGTGCTCCCTGAGCTTCTCAAGTATCAAACGCAAATGATCTTCATGCTCTTCTTTGCTCTTGGAATAGATGAAAATGTCATCGATGAATATGACAACAAACTTGTCTAGAAATTCCATGAACACCTTGTTCATCATATTCATGAAATAGGCTGGTGCATTTGTCAAACCAAACGGCATCACGGTGTACTCATACAAACCATACCTAGTGGTGAAAGCAGTCTTAGGTATGTCTTGCTCTCTAATCTTAAGATGAAAATAGCCTAATCGGAGATCGATATTCAAGAACACACGGGCTCCTTCTAGCTGATCAAACAGATCGTTGATTCTAGGCAAAGGATATTTGTTCTTGATATTCACTTCATTGTGTGAACGGTAGTCTATGCATAACCTTTGGATTCTATCCTTCTTCTCAACAAACAGAACTGGTGCACCCCAAGATGAAGAACTTGGTTAAATAAATCCCTTCTGTAATTGATCTCCAAGCCGTTTCTTGAGTTATTTCAACTCATCCACTGACATCTTGTAGGGTCTCTTTGCTATTGGTCCTGATCCTCGAAGTAAGTCAATTAGAAACTCTACATCTCTATTTGGTGGCATTCCAGGAAATTCCTCCGGAAACACATCTGGATACTCTCTCACAATTAGCACACTATGTATGCTAACCCCCTTAAGATAATTTAGCTTACTCCCTTTAGATTCAAAGTTAGACTTGAACCTGATTCGTTTCTTATCCGGGGTTGTGAGTGTGACAGTACGATTGGAAAAATCTAGTACTCCTTCATATTTAGTCATCCATTCCATTCCCAAAATTATATCCAATCCTTGGGAATCTAGGATTATCAAACTAACCAGAAACTTATAATTTCCAAACTCTATTAGTAGATCATGACATCCAAGGTTGACTATCATCTCTCCATCGGGAGAGCTTACTTTTATAGGACATCCAATAGTTTCGGTTGGAAGTCCATTTTTATCAACAAATGCTCTTGATATGAATGAATGCAATGCACTAGTATCAAAAAGAACAAGTTCTAGAAAAGTATTGAGCTTGAACTTACCAGCCACAGCATCAGACTCTTCATATATTTCTTCCACATTTATGTGGTTCACTTCTCCCTTCTGAAAAGGGTTGGGCTTGTTGGATCCTTCAACTTTCTTTTATGGGCATGTGGTTCTTATACTTGTCATTATCATGACTGCGATGATGCTTGTTGTCATGATGACTTTTGTGGTTGTGCTGGCTATTGTACTTATCATGCTTGTGGAATCCATAACTTCCACTATCATCATTATGGGAATGCTTGTGAGACGATCCTGAGCTGTGCTTATCAAAGTTATGCTTCCTCTTCCTGCCCTCAACCTATTTCATCTTGTTTTCTAAGATGGTAGCCTTGTCACAAAGTGATTGATATGTTGGGACATAGGAAACAAATAGTTGTAGGTTCAATTCATCATTAAGTCCCTCAAGGAACTTCTCCTTCCTCTTGGCATCAGTATCAACCTCATCCGGTGCATAGCGCGCCACATTGTTGAACTCTTCAATGTACTCAGCCACGCTGCGGTGACGCTGTTTCATATTGTGGAACTCTTTCTTCTTCAAATTCATCACTCCTGATGAGATTTGGGGAGTGCGGAAACCATCTTCAATGATATCCCACGTCACATCCTCAAGGGGAGTGGTGATCTGAAAGTTATCCCACTAGGTAGCTGCTAGTACTTCGAGCAGATGTGCTGTGAATCTGACCTTTTCTTCATCAGTGCAGCCCACAGTTACTAAGTCCTTGTTCATGGAACGTAACTAGTCATTGGCTACCATTGGATTAGTTGTTCCTGAGAACTTGGTTGGCCTCAATCTCAAAAATCTGGTAAGCATGTCAAATGCTGGTGGATTTTTGGGATTATTGTTGTTATTGTTATTGTTGTTGTTGTTGTTGTTGTTGTTATTGTTGTTGTTGTTGTTGTTGTTGTTGTTGTTGTTGTTGTTGTTGTTATTGTTGTTGTTGTGATTCTGATTTTGCATGAACTGAGTCATCATCTGCATTAGTTGAGCTTGACCGGTCATCAACTGCTGCATCTCGGGAGTGACGTTATTGTTGTTGTTTGGGTTGGGGTTGGCACGACGTGGAGGAATCTGTGGTTTCAGTAAGGATAAGGAATGAGATAACCCATAGATGCTTAACATTCACAGTATATCACAAAACAACCATCACAATAACCAATCTCAAAATAACATAGAGTTTGAAGAAAGTTAATAACAAGTTTTTGGAAAAAGTAAACACACCATAGCAAGCCATCCACATGTTAGATGGTCATTGCGACTCAATAATCAAGGTACAGATAGTCGAGTAGCCTACACTACTCCTCCATGTCGACATCCACGTCAACAAATGTAAGTCCGGTTGTCTCCATGGTTCTCTTGTACTCCTCGACACTAGTGGTGTAACATCCCAAAAATACTAAGCTTGGATCATCAAACTCTAATCATCAAAATTAGGGTTAACAAAAACTTTTCTAAATAAAATTATGAATGCATGCATATGTGTATGCATGGATTTTGAATTCTTTTAAAACCACCTTGTTTGTTTGTTTCATTGCTTGTAAAATGTTTCTTAGGTGAAATAAGCATCATCTAAAACATTTCCCACACTTTTCCTAAAGACAAGTAAATCAAAACACATATATTAAATGAATGGTCACTTTGACCAATTTAACTCTCATGCCTACTTTGGCTATCTCAAACTTTCAGAACCTAACAGAAACTTTTCTGGATCTTTGCACCCCTTGAATTTACTCATAACAAAGTATCAAGGCCCACTTCGTGATCATCCAAAAACTTTCAAATGCATAGTTTAAATGACAATTCAAAATTGAATCTTTATCATATGGGAAGATCCCACTTTTTCAAAAAACCACTCAAACAAGCTCATCTTTCAAAACCCAAGCATCTGCAGACTAACCATCACCAATCTAACAAACCCACCAAAAATCTTTTCAAAATTCAAAACTTGATTTCATGCGGCCATTTCATCAAATAGGTTGCAGACACAAATCAAACAAACATCAAACACTATTGTGAGAAGTGATTCTTGCCTAACTTGTTCCCTAGTTAGCTCACAACCAGCTCAGTAGATCATCTAGGAAGATTAGCCAAGCACTAGCACCACTGTGAGCTTGCCATTGCCATCAATGGTGAACAGCCGAGCACACCCTTGCCACCCCATAGTCGACAGCAAGCTAGGAGCAGCAGCAAGCATAGCCAGCATGTTTGGGAGGCAGCCCACCGTCCAACGCCACTCACTGTCCCAGCCGCGAGCGTTGCCAAGCCCTGGACCACGCGCACGAACCGCGCCCAGACCGCCAGAGACCATGTCGAGCGTGCGCCAGAGCACCACCCTCGACCAGCGCCCATAGACCGCGCGCCGCCCTCACCGCGTGCACACACGATCGCCACTGACCTAAGAGACCGCCAGACATCCCCGTTTGCCGCCCCGTGCCGCACTGCCACCGCCCGCCGTCGAAGACGCCGCCTCTGCCGCGCAGAGCATCACCCGTTCCAGACCAAGCCGCAAGCCCCATGCCTCGAAACCATGTCGTTGAGCATCGCCAGGAGACACCGCATCGTCCCCTACCCTTGCCCATGCCATTAGCCGCCTGTAACATCGCCCCCGACGAGCTCACCGTGCGCCCCGACGGTCCCCTCGCTCGACTATAAATAGAGGCCACCCCCGCTCGATTTCTTCACACCATCTCACTCCCCTCTCCTTACTGATCGTGCCACACCGTTCTCAGAGCAAGGCGAGAACCACCCCGCCGGAATTTCACCAGAGCCCGCCGCCTCTGGAGAAGAAGGGAGCCATCGATTTCGTCCACCCCAGGAGCTGCCGCGACCACCCCTGAGTTCGCCGTCGTCGACTTCGTCATTTGCCCGCCTCGCCGACCCTCGCCTGTACCACGGTGAGCCCCCATCACCCCTCATTGGCCACGCTAGGTTTCGTTCTCGCCGGCGTTGTCTCGCGTCAACGATGACTCCCAGCCGTTGGATTAGAACTAGATTGAAGGATCCACGCTGCCCCATACCGCTTCGCCCAGCCCCGTGTCACTGACGAGTGGGGACACCCACTTAAGCAGCCCGCGGGAGCACCGCGCTTAGCAGGCCGGCCCGTTAACTTTTCCCGCGCAGCCCAGTTATTCAAATTAAACCTTTTCCATTTCAATTCAAACACACTTCTGTACCCAACTTCAAAAATCAACCCATATCGATTCAGTGCACCAAATTTTGTTGGAAAGGTCTGTGAATGCTGAATCTAGGACCGTTGGATTCAAGTCATTTGGATCTATAGATCACCCATGGTAAAAATAACAAGGTAGAAGATTTTCTCCATTCAAACATTTTTCAAATTTAAACCATAATAGCTTTTGAGTTGATTCCAACTCTCAAAAATCACATTTAACCATACCTTTCAGAATATATAAAAAATATAGGTTTACTTGCAAAAATAATGTTCAAGTAATAAAAGAATGCCCCATAGGCATTACTAGCCACTTTAATTAATTAAAATAAAAGGGTAAAACCTTATTAAATTGTGACACCAATTTAAATCACATTCCCATGGACTAAAATATGTGGTGATGACATGTGTCAACATGATCCCATGTTTGGTTTGAAGAATATTAAATCTTAAGTAGTTTTTCAATGAGTAGAAATTACTTTTCTAAAAATAAAAGGAATTAAATCAAGCCTTAACCTTGTAATGTTAGAGATGATGCTAGATCATCTATAGGACCCTTGTGTGTGATGATTGCAAGTAGTTAAGTATTGTTTGGTGATTGTGTACCTCGTATTTATTCATAGACGCTAGTACGGACCAAGGATACGAGGAGGAAGGAGGATTCTACGAAGAAGAAGCCGAGGAGAACTTCAACCACTGCTCTGCACAAGGCAAGCTGATACTATACCAATGCAAGCTAAAACTTGCAAGACACTCTACTTTAGCAAGCCTAATACTACTAGTGAATGTGCAAGCTTATATTGACATTGATGCAAGCTAACACTTGCAAGATACCCTACTGATGCAACAAACCCCTACTTGTTACTATGCCGACTATATGCCTTAAGCATATGTGATCACCCCCACTTGATAAACCAATCCTAGTTTTATTTGCAAGCTTCTTACTTTATTTCTTTATAAAAGCTTACTTAGAGTTTACTTAAGAGATTGGTAGATACTAGAAAGATATGTGAAGGTTGCATAAAGAGCATAAATTTTGGCCTAAGTTGGAAACCTTGATATCATCCTGAGACACAAGGTTGTACTTAGTTGAAACTCCACTAGTCCACCACCCCTCATTAGTGCCTACCCCCACTTATAGATGCTAGTGCTAAGCATAAAACTTGATCAACTTTAGATGGGAATACTTGGTGGAAAAATGGTTATGAAAACCTTGGAATAATAGATCATTCTATTGAAATGTTTTGGACATGTGTTTCTAAACACCTGATGATCTTGGTGATGAAAATTTTGAGGCATGAGCCTTAGCCCTTTATAAAATTAATGGTTGACTGGATGCGATACCATTCCAATTTTATCGTACAACCACAATACCCGAATATTGGGTAGGGCTTGACTGGAAACTTATATACCTTAGTATTAGCTCCCTCACGGCCAAGGTCTGTGCTGAGGCTACCTGGTGAAGATTGTCCACCTGTGCAGTACCCAAGATGACAGTGGGTTATGGTTGGGAGGCCAAACTCACAGGAGAGGTACTTATACTAGGGCGTGTAATTGAAAGGTTAGGATTGATTATCCGCATACTGAGTATGGTGAATTCAGGATTTGTTCCTGACAGATGTATTGAATGTTGTGGTGAAAGTGTACAATCTATGCAGGGTGTCAAACTATTCGAATAGCCGAGTCCGCGGTTATGGAAAGTTGGAGTGGCCATACTGTTCCCCCGTCAGACTTTTCAAAATGACTTGTGAATGGAATGGAGACTTTGAATTGACCACAACAGGGTTGTGACATGAGTTACAAGATCCCACTTAAGAGTTATAAAATTGTGACTAGCTTTGGAACCTAGTAGAGATAAATTTGGTTTTTGCAAAACAACCCTAGAGCTTAGTGTCCTATTATCCAAAAACCCCTTTACCTGTTAGTATTAGTTTGCGAGTACTTAAAGAGTACTCATGGCTTTGTCCCTGGCTATTCCCATGGCCAGACTATGAAGAGGAGTACCTGGAAGAGGAACCCCAGGAAGGTTACAACAACTAGGATCATCTCCCATCGTCAGCATTGCTTGTGACCCCGAAGATGGAGCTTCGCCTACGCTACCGTTATTATTACATATTCTGCTGCTTGATGTTGTATTAAGAACTGGATCATGAGATACCTATTTGTGTAAGAACTTATGTATCGTTTGTAATGGATAATGTACTATGGTATCCAATTCTGTTATGTCTCGCAAAAATGGTAATCATGGGATTGCGATGTATGGCATAACAGGCATCTAGGATTGAAAAATCTGGGTGTTGACAAGTTGGTATCATAGCCATCCTGACCATAGGAGACCCTAGTTAGACTGGACGTTTGAACCAAAAACTTAGTTTCAAAACCAAAGAAAACAAATATTTACAAAAACTTATTCTCATTCTTATCCCTTTGATTTTTTTTATGAAAATTCATATTCCTCAAAAACTGTTACAAAATACATAAAATTTTGACACACTTGATCACCCTGCTAATCTACTCATCCTCTATTTTTATAGATGGACGTGAAGTACAGCAAGTTTGACCAACTTGGGAATGGAGGAGACCTTATCTTTGAGAGGGATCTGGATCAGCTTTCGGAACTTCTGGAGCGTCCGCACCTCGAGTTCTTTGGAGCTCAGCTCAATGATCAAGGAGGAGAAGATCTGTAGTGGCTAATTGTTGCAAGTCTCCGAGGAAAGATTGAACCTCCCACTGCGGAGGGAATTCAGTTTACCTTGAGGGAAAACAACTGGCTCGATGGATTTGCCAGAGCAATGCAGGAAGCTCATCCCGTCTGTGTGGGCAGATCATCAATCAAATCAAGGGTACTCGCTTTGAGTTTTTCCCAAGGCGTGATGCAAATGGACAACCACTGGAAGCCCCATACCACCCCGAGCTGAAGACTCAATTCGACCACCTTAGCTTCATGATGTATGATCGTCAGCAGGAGTTGGACAACTGCCGTGACTACTACAACCACAAGTCTGCCATCATCAAGACAAAAGACCAGACCATCGCCATGCTAGCAAGGGATCGCAAGTCTCGCTGCCGTCAGCTCGACAAGAAGTAGCGCATTATTGCCCGTCTTCGCCACCGCATCTCATCTTTGGAGGAGACCATCCACGAGAGAGACATGCAGTTGGAGGAAAGGGAGAATGCCGGAGAGGATCTTCGTGGAGACCATTACTCCTATCTCAGCGATGACGACGATTTTCTGGAGGATCAGGCCATGGACTTCTTCACCGATAAGGATGATTTATCCTTCATCAATGATGATGAAGATGATGAAGCCACAGATTCCGAGGAGTTGTAGCACTTGAGCACTAGCGTAGTGAGTAGTATTCGGTCCCACTGTATCGTAGTTCTCAGAATGGTTCTTAAAACCATCTGCTTTTACTTGTTTTGGTGTGTGTTGTATTGGGTGCTATGAATGAATGAATGAAAAAGCAAGTTGCTAGAAAAACCCGAGTCAATCTTTAAAAACTTTTCAAATACCCAAAACCTTAAAAATTTCCCTCTTTTCTCATGATATGTCTCAATCTTCAGATGCCACGTGGAGGAAGTGGTTCATCCCCAGACCCGATGTTGCAGATTCTGCAAATGTTGACTTCTGACCGTGAAGCTGAAAGAGCGGAACGTCAAGCCAACCTAGCCACTCTGCAACAGATAGCCCAGCTAGCCCACAATAACCAAGGCCACGGAAATCAGGACCACCATGGATCTAAGCTCAAGAATTTCCAGAACACCAACCCACCTGTTTTCACTAAGTCAGAAGAATCCCTAGACGCCGATGATTGGCTGCAAACCATGGAAAATAACCTAGAAGTCATCGGAGTGGAAGCCAACGAGAAAGTCCTGTTCGCCACCCATTATCTAGCCGGAGATGCCAAGGCATGGTGGAACAGTGTTCGCGCAATGACTGGAGGCCAGATGATGACCTGGGAGGAATTCAAGGTCAAGTTTAGCAGAACCCATGTGCCACCAGGTTTGATCAAGAGAATGAGAGACGAGTTCAGAGAGCTGAAGCAAGGAAGAATGACTGTAGTGGAATACCGTGACAAATTTTTGTCATTATCTAGGTATGCCCCGGACGAGATAGACACCGAAGCCAAGAAGAAAGAAAGATTCCTGAATGGTCTGCATGACGAGATGTAGACGGTGTTAGTCAATATCCCCTTTGCACATATTGAAGCCCTTGTCGACTCTGCCATCTAGATGGAAGGAAAGATCAACCAAGCCAATGATAACCGCAAGCGTCCTATGATGCATCAGCCAGGAACCCATCATACCCCAAAGTACCGCCCTAACCCATCTCCAGGATTTGCCCCAAGAACCAACAAACCCCCGATGAACCGTCCGACCTATCCCAACCGTGGAAACCCTAGACCCGGAGGAAATCACAACAACCCCGGCAACTCTAACAATTTCACCCGTGCCCCACCCAAGTTCAACACCGACAATGCTACCGCCAACACTAAAACTGCCCCGAGGACTGGAAGCAATGCTGTGCCTGTAGCAGCCAAGGACAAGGCCACTATTCTAACGAGTGCCCCAACAAGAAGAATGCTACAACCCCCAATGCCAATGACCCATCTCAACAACAGCATCGTGTTCATCCCGGAAGAAGATTTTCCCCAGGGAATTCACTCAACCGCAATGACCGTCTTTTTCTCATGCATGCTGAAGAAGCTCTGGAAGCGCCAGACGTCGTGCTGGGTATGTTTTCTGTTAATTCAGTACTAGCAAGAGTGTTGTTTGATTATGGTGCATCGCATTCATTTGTCACCGAAGAATTTGCATGCACTAGTAAAATTCAACCAACCAAACTGAAGCATGTCATGATTGTGCGAATTCCCGGATCAACCACCAAGGCTAGGCAAATTTGCAAATACGTCCCTATCCGAATCCATGGCATAGATTTTTATGCTAATCTGATAGTACACGAAACTAAAGGTTTGGAAGTAGTACTAGGAATGGATTGGATGTCAAAACATAAAGGATTGATTGACTGTGCCAAGAAAGCCATCACCATGACCAATACAGCCGGAATATCAGTCGAGCATATATCTGAAACCTTACCTCGTCAATTTAAATGCAACAAGAGTATAGCCCAACCTACCATTGACCAAGTCCGTATATTCTGTGAATACCCCGATGTATTTCCAGATGTTTTGCCCGGTATGCCCCCAGATCGGGATATCGAGTTTATCATTGAACTAATCCCCGGAACCAGACCCATAGCCCAGAGACCCTATAGTATGAACCTGTCAGAGCTCGCAGAACTGAAGAAGCAACTGGATTCCATGTTGGAAATCGGATTGATTCAACCAAGTGCGTCCCCATGGAGATCACCTGTCTTGTTTGTGGACAAGAAGGATGGAGGTAACCGTTTGTGTACGGATTATCGGAAGTTGAATGATGTCACCATCAAGAACAAGTAGCCCTTTTCCAAGATAGAAGATTTGTTTGATCAGTTGACCGGTGCCAAAGTGTTTTCTAAGATTGATCTTAGAACTGGCTATCATCAACTTAAAATTCGTGCAGAGGATATTCCAAAGACTGCGTTTACCACCAGATATGGATTGTATAAGTATACGGTCATGTCTTTCGGATTAACCAATGCCCCCGCTTATTTCATGAACCTCATGAATAAGATTTTTATGGACTTCCTGGATAAGTTTGTCGTTGTTTTCATTGATGACATTCTGATTTATTCCAAATAAGAAGAAGAACATGAGATACACCTAAGGACCATTCTTGGAACCCTTAGAGAGCATCAGTTGTATGCCAAGTTTAGCAAATGTGAATTCTGGTTACAGGAGGTAGGATTCCTCGGTCACATTGTATCCGCCGGAGGAATTTCCATTGACCCTGCCAAAGTGAAAGATGTAGAAGATTGGCAAGCCCCAGCCACTCAAACCCAAGTTCGTGCTTTTCTCGGATTGGTAGGATATTACCGCAAATTCGTAGAAGGATTCTCGAGTATCGCCAGACCCATGACCCAATTGCTGAAGAAGGACAAGAAGTTTGAATGGACAGACAAGTGTGAAGCAAGTTTTCAAGAAACCAAAAGGAGATTGATTTCAGCCCCAATCTTGCTCATGTCGGATATCACGAAGCCCTTCGATGTGTATTGTGACGCATCCAAGATTGGTCTCGGATGTGTGTTAATGCAAAAAGGAAAAGTTATATCTTATCTATCTCGACAATTGAAGAAACATGAGCAAAACTATCCAACCGATGACCTCGAACTCGCAGCCGTAGTTCTAGCCCTGAAGACATGGAGACATTACCTGATGGGAAATCGTTGTGAGATTTATTCGGATCACAAGAGCCTAAAGTATATATTCACTCAGAAGGAGCTGAATATGAGGCAGATAAGATGGATTGAGCTAATCAAGGATTATGACCTGGACATTCACTATCACCCTGGTAAAGCCAACGTGGTAGCCGATGCCCTTATCATATTGCCGTGCCGCTTGAACTCCATGATTTTGAAGGAGCAACCAAGTTTGCACAAGGAGATGGAAGATTTTCGAATGGAATTAGGAAGTGAAGGATTTTTGGCTAGCATAGAACTCCAGCGCACTTTGATCAGTCAGATTAAAGAGGCGCAGAAGGAAAATGCTAGTATCGACGGAATCAAGCGTCGTATCGGTACAGGCAAAGTACCCGGATTCACCGAGGACGAAGAAGGAGTGCTGTGGTACAAAGGACGCCTTTGTGTACTAGCAGATTCTGAGTTGAAAGAAGTTATTTTGAAGGAGGCTCATGATACTCTTTATTATATCCATCCTGGAGGAACTAAGATGTATCAAGATTTGAAAGAGCAATTTTGGTGGCATAAGATGAAGACAGAAATAGGAAGCTATATCGCCAAGTGTGATATATGTCAATGAGTCAAGGCAGGACATCAAAGACCTGCTGGATTGTTGCAACCTTTGCAGATTCCGAAATGGAAATGGGATTCTGTAGGAATGGACTTTATCACTGGACTACCTACTTCTAGTAGGGGAAATGACTCTATCTGGGTCATAGTGGACAAATTGTCCAAAGTCGCCCATTTCTTGCCCGTCAAGACCACATATCAGAGTTCAAAGCTAGCGGAGTTGTACATCGCTAGAATCGTCAATTTGCATGGAGTCCCCAAGAACATAGTATCGGATCGAGGAACTCAGTTTACCTCGAGATTCTGGAAGAAAGTCCAAGAAGGTTTAGGAACCCGCCTAGATTTCAGTACCGCGTATCACCCTCAGACCGATGGAAAAACGGAGCGAGTAAATCAAATACTCGAAGGTATGCTGAGAGCATGCGTGTTAGAATATGGATCAAAGTGGGAAGACTGTCTGCTGTCCGCAGAATTTTCTTACAACAATAGTTATCAAGCCAGTCTGCAAATGGCCCCATTTGAATTCATGTCAGGAAGAAAGTGTCGCACCCCTTTGAACTGGTCGGAAGTAGGAGAGAGTCAGATTTTCGAACCCGACATCCTACGAGAAGTAGAAGAGAAGGTTCACAAGATTCGTGAGCACCTCAAGACGGCCCAATCCGACAGAAGAGTTACGCCGACAAGAGATGTAGAGACCTCGCCTTCAATATAGGAGATTTTGTTTATCTGAAAGTGTCACCATTGAAGGGAATGCAGCGTTTCCAACTCAAAGGAAAGTTAGCCCCAGATATATCAGACCTTTCAAAATTCTGAACCGTCGAGGAGAAGTATCGTATCAATTGGAGCTACCTAAAGAGATGTCAGCAGTACACAATGTGTTCCATATCTCGTTACTTCGCAAGTGTCTCGAAGTCCCCGAGAAGACCAAAGTGTTCAAGAATATCGACCATCAGACCATAGAGATAAACGATGACCTGACCTATCCCGAAGTACCCATCCGCATTTTAGAAGAAGCTTTTCGAACTAACTGAACCCGAAGAATCAAGTTGCTCAAGATTCTATTGATCAACCACATAGAAGAGAAAGCTACCTGGGAGCGCGAAGATCACATCAGGACGGAGTTTCCCGATCTCTTCAAATCCTAGGTAATCTTTTCGTCCTTTTCCAAATCTCGGGACAAGATTTTGTTTAAGGGGGGAAGGTTTGTAACATCCCAAAAATACTAAGCTTGGATCATCAAACTCTAATCATCAAAATTAGGGTTAACAAAAACTTTTCTAAATAACATTATGAATGCATGCATATGTGTATGCATGGATTTTGAATTCTTTTAAAACCACCTTGTTTGTTTGTTTCATTGCTTGTAAAATGTTTTTAGGTGAAATAAGCATCATCTAAAACATTTCCCACACTTTTCCTAAAGACAAGTAACTCAAAACACATATATTAAATGAATGGTCACTTTGACCAATTTAACTCTCATGCCTACTTTGGCTGTCTCAAACTTTCAGAACCTAACAGAAACTTTTCTGGATATTTGCACCCCTTGAATGTACTCATAACAAAGTATCAAGGCCCACTTTGTGATCATCCAGAAACTTTCAAATGCATAGTTTAAATGACAATTCAAAATTGAATCTTTATCATATGGGAAGATCCCACTTCTTCAAAAACCACTCAAACAAGCTCAACTTTCAAAACCCAAGCAACTGTAGACTCACCAGCACCAATCTAACAAACCCACCAAAAATCTTTTCAAAATTCAAAACTTGATTTCATGCGGCCATTTAATCAAACCGGTTGCAGACACCAATCAAACAAACATCAAACACTATTGTGAGCAGTGATTCTTGCCTAACTTGTTCCCTAGTTAGCTCACAACCAGCTCAGTAGATCATCTTGGAAGATTAGCCAAGCACTATCACCACTATCAGCTTGCCATTGCCATCAATGGTGAACACCCGAGCACACCCTTGCCACCCCATAGTCGACAGCAAGCTAGGAGCAGCAGTAAGCCTAGCCAGCATGTCTGGGAGGCAGCCCACCGTCCACCGCCACTCACTGTCCCAACCGTGAGCCTTGCCAAGCCCTGGACCACACGCACGAACCGCGCCCAGACCGCCAGAGACCATGCCGAGCGTGCGCCAGAGCACCACCCTCGACCAGCGCGCCGCCCTCACCGCATGCACACACGATCGCCACCGACCCAGGAGACCGCCAGACATCCCCGTTTGCCGCCCCGTGCCGCACAGCCACCGCCCGCCGTCGAAGATGCCGCCTCTGCCGTGCAGAGCATCACCCGTTCCAGACCAAGCCGCACCGCCCCATGCCTCGAAACCATGTTGTTGAGCATCACCAGGAGACACCGCACCATCCCCTACCCTTGCCCATGCCATTAGCCGCCTGTAACATCGCCCCCGACGAGCTCACCATGCGCCCCGACGGTCCCCTCGCGCGACTATAAATAGAGGCCACTCCCGCTCGATGTCTTCACACCATCTCACTCCCCTCTCCTCACTGATCGTGCCACACCGTTCTCAGAGCAAGGAGAGCACCACCCCGCCGGAATTTCACCGGAGCCCGCCGCCTCTGGAGAAGAAGGGAGCCATCGATTTCGTCCACCCCAGGAGATGCCGCGACCACCCCTGAGTTCGTCGTCGTCGACTTCGTCATTCTCCCGCCTCGCCGACCCTCGCCCATACCCCGGTGAGCCCCCAGCACCCCTCACTGGCCGCGCTAGGTTTCATTCTCGCCGATGTTGTCTCGCATCGATGATGACTCCCAGCCGTTGGATTAGAACTAGATCGAACGATCCACGTTGCCCCATACCGCTTCGCCCAGCCCCGTGTCACTGACGAGTGGGGACACCCACTTAAGCAGCCCGCAGGAGCACCGCGCTTAGCAGGCCGGCCCGTTAACTTTTCCCATGCAGCCCAGTTATTCAAATTAAACCTTTTCCATTTCAATTCAAAAACACTTCTGTACCCAACTTCAAAAATCAACCCAGATCGATTCAGTGAACCAAATTGAATGACACCATTTTTTTTGGAAAGGCCTGTGAATGCTGAATCCAGGCCCGTTGGATTCAAGTCATTTGGATCTATAGATCACCCATGGTAAAAATAACAAGGCAGAAGCTTTTTTGCATTCAAACATTTTTCAAATTTAAACCATAATAGCTTTTGAGTTCATTACAACTCTCAAAAATCACATTTAACCATACCTTTCAGAATATATAAAAATATATAGGTTTACTTGCAGAAATAATGTTCAAGTAATAAAAGAATGCCCCATAGGCATTACTAGCCACTTTAATTGATTAAAATAAAAGGGTAAAACCTTATTAAATTGTGACACCACTTTAAATCACATTCCCTTGGACTACAATATGTGGTGATGACATGTGTCAACATGATCCCATGTTTGGTTTGGAGAATATTAAATCTTAAGTAGTTTTTCAATGAGTAGAAATTACTTTTCTAAAAATAAAATGAATTAAATCAAGCCTTAACCTTGTAATGTTAGAGATGATGCTAGATCATCTATAGGACCCTTGTGTGTGATTATTGCAAGTAGTTAAGTATTGTTTGGTGATTGTGTACCTCGTATTTATTCATAGACGCTAGTACCGACCAAGGATACGAGGAGGAAGGAGGATTCTACGAAGAAGAAGCCGAGGAGAACTTCAACCACTGCTCTGCACAAGGCAAGCTGATACTATACCAATGCAAGCTAAAACTTGCAAGACACTCTACTTTAGCAAGCCTAATACTACTAGTGAATGTGCAAGCTTATGTTGACATTGATGCAAGCTAACACTTGCAAGATACCCTACTGATGCAACAAACCCCTACTTGTTACTATGCCTACTATATGCCTTAAGCATATGTGATCACCCCCACTTGATAAACCAATCCTAGTTTTATTTGAAAGCTTCTTACTTTATTTCTTTATAAAATCTTACTTAGATTTTACTTAAGATATTGGTAGATACTAGAAAGATATGTGAAGGTTGCATAAAGAGCATAAAATTTGGCCTAAGTTAGAAACCTTGATATCAGCCTAAGACATAAGGTTGTACTTAGTTGAAACTCCACTAGTCCACCACCCCTCATTAGTGCCTACCCCCACTTATAGATGCTAGTGCTAAGCATAAAACATGATCAACTTTAGATGGGAATACTTGGTGGAAAAATGGTTATGAAAACCTTGGAATGATGGATCATTCTATTTAAATTTTTTGGACATGTGTTTCTAAACACCTGATGATCTTGGTGATGAAAATGTTGAGGCATGAGCCTTAGCCCTTTATAAAACTGATGGTTGTCTGGATGCGATACCATTCCAATTTTATCGTACAACCACAATACCCGAATATTGGGTAGGGCTTGACTGGAAATTTATATACCTTAGTATTAGCTCCCTCACGGCCAAGGTCTGAGATGAGGCTACCTTGTGAAGATTGTCCACCTGTGCAGTACCCAAGATGACAGTGGGTCATGGTTGGGAGGCCAAACTCACATGAGAGGTGCTTATACTAGGGCGTGTAATTGAAAGGTTAGGATTGATTTTCCGCATACTGAGTATGGTGAATTCAGGATTTGTTCCTGACAGATGTATCGAATGTTGTGGTGAAAGTGTACAATCTCTGCAGAGTGTCAAACTATTCGAATAGCCGCGTCCGCGGTTATGGACAGTTGGAGTGGCCATACTGTTCCCCCATCAGACTTTTAAAAATGACTTGTGAAAGGAATGGAGACTTTGACTTGACCACAACAGGGTTGTGACATGAGTTACAAGATCCCACTTAAGAGTTATAAAATTGTGAATAGCTTTGGAACCTAGTAGAGATAAATCTGGCTTTTGCAAAACAAACCTATAGCCTAGTGTCCTATTATCCAAAAAACCCTTTACCTGTTAGTATTAGTTTGCGAGTACTTAAAGAGTACTCATGGCTTTGTCCCTGGCTATTCCCATGGCTATACTATGAAGAGGAGTATCTGGAAGATGGACCCCAGGAAGGTTACGACAACTAGGATCATCTCCCATCGTCAGCATTGCCTGTGACCCCGAAGATGGAGCTTCGCCTACGCTACCGTTATTATTACGTATTCCACTGCTTGATGTTGTATTAAGAACTGGATCATGAGATCCCTATTTGTGTAAGAACTTACGTATCGTTTTTAATGGATGATGTACTATGGTATCCAATTCTGTTATGTCTCGCAAAAATGGTAGTCCTGGGATTGCGATGTATGGCATAACAGGCATCTAGGATTGAAAAATCTGGGTGTTGACAAGTGGTGAAGGCCTCGACCTTCGCACAGAGAGCTCTCTTCTGTGAGCGTAGCCTCTCAATCACTCCCTGCTGGGTTTCGAGCTCGAAGTCCTTGGCCTCTATCTTGGCCTTCATGTCCTTGATATTCTTGTTTTTGTCTTGGACTCTCTTCTCTTGATTCTTGAACTTCTTGTCCTGGCTCTTGAATCTGGCCTCCATCTCCTTGACGATCTCGTCTTGCTCCGCGAAGATCTTGTCCTTCTCCCTCAACTGAACCTGGATCTCGTCATTGCTAAGCATGTTGTTGGTCCTATCTGTGTCGAGGTGTCTAATAAGGCCCTCGAGGTCCTAGAGATACAGACGAACTAGCTCAATCGTCTCTCTAGTAGCACACTCATACACCAATGCCTCTCCCTCCTCATCACTTCTCGCGAATGGGTGGAAGTAGAGGCCTCTAAGATCGGTGGAGTGGCATCCGCAGAGGCGTCCAAGTAGCTCCTGCATGACTACATATAGACCCTTATCCTTGTCATCGTGCATCATCTTGAAGGAAATCTCCTCCGTGAGTGGCTCCGTCTGTCGTCCCGGCTGCGAGACTCTAAAGCCCCAAAGTTCCTTCCTCTCAAACTTGGTGAGTTGAAGTGCCTTCATACTAGGAAGTGGGAGGTTGAGCACACTAGTAAACTGCACGATGCGTGGACCAAAACGAATTCCACTGAACTCCTCGGCAGTGCTGATCACAAAGCTAGGCATCTAATGTAAGATAGAGAAATATTAGAACAACACAAGTAGGAGAAAAACAAGACAGTAGAATGAAAGCAAAAAGCATACATCATCCATAAAACATACAAGTCATGGCATACAATGTCTATCACAACACTAAGGTTCAACCTAACTTAGACAAATTTTGTGAAAATATAAGTGTGGTGATCCAACTAGCGGAGTACGTTACAATTCTCACTCATATAATATGTCTATGATATCCTCCCTTAGATGTTTTATGGAGGTCTCTAAGTCTTGGCCTCTTGGGTATACTTCTTCTCCTCTTCAAGGTTATTTTTAGTGTTGAGCATTGTACATTTGAGTCTTTCACCAAGCTCTTTGATAGCATTCAAAGCTACATTCCTTGTAGAGTCAAAGAATGTTGTGTACATTTCTGAGTTGGTTCCCATGTAGAATCCCTACTCTTTGTGGTTGCCTCCCTTGTTTTTATACAAGTGAAGTTTCACCCACCAATATTCTTCTCCTTCATCCATCACTTGAAATCCTTTGTACACGGCCTCACCATGTATTCCCAAGCTAACCATAAGGGTTTTGAGTGCTTTGGGAAACTCCGTCTCACATTATGAAGTCATGGTCATGAGTGGTCCCTTCTTGACGGCTTCGTTGATGGTGGCCATCTACAAATTGAGATGAGAAAGAAGATTAGAAAGGTTTACGAGAAGAAAAATAAGTGTGGAATTTGCAAAGAGTTGTATTTTTCCTTAGTGGTTTCCTTAGTCTAATCCAACCTAGGGTCATAATCCTACAGGCAACACAGTGCTCTAATACCATCTGTAAGACCCCACCTTCATAAAGGTAAAGGCCCTTGTGATTGCAATGCTAGTCCTGGATCAAATGCTAACATCCACAATTTAAGATGAAGTACACAGATACAAAGGTCTTTATTACATCGTCATTCCAGAGATAAACATAGTCTTTTACAACTCCATAGGAAAAGACTAGTACAAGAGTTCAAAACATAAATAAGTAAAGTAAAGTCTTCATCTTCATGTGCCACAGGAAAGCATGTTGAGTGTAGACTCATAACCCTAATCCTTATCAGAGTAACCTGCAACATCATAAGTAACAACCATAGAGGGTCAATACATTTGGAATTGTATTGTCAAGTGATACCATGGTAGAATAGTAGTATCTAACATTTATATGAGTTTGGCTGGATGTAGTTTTAGGCTTGCTTGCTCAAAATAGGTTTTTCCTATCAGTTGAAAAGATTAAGTTTTTGTTTGACAAAAACTCCCAAGGAACCACAAATAGACATTGGTGAACCTTAAACCCTTGTTCAACCAAAAGTTTTTAACTTAGAAATTGGGGTGAGGAGATCCTTGATAGATTCAATGTCTTGATGCTCAAATTGTCCGTTGCCGGGGACACGGCTAAGTACTTAGGTTTTCCTTCTCGAGAGGTGGTGCACTTTCCCCACAAGACTCGACATGCATCGAGATGATATCTTTCAGAATACTTCCCTTAGACCAAATGGACGCATTCCAACCTATCACCCTACCCCCATCTGTCCATCTGGCTAAGTTATTGCAACCTATATGATCAAGGTAGACGCCATATGCCATGTGGTTCAACTAGAAGCTTCTAAACACTAAGTATCTCAAATCCCTTTGTTCCTGGGTGGCTTTCCACAAGTTTGATACACAAGGTAGACCATAGATATGGGCCTTGTGTAACCACTCAACATAACCCATTCATAACATTCCACCTAGGTGATTCATTCACTTAGTTGTTTTATTAAGCAAAAACATAAGTCAAAGACTTAGCAATATTTCCATAGCATGTATATAATCCACCCTAGTTTGATACTAGCTAGGCTAAGCATGATAATATAACAAGTATCTTAACTTAGATGAAAATTCTACCAAGACTACAAGTACTAGGATTTCCCATGGCATAGCATATAGATACTTAGCAAAAATTTCATGCAAGCCCTATACAAAATATCACTAGTGCATAGTCAAAATAATAGCGCAAATACATGAAGCACCACTTGCCTTGGTAGTTGGGGGAGTAGCAACAATATTCACAATCACAATCACCACTAGCACCAAAATCTACACATAAAATGATAGCACCAAAATCTCATTCAAAATATTCAAGCAAAATATATGAATGCCTGCAAATGCAATTGAATGAATTTTTCTACACCAACCCATTCGACCAAACAGTACTGAACACAAAGCTAACTAAATATAGTCTAAATAAACTTAAAATTACTTTAAAAATCATTTTCCCAATAAATTATATAGTCCAAATAAGACTATATTTTCTCTACACAAAAACTCATATTTACATAAACAAAATACAAAATTAAGCCCACAGTAGTGTAGGTTATTTTTTGAATCCATTGATATCTTATTTGCAGTTTTTGGATAAATAGAACTCAAGTTATGAATTTTCTAAGTTTGAATCAAATTCTGTTTTTTTAAATCGAGCCACGCGGCAGCGTTTGATTGGACGATACCGCTTCGGGGTGGATCGCGCTTTCGCGCCATTGGATATAATCAGATCCAATGCACCAGATCTACGCATACCCTTTCACTACTGGTTCTAATCTTGACCGGTACATCTAGATCCAGCGGATCTCATCGCTTTGAACACACGCGGGCGGCGCAAATGGACACCGCGGCGGATGCGCATCGGATGGCAATGCTCCGGCGAGGCCAGAGTGAAAGGGTGGGGGTACTGGTACTTACCTAGGTCGTGGAGACGCGGTGAAGCTCAAAGTGCTCGTGGATGGGGCTGGGACGCACAGACATGGCGATGATTCCTCATCGGAGTTGGCGTCGGCGTCGGGCTCGCTCGGGAGTTGCCGTTGGCGACGCCACAAGGCACGGAAAGACGAGCCATAGGTGGTGTTAGACGCACACAGACAAGGAGAGTACACGCGTATCAACCAGGGGGAAGGGGGTTAGGGTTTACCGAATTCGTTCGCCGGAGTTGTTCGGGACAGCGGCGGCAAGATCTTAATTGTGGAAAGCCTAGCGGCGCTCAGAGGGTGGCGAGTGAGGGGAAATAGCGGAGAGGGGAGGGGGTTAGGTAGAGGGGTCTGGGATTACTAAGAGTTCAACGTGAATTGATTCATGGGATTACTACGAGTTTAACGCGAATTGATTTGTGAATCAATTGGCCAGAAACGGGTGGCGATGACGAGTCTACGACGTTGATTAAGGAAGAAGGTGATGTGGCTGCGGGGCTAGCGTGTCAGTGAGAGGGGGTGTGCGGGTGCGGGTGAGAAACAAAGGGGTGAGTGGGGGGTTTTCCCGGGTAGGCTCGTGTTGGGCCGTGGGGGTGGGCCGTGCCAATTGGCTGGTGTGCTCCTATTTTTTTCTGTTCTTTTCATTTTTCTTTTTCTGAAAAGATTTTCTAAATAAAATTTGAATGCTCAAAACAACTCCAAATCAATTCAAACTTCTTCCAAAATTTTATGTGGCCAAGCTAGTGTCCAAGAGTGTGTAAAACAAATAAATTTACTCAGAATCACTTTGGCCCATTGAAAAATAATTCAAAACCATGCCTCATATGATAGATAAAATGGGCATTTGAAATGCTTCTGTTTGAATTCAAACTTTGAATTTTTTTGTGCTAGTTCTAAATTCTTTGAAAATACGAATGCAATGCATGCTTTACAAATCATGATTTTTGGGATGTTACAAATCTAACCCCCTCAAGATGAATCTCGACCTCGAGATTTGGATTGTCTAGCAAATAGGTGAGGGTGATCTTTCCGAAGGTCATCTTCTCTTTCCCAAGTTGCTTCTTCTTCGGAATAGTGGTTCCACTAAACTTTGCAGAATTTGATAGTCTTGGTACGAGTAACTCTTTCTACTGTCTCAAGAATCTTGATAGGTTTCTCTTCATAGGTGAGATCACCCTCTAACTGAACCTCTTCCAAAGGTATAGTATCCTTCAAAGAAGTTTCTTCTATCTCTGGATGACATTTCTACAACTGACTCACGTGAAACACATTGTGAACTGCAGACAGTGATTCAGGCAATTCTATTTCATAAGCCACTTCTCCTTTGCGGCTTAAGATCTTGAATGGTCCAACATACCTTGGTGCCAGTTTTCCTTTGTCTCCAAATCTATTCGCACCACAAAGTGGTGAGACTCTAAGATAAGCTCTATCACCTACCTCATAGGTGAGTTCTCTATGCTTTGGATCTGCATAGCTCTTCTGTCGAGACTATGCTATCCTCAATATGTCCTTTACCAATTTGACTTTCTCTTCAGCTTCCTTGATCAATTCTGGCCCGAACAAGTTTCTTTCTCCAACACCACTCTATAGTAATGGCGTAGTACACTTTATTCCATAAAGAAATTCAAATGGTGCCATCTCAATCCTGGCTTGATAGCTGTTATTGTAAGAGAATTCTGTGTAAGGCAGACTTTCATCCCAACTAGCTCCATAGTCTAGAGCACATGCCCTCAACATATCCTCCAAAATCGGATTGGTCCTTTTTGTCTGTCCATCAGTCTGGGGGTGAAATGTTGTCCTGAACTCTAATCTCGTTCCCAATGATTCATGCGGTTGTCTCCAAAAATACGAGGTGAACTGAGTTCCTCTATGAGACACAATACTCTTGGGTACTCCATGCAGACATACAATCCTATTCATGTAAATCTTGGCTAACTTAGCATTTATATAGATTGTCTTCACAGGTATGAAATTGTCACATCCCAAAATTCTCCTAATTTTGGAATGTGAAATAAATAAATAAGATTGATTGATTGTTTGACTATGTTGAAAATTCTCAAAGAGAAGAAACTTTTTGAATAGAAAATCCTCTCAACCTTGAATTCAAAATCCTATATTCTTTTGTTAAGACCTAAGTACCATATAGGCAAAAGGGCATGGATTGATTATGGATTGTAGAATTGGTGTGCAAGATTTCAAAATGAAAATCATGAAGCATTTATAAGCATTTCATTACATCCATGCAAAGTTCTCACAAACTAAATCCAAATCCTGGTATCTAAATCCTATAGTTGATTCGCCCAAATGTTCCTAAGGGTAATTAAATTGACTTTATAAAACCCATTATTCTTAAGGCATAAATTATTGATAGTTATAGCCTAAAGAGATCTAATTAATACTACAAAATTTTAGAAACAAAATTGAGCTCATTTGGAGCTAGTATGAAAAAGTTATGGAATAAATACAAACACATAAAGATATAAATAAAATAAGATATACAAGGTTTTATAAACCCACTACTTCTAAACTAGTAAAAAGATTACAAATTTGATCCTATAATGATCTATTCGATTTTAGAAAAATTTAGAAACAAGAATCATGTCATTTGGAGTTCGTATGCAAAAGATATGAGAGAAACAAGTAAATAGAAAAAAAAAAAAAAAAAAACCCAATGGGCCGGCCAAGCCAGCCGGCGGCCCAGCAAGGCCGAACCGGACCAGCCAGCCAGCGCGCGTTGACCGTGTCGCGCGTGCTTTAAAAAGCGTGCAGAACAGTTTTGACAAACCTATCTCTATTCAAACTGCTATAACTTTTTATCTACAACTCCGAATTGACTTCCGTTTGTTTCTACTTGTTCCCTACTCCAAGGCCTATCTCTAAACCATCCTAAATCTCCATATAAACTCGTGGAGCCACGGCTGTACAAGTTTCTATTCTCGAAATCCCGAATCTACTTATTCCCGAATCTTGTTTCGCTTTTTAACCCATCTAGACTTCATCGTTTGCTTTCGGTCAAAAAACGAAAGTTGTAGGGATCGTCGAAATCTTTCAATCCCGACAAACCTCACCTCTTTTCATCACCACAGCCGGAGAATTTCGTATCGCAATATTTCAGATCTTACGGTGTAAATCCAAGATGTACTCGCGCTCGTTTCTTCAAATCCAAATTCCTTTGGTGAGAAGGTAGGAATTATGATTCCCCACAACTTTCATGTTCTGAGTTTTTCGATTTGACCTACGGATTTGTCTCTCTAACACAGATCTATTTTTTTGTCTATTCTGAGCCAAAATCGGGTCAATCTCTTCTTCTAGCCACCGGATCCTATCCAGACGGTCGAGATCCAATCAAACCGATGCGTGCCATGTCGTCATCCCGGTCATCTTCCTCATCAACGCCACGTCAACGTAAGGTCAACATCTAGTCCCAGTCAGCATGCAAAGTCAACCTGTCCAGTCAGCGGAATATTCCCTGAAATATTCCGTTCGAATTTAAAATTGCATATTATAGATCTAACTTGTAAAATTCATTAGAAATTCATACCACGTCCAAAAATTGCGTATAATATATCAAATTGAAGATAATTTCATGTAGAATCATCTTATCAGATTAGATCCAACTTTTACTGTACGTAGTTACTGCAGTAATTTAATTAGTTTTAATGGTCTTTTAGGTTAATAAATTCATAAGATATTATCTGTAACTCCGAAAAATATGAATAATATATAAAATTGAAGCTACTGTAATGTACTTTAATAATATCTGGTTGGATCTAGCCTTTGCTGATTATTTAACACGTAGCATTTTAATTAGTTTTAATGGCTTTAAAAATCATTAAATTTATTAAAAATTAATTGATTGTCACAAAAATATAAATGATATACCGTTGGAAAGCTGGTTCCATGTAGATCATCAATATGAAATTAGTTTAGCATTTTACTGTAAGGTTTTGCCGTGAAGATTTAAATAGTTTAATGGCCTATCTAGAGTAATAAATTCATAAGAAAATAAATACTATTCAGAAAATTACAAATAATATGTCCCTGAAATCACAATTCTGTGGAGATTACAGATATAATTTTAGTTTGATTTTTAGACAACAGAAACTATATGAATCATTTAAAACCATTAAATACTATTTAAATCATACAAAAAGATCTATAACTCCGATTAGGGTGAATCCAACGCCTACTGGTTCGTATTAATGTCCTCTATCCAGTAAACCCAAGAAACAAAATTAATACGACAGTTAGAACAGGCGTTACAATAGAACTACTAAAAACCCTATATTGGCAAGTAATTATTAATAACAGGTACTCCATTGCATTAATTGGTTTCTTGCATGCATCATATACTTCAATATTGTTTAGAGAACTAAAGTAACAACCATTGAGACTTATTAAATTGTCATGCATGCATTTGTTGCATTTGTTTGATCTCTATGTGCTATTGTTTATGTTGTATGCAATTGTTTGATCGATAGATTGCGAGGAGTGCAACGTGTGTGATTGCAACTACTATGATTGCAAGCATTATGGTTATGATGAGAGCAACCATTATATCTATGAGAATTGTGAGGATTATCTAATCGACTACATCTACAACAAAGGCAAGTGGTGCTATCTTGGTCATAAATGTCCTACTGTTTTCCTATGCATTGTAGATGTTTTTGTAGAATTGCATATGTAGGAATTGATGTCTATATGCTATGCTATATCCTATATTAATCCCTAGTATTCCTTGTTTATGAGCCATCGTATTGGTAGATTGCTTAGCTATGCTATTTAGACGAGGAAGGGAATCACATCATGAAAAGTTATATGTTTTGAAAGGATTATGTTTTGCTAAATGACAAACCAACATGTTTTAATGAACCACCTGGGCGGAATGGCATTGATTGGGTCATCGAGTGTGGATTATGGTGGGGAATGCCGCTCAGGACACTGAGAAATGATTGGTTTCTTTGTTTGTGTAGCTTACGTGTACAACCATGTGCCAATAATGAAATGGGCGGTTGGTTGGACTTAGTAGGTTGTGGTAACTCGAACCCGCGTATCCAGAGATGTAGAATTTTGGTAGGTTGGACCGGTGCGCGTCGGGATTGAGGAGCTACTTCCCGAACAGTCTCTTCTTGGACTTCTCCCTATCATCACCCAAAATGAGAGTGATGGTACGAGCTGGGCTGGCCAAGTCACATGGGTAAAGTGTACTAACCTCTGCAGAGTGTATAAACTAATCGATTAGCCGTGTCCCCGGTTATGGACAATTTGAGCGACCTGATACTGATGCTATGATATTTCTCACTCATCCCAATTTCTTAATTACTAAAACTTGATGGATGAACATGGGTTTAGGAGCATACGAAAGCTGAACTGTCTTGTATCTACATGGGTTTATGCTGGTATGTCCTTAGAAGATTGTTTTTGAAGAAAGAAAAGTATTTTGAAAGTAGGGAAAAGTTGTATTGCTTTATGCAAATTAGCCTGAACTCCACTTGGCCAAATAAGCATGTAGTTGATAGATCTGTTGTTAACCACTTTAGCCTACTTGCCATACATTCAATGTATTGACCATTCGTGGCTGCAACGTTTCATGTTGCAGGTTATATCGTATCTGAGTGATCGTTCATAGGTCGCGAGACTCCACTCAACAATTGTTCGCCTGTGGCACATTTGAAGGATGGAGATCTACCTTGTATTCGTTTTCCGCTGTGTACTTGAATAAATAATGTAAATTCTGGATCATATTCGTTGTATTTATGATGCACAGTTATATTTGGTATCATTTTGTACTATGTGTGCCAGTGAACCGATCCAGGGATTGGCACTATACACATGAACTCAGCCTTACCAGGCGAGGGTGTTACAAGATGGTATCAGAGCTGTGTGTTGACTGTAGGATCGTGACCTTAGAAATGGATTAGTAATAGAAGACCTCTATTAGGACAACTATCATATTTTCTACTTATTAGATGTTCTTATATTCCTTGTATATCTTTTCTATAACCTCTTCTTGTTCAAAATTTATAGTTGTCCATTATTATGATACCTATATGAGAGTTGGCTTACAAGTAAAGAACAAATAACATGACATAAATGAACATCTCATCAAGTTTGGTTAGGTCTGGACCACCACATTTTATCTCTTTAGGAGATCATCGCTATCGTGTTAGCATATTGTTCTTACCAACTTATGTGGTATGACAATATAGGTTGTTTGCTTGGTTGTATAGAGCTATTTTGTGTGATTCTTTGTTTAGGATCAGTTAGTTTTGAACTCTAATGTTTCTGAAATTGTGATGAGGTTTTTAAATTAGTTTAATGGTGTGAATTGATTGAAATTCGTGAGATTACTGCTGCAGTTTTCTGTCTGACCTATTGTACCGCGCGATTTTTCATATTTTATTGGTAACTCAGAAAAATCTAAAAAAATAGGATCTGGAGCTTAATTACCTGTAGTACGTGCACAAAAATTGCCTAAAATTCCTGACGAGTTTAAGTCGGTCAGAAAAATTCGTTAAACCTGCTGTACCATTTTGACAGATTTAGTTTATTGCTTATATGTTACTCTATTTTACCCTAGTATTGTTACCAATGCTTTCAAACTATTTTGTGGTTATATACTGCTATATTTAGACCCCTGTAATGTTATTATACAAGTGTTTTCTTGTGTGTTAATTCCTTAGGATTGTTTGCTTGTTTGTGACATTGATTGCTTCATATAGTTATGGGTAGGATTATTTTCTTAGTAGTTTCTTTCCTATAGAATCTATTCTTCCCTATCTTGAACCCTTGGAGATATAATGATGTGTTAAGTGGAAGGTTTGACAACACAATGCATTTAGGAAATAGAATGCTTCACCTAATGGAAAAAAAAAAGATGTGGAAGTATGAAGTGTTGCACATGATGTTATGTAGTAGATTACCCAACCGGAAAGTTGAAGTAGCGATAGTTTAGTTTCAGCAGTAGCTTTGTTGATTGAATACATGGCAGTATACATAGAGCATTAGTTCGTGCCCATGGAAACATTCTTCAAGGCATGTGACAATGCCCGAGTGATAGAAAAACGTGATTCACCTATCCTCATACAGGGTAATAATTTGGGTGCAGGATGGATTGATCACCATTCCTACTACTCTTATTATTCGCTCTTGTACTGTTGGCTTTTCGAATCTTGAGTGCCTTTCAGCCTTAGCAGAGAGCCGGCGTTGAGCCTAAACCTTAAAATGGTAGATTGTTCCACCTCTACAAAAGCATCCATTGCTTAGCGTAGGAATATACGGTAAGGATGAATTTCAACCGTGTTTAATGGGTATCATGAAGCAAACGTTTCCTAATTGCCCACCATAAGAGTTTCGCTAGTTTAAGAAATGCTCCCTCAGAAACTATCAATCATGGAATTAGAATGTGCAATGAAAACCAATTGAGCCAAGTGAATCCTTGAGAAGTGACCTAGTCAGATTTCTTTTAAGGGTGGTAGCATCCTAATGGATTCTGAACCTTTCTTTCTTTCTAGCCTTCCCAAATCTCGGGACGAGATTTCTTTTAAGGGTGGTAGTCTGTCACATCCCAAAATTCTCCTAATTTTGGAATGTGAAATAAATAAATAAGATTGATTGATTGTTTGACTATGTTGAAAATTCTCAAAGAGAAGAAACTTTTTGAATAGAAAATCCTCTCAACCTTGAATTCAAAATCCTATATTCTTTTGTTAAGACCTAAGTACCATATAGGCAAAAGGGCATGGATTGATTATGGATTGTAGAATTGGTGTGCAAGATTTCAAAATGAAAATCATGAAGCATTTATAAGCATTTCATTACATCCATGCAAAGTTCTCACAAACTAAATCCAAATCCTGGTATCTAAATCCTATAGTTGATTCGCCCAAATGTTCCTAAGGGTAATTAAATTGACTTTATAAAACCCATTATTCTTAAGGCATAAATTATTGATAGTTATAGCCTAAAGAGATCTAATTAATACTACAAAATTTTAGAAACAAAATTGAGCTCATTTGGAGCTAGTATGAAAAAGTTATGGAATAAATACAAACACATAAAGATATAAATAAAATAAGATATACAAGGTTTTATAAACCCACTACTTCTAAACTAGTAAAAAGATTACAAATTTGATCCTATAATGATCTATTCGATTTTAGAAAAATTTAGAAACAAGAATCATGTCATTTGGAGTTCGTATGCAAAAGATATGAGAGAAACAAGTAAATAGAAAAAAAAAAATCCAATGGGCCGGCCAAGCCAGCCGGCGGCCCAGCAAGGCCGAACCGGACCAGCCAGCCAGCGCGCGTTGACCGTGTCGCGCGTGCTTTAAAAAGCGTGCAGAACAGTTTTGACAAACCTATCTCTATTCAAACTGCTATAACTTTTTATCTACAACTCCGAATTGACTTCCGTTTGTTTCTACTTGTTCTCTACTCCAAGGCCTATCTCTAAACCATCCTAAATCTCCATATAAACTCGTGGAGCCACGGCTGTACAAGTTTCTATTCTCGAAATCCCGAATCTACTTATTCCCGAATCTTGTTTCGCTTTTTAACCCATCTAGACTTTGTCGTTTGCTTTCGGTCAAAAAACGAAAGTTGTAGGGATCGTCGAAATCTTTCAATCCCGACAAACCTCACCTCTTTTCATCCACCACAGCCGGAGAATTTCGTATCGCAATATTTCAGATCTTACGGTGTAAATCCAAGATGTACTCGCGCTCGTTTCTTCAAATCCAAATTCCTTTGGTGAGAAGGTAGGAATTATGATTCCCCACAACTTTCATGTTCTGAGTTTTTCGATTTGACCTACGGATTTGTCTCTCTAACACAGATCTATTTTTTTGTCTATTCTGAGCCAAAATCGGGTCAATCTCTTCTTCTAGCCACCGGATCCTATCCAGACGGTCGAGATCCAATCAAACCGATGCGTGCCATGTCGTCATCCCGGTCATCTTCCTCATCAACGCCACGTCAACGTAAGGTCAACATCTAGTCCCAGTCAGCATGCAAAGTCAACCTGTCCAGTCAGCGGAATATTCCCTGAAATATTCCGTTCGAATTTAAAATTGCATATTATAGATCTAACTTGTAAAATTCATTAGAAATTCATACCACGTCCAAAAATTGCGTATAATATATCAAATTGAAGATAATTTCATGTAGAATCATCTTATCAGATTAGATCCAACTTTTACTGTACGTAGTTACTGCAGTAATTTAATTAGTTTTAATGGTCTTTTAGGTTAATAAATTCATAAGATATTATCTGTAACTCCGAAAAATATGAATAATATATAAAATTGAAGCTACTGTAATGTACTTTAATAATATCTGGTTGGATCTAGACTTTGCTGATTATTTAACACGTAGCATTTTAATTAGTTTTAATGGCTTTAAAAATCATTAAATTTATTAAAAATTAATTGATTGTCACAAAAATATAAATGATATACCGTTGGAAAGCTGGTTCCATGTAGATCATCAATATGAAATTAGTTTAGCATTTTACTGTAAGGTTTTGCCGTGAAGATTTAAATAGTTTAATGGCCTATCTAGAGTAATAAATTCATAAGAAAATAAATACTATTCAGAAAATTACAAATAATATGTCCCTGAAATCACAATTCTGTGGAGATTACAGATATAATTTTAGTTTGATTTTTAGACAACAGAAACTATATGAATCATTTAAAACCATTAAATACTATTTAAATCATACAAAAAGATCTATAACTCCGATTAGGGTGAATCCAACGCCTACTGGTTCGTATTAATGTCCTCTATCCAGTAAACCCAAGAAACAAAATTAATACGACAGTTAGAACAGGCGTTACAATAGAACTACTAAAAACCCTATATTGGCAAGTAATTATTAATAACAGGTACTCCATTGCATTAATTGGTTTCTTGCATGCATCATATACTTCAATATTGTTTAGAGAACTAAAGTAACAACCATTGAGACTTATTAAATTGTCATGCATGCATTTGTTGCATTTGTTTGATCTCTATGTGCTATTGTTTATGTTGTATGCAATTGTTTGATCGATAGATTGCGAGGAGTGCAACGTGTGTGATTGCAACTACTATGATTGCAAGCATTATGGTTATGATGAGAGCAACCATTATATCTATGAGAATTGTGAGGATTATCTAATCGACTACATCTACAACAAAGGCAAGTGGTGCTATCTTGGTCATAAATGTCCTACTGTTTTCCTATGCATTGTAGATGTTTTTGTAGAATTGCATATGTAGGAATTGATGTCTATATGCTATGCTATATCCTATATTAATCCCTAGTATTCCTTGTTTATGAGCCATCGTATTGGTAGATTGCTTAGCTATGCTATTTAGACGAGGAAGGGAATCACATCATGAAAAGTTATATGTTTTGAAAGGATTATGTTTTGCTAAATGACAAACCAACATGTTTTAATGAACCACCTGGGCGGAATGGCATTGATTGGGTCATCGAGTGTGGATTATGGTGGGGAATGCCGCTCAGGACACTGAGAAATGATTGGTTTCTTTGTTTGTGTAGCTTACGTGTACAACCATGTGCCAATAATGAAATGGGCGGTTGGTTGGACTTAGTAGGTTGTGGTAACTCGAACCCGCGTATCCAGAGATGTAGAATTTTGGTAGGTTGGACCGGTGCGCGTCGGGATTGAGGAGCTACTTCCCGAACAGTCTCTTCTTGGACTTCTCCCTATCATCACCCAAAATGAGAGTGATGGTACGAGCTGGGCTGGCCAAGTCACATGGGTAAAGTGTACTAACCTCTGCAGAGTGTATAAACTAATCGATTAGCCGTGTCCCCGGTTATGGACAATTTGAGCGACCTGATACTGATGCTATGATATTTCTCACTCATCCCAATTTCTTAATTACTAAAACTTGATGGATGAACATGGGTTTAGGAGCATACGAAAGCTGAACTGTCTTGTATCTACATGGGTTTATGCTGGTATGTCCTTAGAAGATTGTTTTTGAAGAAAGAAAAGTATTTTGAAAGTAGGGAAAAGTTGTATTGCTTTATGCAAATTAGCCTGAACTCCACTTGGCCAAATAAGCATGTAGTTGATAGATCTGTTGTTAACCACTTTAGCCTACTTGCCATACATTCAATGTATTGACCATTCGTGGCTGCAACGTTTCATGTTGCAGGTTATATCGTATCTGAGTGATCGTTCATAGGTCGCGAGACTCCACTCAACAATTGTTCGCCTGTGGCACATTTGAAGGATGGAGATCTACCTTGTATTCGTTTTCCGCTGTGTACTTGAATAAATAATGTAAATTCTGGATCATATTCGTTGTATTTATGATGCACAGTTATATTTGGTATCATTTTGTACTGTGTGTGCCAGTGAACCGATCCAGGGATTGGCACTATACACATGAACTCAGCCTTACCAGGCGAGGGTGTTACAGAAATGAGCCAATTTAGTTAGGCGATCAACAACAACCCAAATAGAATCGTATCCCAATCTTGTCCTTGTCAATCCGGTGATGAAATCCATACCAATCTTGGGGAAGAAGGTGACGCCGAGTCTACGACGTTGATTGGGGAAGAAGGTGACATAGCTGCGGGGCCAGCGTGTCAGTGAGAGGGGGTGCGCGGGTGCGGGTGAGAAACAGAAGGGTGAGTGGGGGGGTTCCCGGGTGGGCTCGTGTTGGGACGTGGGGGTGGGCCGAGGACATTGGCTGGTCTGCTCCTATCTTTTCTATTCTTTTTATTTTTCGTTTTCTGAAAATATTTTCTAAATAAGATTTGAATGCTCAAAACAACTCCAAACCAATTCAAACTTCTTCCAAAAATTTATGTGGCCAAGCTAGTGTCCAAGAGTGTGTAAAACACATAAATTTACTCAGAATCAATTTGGCCCTTTGAAAAATAATTCAAAACCATGCCTCATATGATAGATAAAATGGGCATTTGAAATGGTTCTGTTTGAATTCAAACTTTGAAATTTTTTGTGCTAGTTCTAAATGCTTTGATAATATGAATGCAATGCATGCTTTTACAAATCATGATTTTTGGGATATTACATCCACCCACATGAATGTGGAAGAGGTGGGGGCGTCCCACCATGGCTGGGCGCATAGCCCCTTGGGTTCCCCCTATCCCTATAAAAGGCCCCCCTCTCCTACTCTCAAAGCACACCTCCTCGCGAAGGATCTCTTTCTCCCCTTTAGAATTTCCCCATGGTCTCGGATCAGCGAGATACATGTTCCGGGTGGCTTTTTCTGGAAGGATTTGTTGCTTCCGCTGCTTCGCTAGAGCGAGCGCGGAGGTTGTCGGGGTACCTGGACGTGTGTGCTATTACGGATGCACCACTTCTTTGCGGTGCTGGACGTGATGGTGTTGGACCGGCTATACCAGATGGACTTCACCACGATCTTGAGATCGGCAAGAGTTCGACTACATCATCCATGAGTACAACCTCGTTAACGCTATACGGTCTTCGAAGGTATGTATTCTATGGATGTATATCCACCCGTTGCTTGTATCTAGTAGATAGATCGTGGTGCTTTGTTCCCATCAAGGAAATTTTTTGTTTTCTATGTTGCGAACCCTTCACAACTGGATATTGGTCGATATGATGTCCCCACTATCTTGATGTACTATATACACTTCACCACGGAACGGGATCATGCATCTCATCATCAAATCGTCATCGGACGGCGGATAAATTCCATCTCCAAATACTCCATTGAAATCCCGTGTCGGGGTGCTCTCATCGGCCCTAGCAATAACCACCAGATAACTTGAACAAAAAAACACCATCATGGAAGACTTCGTGACGGTGATAGATCCCATAATATCTGATTGTATCTACACATGAAACTCAGTGTTGGACTTACGATGAGTGGGTTCAGAAGGCGAATCTTGTGCGGCTCTTCCCTCTGAGCAATATCGATGACGCCACGATAAACACCAACGAAGTAGAACCTTTTGATGAGGAGAATAATTATCCTAATATATAAATGTACAATGAAAAATACCCCCCTTTGTTCACTAATATACACATTCTAAATATTTCAAAATATACTAGATACATCCTAAAATGAGTGAACATACTCACTTAAACATGCATGCATATCTACATACGTGCGTGCATATGCATTTTTGAAAAAAGCTTAAATGTGAATTGAGGGATGAATTGTGAACCTGTGTTGAACGTCCATTAGATTCGTTGTGAAACAACGAACTTTGGCGAGGTTGAGGAACATGAAGTCGCCGATGTCTAGAAGTGTGATATATCAGGATCCAATTGTTGAGATGGAACTCGGGCTCTTTTAAAGCGCGTCGCCAATCGCCGTAGACTGCCCAACAAGAAGAGTAGGCGTCGGCGTACTCCTCCTCCTCCTCCTCCAGGAAGGAGTCTCCGATCTTTGCAAGTGGTCCGTCGGTAGAGAGATCGGACCGGCTTACTGTTATTTGGCTGCTCACCATTCCTTCCTATCGAGGAAGAAAGACGACAAGGAGAAGAACATGGAGAGAAGGAGTCGAAGAGGAACTGCCCCTAGACAACTACGCACGCGGTCGAGGAACTGCCAATTTTAATTTTTGTGATTTACAAAGTATGTATAAGAATGTTGAAATACATTCTCTAACAAACAGATTTTGGTGATCTGGTGGTTAGAGTTGTTCGCTACGGAATGCGATGTTGCGGGTTCGAGTCTCTCTAACCGCTAGTTCACCAAACCAATTTTTATGTCTTTTAGTTTTTTCTATCAAACAGACTGACACGTAGGACCGGCCAAAACCACCGTGAAATTTGACCTGGCAAACCATGTTGATAGGTGGGGTCAGTCTACAGATAACGCGTTTATTAAAAAAATAAACGCCCCGACAAAATCCGTGACGATTATACCCAAGACAAAATGGGAGACAGGGCTTACGGTCTAGGGACGAAATCCATGACGAATTTGCCACGAAGAAATCGCGAAACGTCATGACACTAGTGCATAGGTAGGCCTCTAACACCGGTTCGTAGAGGCCTCTAACAGCGGTTCCCAAACCGCTGTTGGGGGTTCGGTGTTAGAGCTCCCCCTTTAACAGCGGTTCTTATACGAACCGTTGTTAAAGGGTGGCGCACGTGGGGCTGCCGCAGTGCTCAGCCCCCCCTTTAACACCGGTTCGTAACACGAACCGGTCTTAAAGGTTCTATGGTGTGGCAGGAAAACGGCATAAATCTCTGCCGCGACAGAGTTCTGCCGCCGCCCCGTTCTGGGCGTATTTCTGCGGCGCGGCGGGGATGGGGAGGGGTTGAGGAGGAATCGATCGGGAGAGGTATACACATACATCGTCAGTACATACGAGTACATGAATAATTAAGCAACTATTATTATACAAAAACATTGTCATTGTGGTATTCTCCGTACACATTGAAGCATCAAGTACAAGACAAACACGTTCAAACATATATACAATATAACATATCCATACACGTTCAATTTGGTGGATATCTAAAGAGTTCTCCGCCAGGCGTGATGACCTCATCAAGTATGAACCCCGCCAATTCCTCTTGAATGACTCGTATGTGGTCAAATGGTAGGAGTTGGTCCCGCATCCGTTCGATCTAAATATATATGAAGAATGGGGTCAATATATATATAAGAATAAAACTCAACACAACTCATGGTAATAAAATAATGTTGTGTAATTTGTTTACTTACTCTAAGTTGTTCTAGTGCGGCTTGGCCTGTCGCACATATCGTGTTGCGAATGAACTCGCAAATATAGTATCCACATAAGTTATTTCCGGGTCTCTGAAGCATGCACTTTACAAGAATAAAGAGTTCAATCAAAATAATAATCAATAAAGCATGATATAATGGAATTTGAAGAAGAATCAAAGAGATACACAGACCTAGCTGCCTAGTATTACTTACATTTTGGTCTATAAATTTTAGTTCTTCTGACCATTCACCCATGGCCCTGCCCGTGAACCTTTTCCAAACCCTATCCGGCAAAGAAAATGGATAAACGAGTAATTAATTACTTGTTGTAACGAAAGTTGCCGATCTAGTGCGATAATATTATTAAAATTACCTCTGGAGCATCTCTTTAAAGTCTGCCCATAGCTCTTGGTCTTTTCGTAACGAATCCATGACAAGGAATTTTCCTGAGTCAACTTGAATGACTAGCAGAATAAAGTGGAACCTACACACGCATAACTCATCATCAGTTACACTTAACTTCGAGTACGCCGAAACAGAATGTGTACAAGAGAGGATAACACTCACGAGAATTTGTAAGGCGTTAGCAAAAAATCTTCTGTTTGACTGAGTTTGTGTTTTACCACTTCTTCATGAACTCTATTTGGGTCAAAAGGGCCTCCTTTCATGCATTCCATAACCTTTTTCCTGCATAATAGTATATACATATATGGTGAGCATATATATACGTGCAATTAATGCATTTAATGAGATGAGATAGAAATTACAGAAATAGTACTTACACACAATAAAGGTTGATGGCAGCTTTATCGAGTTCCTTCTGATTGAATATAAAATGCAAGTCTTGAATGTTGAAGCTGATATCGTCGACTCCGCACAAGAAAATATGATCTCTTATATGCAATGTGATGCATTCTTCCTTTCTCGTATTGCAGAAATCAAGGTACCACTTATGCAATCTTTGCATCTTTGTTGGTAGATACGTGAGCTCCTCTTTCTTGACGAGATTCTTCCCATACTTCCATGGTTGTATGGGGTTGGCATCGCCTTTGGGCAAGTTGTCTCCCATGATGTTCAAGTATGCAATGTAAGTCATCCCCATCTCATTAGCCTTTCTTTGTAGCTCTGCCTTGTAATCATTTACAGGAGGAGCGTTCCGTGTGTCGAACACTTGGAGTAGGGCGCACGATTGGTTTCCTAATCTCCAAGCATGGGAACTGTTTTCTGGGGTGCCGCACGACTGCTACTTTCAGACTCCCTCCTCCTTGCATCCCCCTTCATAATCTGGCGCTCATAGTCCAGCACAAGTGGGGTTTCAGGTTTCAAAAGATAATTGTAAAACTTCTCCACCACCGCCGGATCTAGTTTCTCCTTTGGCTCGGCCCGTCTAGGTGCAAAGGATTCCCTGACCTCTTCTTTCGAGATCCTCTTGGTCTCCTCGTCGCTGTGATTCCACAGTAATACCAGCAATAGCTTGGCGGAAGGCTGCGGGACGTAGTTTCTTGAACTCTTTGGCGTACGGTTTCCTGCGCATTTCTTCATGGCAGTGCTCTTCCGCTTATGCTGACGCGCAGGAGATGACTCAAGCACCGGAGATGGCTGACGCGCAGGAGATGGCTGGGGGGCCGAAGATGGCTAACGCGCAGGAGATGGATGGCTCGCCGGAGATGGCTGCCGCGCAGGAGATGGCTGAAGCGCCGAAGACGACAGGGGAGTATTCTGATGACTTGGAGACGGCTGAGGCGGCTCAGACTGCTGACGCTGCAGAGACGGCGGCGGTGCTAGTGGCCTCCAATTTGAAAGCACGATGTGTTCCTTCTTCCAAAGAATGGTAGTTTTCACTACAAATTTGAGTTGAGTTTCCCCTTCACATGTAGCATGGTCAAGTTGTGCTTCCTCATATTCCTTCACAACCTCCTTCAACCCATCTTCTTTAGAGTCCACTCGTTGAACTTTTTGTTTATAACCGTTTTTTATTTTCATCCTCCTCTAGCGGTAGGGTGAAATTTACCAATAGCAAATTCCAAAGCGTTTCTTTGGATCTTTCATCGACAAAGGCACCGTCGCCCTTCTTTGGCTTATTCCAATATTCAATTATGATTGGGATTTGGTCCCTAACAAGAACTCTAGCCTGACGTATAAATTTTCTGCGGCCTTCTTGGGCTCCATCGGCCTGCCATCAACACGGACTGCTTTGATCGTGAACTTTGCACGATCTTTCAACCGATGGCTCGCGCCCCGCTTGCTCTTTTTCGTAGAAGAAGATTGTTGCTGGCTGGTCGATCTGGAGGGCTAAAAGAAGAAAGAAGCGTTAATTAATACATGTATATATATATATACAAATCAATCGGTGCAAGTCTATACTTAGAACAAACCTTAAGTTCCTTGCCGGGTACTCTCGCTCGACTTTTCTCCACTGTGACCCATCAGCGGGGTGTCTCAACTTCGAGTCTTTCTTACGGTCTTCCATATACCATCGCAACAACTTGGCATGCTCTTTATTTCTGAAGAGACGTTTTAACCGTGGTATTATAGGAGAATACCACATAACCTTGGCAGGAACCTTCTTTCTAGGGGCCTCGCCCTCAACATCACCAGGGTCATCTCATCTGATCTTATACCGCAGTGTAGTCCATACCGGGCATGCATCTAAATTCTCGTACTGCACACCGCGGTAGAGGATGCAGTCATTAATACAGGCATGTATCTTCTTCACGTCTAATCCTAGAGGGCAGACAACCTTCTTTTCTTGGTATGTACTGTCGGGCAATTCATTATTTCTTGGAAGCAGATTCTTCATTTTTACCAACAACTTTGAAAATGCGTTGTTAGTCACACCGTTCTCTGCCTTCCATTGCAGCAAATCCAGTGATGTACCTAGATTTTTGTGGCCATCTTCGCAAGTTGGGTACAACAATGTTTTGTGATCCCTTAACATCTGCACCAGCTTCTCCTTATCCTTTTCAGTTTCACATTCTTCCTTTGCATCAGTAATGGCCCGACCAAGATCGTCATCAGTGGGCCCATCTGCTGCCTCTTGATCTTCATTATCTACCCCCGTTGCAGTATCACCGTATTCAGGATACATATTATGATAGTTTTCATCATCCTCTTCTTCTTCATTGTCTTCCATCACAACCCCTTTTTCTCCGTGCTTGGTCCAACAATTATAGCTGGGCATGAAACTGGATTGAAGCTAGTGGGCATGAATGGTTCTGGTATTTGAGTATTCTTTCTTGTTCTGATAGTGAACACACGGACAACACATAAAACCATTTTGACCACGGTTTGCATTAGCCACAACGATGAAATTTTGGAGGCCTGTAATGTACTCGGAAGTGCGTCGGTCACCGTACATCCATTGTCGGTTCATCTAAATCATATAGTACTATATCAAAAATTAATAGGGAGATGACCACTTATACAATACATCAATGACTCATGAAAGAATAAAGTTTCCAACCTCGACCGAGAAGGAAAGAGCAACGAGAAAACTTAATTCGAGATCTCGGCCATTTCACCGAACACCTCTTGTGCATAGGAAAAAAACACAAACTAGCACACCTCTGACCCTCTTGCTAAGCTCCAAAATGAGAGAGTGAAAAAATGAGAGAGAGGGCTGTGGGCTGCGGTCTGTTATATAGGCGCACCCCCTTTAACACCGGTTCAAGCCACGAACCGGTGTTAAAGGAGGGGGCTGCATGGGCCACTGGTGCAGGGCCTTGAACACCGGTTCGTGGCTCGACCGGTTTTAAAGGGGGTGCTCCTTTTTGCTCTCTGAACCATGCTGGTATGGGCGCCCCCTTTAACACCGGTTCATAGAATAAACGGTATTAAAGAGTATTTCTAACCTCAACCAAAGGCCTCGTTTCCACTAGTGTGAATAACCGGGCCGGAGGCCCTCTGACCGCCTCCTGACGAAATTAACTAGAACGTAGGGTTACGCGATATTTTTATGGAGCGTCATAAAAAACATCATGGACTGTACAAATTCTTGTAGTGAAGAGAAGATCAGGATGTCAGTCTCCGTCGCTCCCGGCGCCTCGGAGGCCCTGTAAACGCGAGTAGAGTCGTGCTCATTGGAGTGGTCAGCTACCTCCTCCCGGACAAGAGACAACAGGTCATCATATTTGATGCCTAGTGAGAAGAAGGCCTCCACACACCAGCGCATAACCAATCTCTGGCCTGCGCTCGCGCATGCGGATCGAGATCATCTTTGCACCGTTGCGGCCGCTCAATGTGGGACACCAAGGGGGTGATCGGCCTGGCGGAGCCTGCCAATGTCATGTCCAAGGAATCTTGGGAGATCCTCCACTACAATATCGAGGCGGGGAACACTGGCTTGAAGAAGCAGTCCAGAGAAGATGATGTAACTGTCGGTGATGGTTCCATTCTTATGAAGGGAACTACACAGTCTGGCCCTGCTGCCAAATCCTACGGGCTGTTAGACAAGATTGCAGGGACGAGATCGCCGACAACACAACGACAAAGGTATGATGGCACTTCATGAATGATGGAGATCGCGTCGGCAGGTGGGACATGGTCATGGGGTCGTGTAGGGTTTTTTTTTGGGGGGGGATGGTCCTGTAGGGTATGATTACATAGGGATACAATAGGTTATACATGGCTTTGATGGGCTAGGGCGGCCCAGAGAAAAAACCTAGCGGGGGGCAGGATAACCCTTCGAATTCGACTTAGGGGTGAGCACTGAAGTATGCCTCACTGTTGCTTCCTTGGATGCGCCACGAATACTTGATGGTGAATGATCAGTTTTACTTTCAAACTGCATGTCAAGCTAATTCTGATGGGTTTTCTACATACTACAAATCTCTTAACTTCAGACATGTCCTAAGATGATTCTTTGGTGTTGTTCATTTCTGCAGATTCATTTGCACAAGATGATGTCAAACTTTGTGGATGATTTATCCTTCATGATTCCATGTTATATACTCCATCCGTCTCAAAATAAGTGATTTGAATTTTTCTAGATTCGCATGTATCTATATACTAAAACACGTGCATATATGTGCAAATCTAACAAATTCAAATCACTTATTTTGGAACAGAGGGAGTAGTAGGCTGTGGTGAGTGGAGAGGCATCGATAGGGCTAGGCATGCCCGAGATGATTAAAAAACTCGTTTAGAATAATTCTCCACACAATTTAACCTATACAAATAATTTACATTGTGTTTGGATGTATGAATTTTCGCTCGAAATTGAATTGGTCTGAGAATTCCAAATCCAAAATAGAAAGAAAATGGATTGCAATTTCATTTATATTGTTTGGATGTGAATTAAATTTGTTGTTGGCATTGAATGATAGCACCCAATTCTAAGTCTTGTTTCGATGTACAAACCATAGAATTGTTGATTTTGGACAATATAAAGTTGTCTACAAAATAGTAAGTGTATATTTCATTTTCTATATTGTTTTCAAACATAATAGCATTAAATATTCCGAATAAAGCCATATCTCATCATATTGTATAGGTATAGGGAATATGAATTTCAAATCACAATTTTGTATACACACATCACCCTACAATAGAGAATATACTTCAACTAGACTAAGGTTCTACAAATTCTTGTAGGATTCTACATAACAAAAAGATCAAATGCTATGAATTGGGTGTGGTTCCAATGGTAAATAGCTGTAGAAAATTAATGGAGGAATAGAAGGGGAAGAGGTGGATAAGGGAGAGGGCGGCTTGACAAGGAACAGGGATCCACCGTCATTCACCTCCCTCCGGCGCTCGAGCTCCCACCGGCGTTTGGAGTTAGGGAGGCCTCATGGCGTCAGACGATTAGGGTTATATTGAGCTCCCCCAACCGTTCAAAGATGGAGAGGGGCAGGGGTGAGGAGAGGAGGCTAGGAAGGGGGAAGATGGCGGGAAACCCACCAGTGGTAGCGCTGGGGGCAGCTGGTGCGCGGCTGTGTCTGCTCCCTAGCGCTAGCCTCTAGCTCCGCTCGCTCGATTGTATCGCGGGCTAAGCGAAGCATTACACACAGACACGATTCCATGCCTTTTCGAGCAGGTGAGCTCGGAAAGATTCAAGTCCGGACGGACAATAGGGGCGAGTTGCTTGGTGTTAGACTATTAGACATATACGGTTGTTATGGTAGTTTAGATAGAGTTAGGATTTGTTTACATACAATCCTAACTTGACTTGTACTCCAGGATGATCCCATGTACTTCTATATATACTCACCCATGAGGCTCAATAATACATCCATCATATTCCACCAAACTCATACTCTTTCATGGTATCAGCCTAACCGGTCCAAACCCTAGACACTAACGCTCTTCCGCCGGGCCGCCCTCGGCGGATCGATCTCTATGATTTCCAGTGAGGCACGTGATCCGTCACAGAGTTTGCCCGCCGATCTATGATCGGCTACCCTGATGAGTCTTTTCGATCTGTAGATCGGTTTTTCTCTCCAGTAGTCGCTTTGCCGGTCTTATTTTTTTGGTTTACCAATCATAGATCAGATTGAGTCGCCCACCATCGTCGTCATCGCTGCGCCTCTACTCTGACCATCGGCATCGACGATCTATCTTGGACGGATGCTAGCTATGCCTTCTTTGGGAGGCGTCCATGGTCGCCCCCCTTAGATCGTCTTTGTCATCATCGTCCGGGACTTCACAAACAACACTGCCATCGACTATGAGCTACGCGTCGTCCATGCTATGGCGCATACAGCGCACCATTGGTATGATCACCTGATCCTATTCCAACCTACGCCAAGCACGTCCCCAAGCACGCGCCGACCACCGAACGATCTATGGGCTGTCGCTGGGTCGCCCCTACGGGCCGCAGTGCCGCCGCCTTTGGTCCAAGCTACCAGCTTCCAACGCGCATTCCTTGGTGTGTACGCCACTGGTGGTGTCCCAACCACGGCACCGACTTGCGCCCTGCAGCTATTCCACCCCCTCGGGTCGTAGCGTCGCTACACGCAGTCTACTTTGCCGTCCCCGCGTATCGACGTCCTCGGTTTTCCACCGCGCCATCTCCTAGGGTGAGGATCACCGCCGTCTGCGCATGGTCTTCGTCACGTCGGATTCTTCTTCGACAACTTTGATTACCGCTGCCGCGCCAATCCAGGTGTCCAACATGACCCAGGCTGTCGTTGGTTTTGCCGCCTTCTACGTCTTTGTCCCCGCCTTGCGTGCGCGGTATTGGCAACACCGGTGCATGCCTTCATCCCTGACGCGTCCCCGAGCCTGGCAATCTCGGATCGTTGCTTTGTCTTTGTCGGTCTCGACAAAGTTTTCTTCGGCATAAACACCTTCCTCTGTGACTGCCTCAACAGCGTCACCGACAAGTTCTTCTTTGCATACTTGGTTCTACCAAATCCAGAGTGTGCGTTCGTCCCCGACGTGTGCCTGGTTCTTGCAAAACTATGCATGCACCTCATCCTCGACGGCTCGGACTGCATCGACCCTCAGCAAGCATCCGTGGACCCTCGGCAAGCCTCCCCGGCATGCCTCCGTGGACCCTCGACGTGTCTCCGTCATCGTCCTTGTACAGGGTCTAATACTCTAACACTCCCACGACGCGTTTCGGTCATTCTCCGTAATTTCCTCTCCTTTCCACAACGTAATTCCAAGACCACTCCAAACAATCGAATTCATCCGAACAAATCCAAATAGAAGAGTCCAAGCCTCAATTTTTACATCCAAACACAACGTTATATTTGTGCCTAAAAGAAATATACATCTTTCTGATGCATCAATGCACTAGTAGAAAACAGGACACTAGTCCCGGTTTGTAAGAGGCTTTAGTCCTGGATTGCAATCCGGGACTAACGTATCGGGACTAAAGGTTGGGCCATTAGTCCCGGTTCTGTTATAAACCGGGACTAGATTGTCTCCACGTGGCCCCGCTGAGCGTGCTGGGCTAGAGGATATTTACTCCCAGTTCGTAACACGAACCGGGACTAAAGTTCTTCTGCCGTGGCAGCGTTTTGCACCAAACTGTTGCCGCGACAGGAGGTGGGGTTTTAGGGTTTTATTTTTTTGTGTTTTCATATACATATTATTCTACGCTACTACATGTTGTATACATTGATGCATATATAATATAATTTCACTCATGTTAACATAAATACATATAAATATGTACACAACCGAGACTAGAGCTCGTCTAATTGATTTACACCAAGATCATCATTACAACAGATACTGTCCTTTTGTGCCTATCCACGATTACACGAAGGTCTATCTATGTTGTACTCTCATTTTGAGTTTATGACGTCCCTGAGCAAAAATCCCGACAACTCCTTTTGAATTGCTAGTAGGCGTTTATGTGGTAGGAGCTTATCCCGCATCGTATCCAACTATATATAAAGAAGTAGATCATTATGAATGGAACTCAATAAAAACTATGGTATAGAATAAATTGCGAATATATTGTTTACGTACTTGAAGAAAGTTTGTGCCCTGCTCCATACACCCATGAATGAACTCGCATACGTAATATCCACATAAATTAGTCCCCTGTGGCTACGTCGCACACTTTTCGATCAAGAATATAATTCAATCAGATAATAATCAAGCATGATAATTGTAAGAATGATAATTGTAATATCCACATAAATTAGTCCCCTAGCTCTCGTACTACTTACCGGGACCGTACGAAAAGTGAGCTCCTCAGGCCATTCATCATGAACCTCCTTCGTGAACCTTTTCCAAACCCTGTCCGGCAAAAAAGAAATGAATGGGTTATTAATTAGTTTACATATCAGAGAATGAACGAAAGAGACAGATATAGTGATTGAAATTACTTTTGGAGGCAATTAATTATGCTGCGGTAGTCTTCCATCGGCTTCTTTAACGAGTCCGAGATTTCAACTTTTGCACGGTCAACGTCAATGTTTAGAATAATCCAGTGGAAGCTGCACACATTTATATACACTTAACATTGAGTAAACCAAAATTGAATGTGTACAAGACAGTAAGACTCTTACCCATAGTTGTAAGGAAATAGTATTTGTGTCTTGTAATGTTGCTCCATTAAGAACATTAGCAAGTTATCCTCCGTTTCCTCGAGGTTATTTATTAGCGTATGTCCATTAACTCTGTTTGGGTCAACGAACCCAATGCTGTAGATTGACTTTCTTCTACATTCTTGAATCTTCATTCTGCATATATAATAGCATACAGAAGGAGCTATAGTGAGGATAACGACAGAAAATGAATTGAACGAGCTGAGTTAGTGACTTAATTACTTACAGACAATATATGCTGAGGAGGGACTTGTCGAGGGCGTCTAGGTTGAATAACTGAAATAGTTCAGAAAGTTGAATGGAGATCTCGTGTTGACGGAAGTACTCCTCTCCAACTTTACATAAGAGAAATTGTCTCCCTTCCTTTGTGACTTTCAAGTACCAGATATGGAACAGTCGCATATGTGTTGGCAGATCATCGAATACCTCATCGCTGCACAGAGGCTCTCCGAAGACAAATTTTCGTGCTATTGGTCCCTTGGCGACATTATCTCCGCCGGCTAGAAGTGCTTCGACCGGCAGGTTACACTCCTTGGCTAATTTAATAGCTAATTCCATATTTATTCCACCTTGTGTGGGCTGGGGTAACACCTTGAGCAGGGCAATGGATTGTTTTGCCTGTTTGCCGAGCTGGATAACTTCTTTTGATTTTCTCCCACTTGTAGTACTGCTTGATGACTTCTCTTTTAGTGTCTTCGTAAGACAGCGTGTATAGTCATCTTTCCTATTTAACACATGTTGGGGTGGTTGCTCAAGGAATGCCTTGAAGTGCTTCTTGACTTTTGGATCAACTAGCACCTATGGCTCAGGTTGTTTTGGTGCAAAATGGGCCTTCACTTCGGCCCGGGAGATCACCGCGCTTTCCTCATCAGTCTGGTGATAAGCTAACTTGGGAGGAGACGGCGGTACTCTTGGGAGGGGATCTTTTCGTTTTCGGCGTCAGGTCTCCCTCGACGTAGCAGTGTTATTCTTCCGCTTTCTTCCCTTTGATTCAGTGGGCGGAGGCGGAGGCGCCGGAGATGGAGATGCAGTCGCGCTACGATCCCTCTCAGGAAGGGGTGGACTATTGTTTCTTGGTGGATACGGTGGACTCGGAGGTGATGCTGGACTTGGAGGTGGTGGATTGCTTCTCGGAGGAGAATATTTCCTTGGCGCCCAGCCTGGAAACACGATGTGTTGTTTTTTCCAAAGAATGATCCCACCCTCCACTTCTCCAAGTGTTTTCTCCCCTTCGCCTGCAGGGATGTCAAGCTCAAGTGATCGACATGTCAGTTCAACTTCATCCACACCGACATGAGCATAGCTAGCTGGAATCTGACTTCCATGGTAGGTCTCTTCCGGTGGACATGGTAAAGCAAAGTCGAGCGCTACCTTCATAGAAATGTTCTTCACTGTGACATGTAGCTCACAAGATGTCCTTGCCTCGACTTCATCCACGGGGTAGCGAACCATTGTTGCACCGGCTGTATCATCTATCACCGGTGCATTATTGTCCATCAGCATTGCATTATTAGCTTGTACCTCTGTGGAATCCACGCTGCTTCTCCCCTGAGATGGGCCCACTGGACTGTCTAACGCAGGATCTTGCTGTTGAGCCAGTACTCTAAGTTCATTAATCTGCTCCTGCTGCAGCTTGAACATGGCTTGAAATTCCTCGTTCCTTTTTTCAACCACCTCCAACCGCGCTTCCTCCTCCATCTTCTGCCGATTCGTTTTTTTGGATCGGCTTCTATAAGTGTCGATGTCAGCGGGAAACCCTGTCTTCCATGGAACAGATGGGCCAAAGCCTCATGGTCGTCCGACTTTTTCAGGATTCCCGAAGGCATATGTCAGCTCATCGTTCTCTCTGTCGGGAATGAACTTTCCATCTTTTCTCAGTTGTATCACTTTAACAAGTTCATCTTTGGCTTTAGTAATGGCCTCATTTGTAACAATAATCTCCCCGGTGTCAGTGTCATACGACCCCCCATGCCCAAGGAGCCAATTTTTTGACCTCACGGGCCACTTATTTGTAGCTGGCGTGACCCCTTTTTTACGCATTTCTTCCTCGGTTTTTTCCCACTTCGGCGCGGCCGTCTTGTAGCCACTTGTCCCCATAGTATGGTGATATTTCTTTTTGGCCGCATTTATCTTATTCTTTTCTGACTTGGTCGTAGCTGCTTATGATTCCTTGTATTTCACAAATGAGGTCCAGTTATCCCGCTGCTTCTCCAGCGGCCCAGTGAATGGCGGAGTCAGCCCCTTCTTGGCAAAGTTGTTGTACAATCTTTTCTTCCAGTCTTGAACTGTCCGCCCATCTTCTTAAGGGCCCACTTTCTAACTTGCAACCTCAATGCCTCAGTGAGTTCAGGAGTGTCCAATTCAGGCAGAGAGAAGTGTGCCATGAGTGAATTCCAAAGACCGTCTTTGGCTCTGTCATCGACAAAAGTTTCTCCAACTCGATCACTTTTCTTTCCTGGCTTATTCCTCTTCTGAGTAGTGATCGGGATGGCGTCCCTGACTACCGCTCTGCATTGGTATACAAATACACTTGCGGCCTCTTTCGGGTCCAAAGGGTCGCCGAACTCAGACACTAGATCAATGGTGAAACGCATACCATCGGCCAACTTTTTGGTCGGGCCTCGTTTCCTTGCAGAAGATTCGCCCAATGCGGAGGTCTAAGAGAAGAAACAGTCGTTAGTGCATATATATATATAAGAATCAACTAATGCATCTACTAGCTCATGATCAGCAGAGGCTTTATATACCTCATCGGTCTTTGCTATGGTGGTGTCTCCACCGTCAGTTCCATCGTCGTCTCCACCAAAGAATTCGTCATAGTCGTCTCTTTTGTCGGCTTCATCCAAGTTGAGGTATTGGGACCCATCATCATCTCCATCATCGTCTGCTCCATCATAATGGTAACCTCCTATACCCTCATCTATCATGTTGTACATGATGTGCTCTTCGTTGTCTCTACCGTCCATAACTTAGCTAATACAGAAGAAATATAAAACCATTTTGCTTAATGCGATAAAATAAAGGAAGATAAAGTAATCCAGCTTAAACAATGCCATAAAGAAAGATAAAGTACCAATTAAACAACAATACATCTCGAATAATCCAGCTAGTACAACAATAAAGTACCAATTAAACAACAATACAACCCTATTACACATCTAGATAGCTCAGCGAAGACGTCGAGCCCCGGCTACTGAGCCACGGGAGGTCTGCACCAAAAGTGTAGGAACCATCACCGGAGAATATCTCGGGTAAGGTGCCTGAAGAAGCTGCCAGATATTTGCATCCCGGACTCCTAAAAATTGCATGTAGCACCGGACGTGATCGTCCTCCTCCCTGACACGATGCTGTACCACCTCGTTGGGGGTCGTCTCCCTCTGCATCGCACCTGGACCACTCGGCCGCCCGGATTCCTCACGGGACGACGTCGCCCAGCTGGTAGCACCTCCCAGTGCCAGCCCAGCGGAGCCCAGCCCCGTGGATGCCCGATGACACTATCTAGTAGCGCTCCGCGGGTCATGCCGAGTGAACGAGGATGAGGAATCGGCATATTCCTAAACACTAAATTAAACCTATATACTTTAAACATGATGAAAATAAATAGTATCAACTAAAATAAACTATATCAAACACTAACTAAAATAAACTATATTAAACACTAACTAAAATCCTAAAATTCACTAACTAATAAAAATTCACTAACTAAAATAAACTATATTACACTAACTAAATTACACTAACAAAAAAAATATTAAACACTAACTAAAATATCTAAGAAAAAATTACACTAAACTTACTAACTAATTAACCCTAAAATAACCCTAACTAATTAACCCTAAAATACACTAACAAAATTATATACACTAACTAATTAACACTAACAAAATAACTAACAAAATTAACACGTACTACTAAACTAGAGCTTACCGCGGGAGGAGCGGCTCCGGTGGTGGTGGAAGGTGTGGGCTGCGCGGTGGGCTCAGGTGAGGACGGCACGCCGGAGCAGGACGGCACGGGGTGCGGTCGACACGGGCGCAGGCGGCACGGGCTCGAGCAGCGCGGGGGAGGGGCGGCGTGAGAAGGAGCGGCGCGAGGAGGGGCGCGGGCGTGGTGGTTGGCGGCGCGGTGGCGAGAAGGCATGGCGCAAGGAGGAAGACGACGGCGCGGGGTCGATCAGTGCGCTCCGGTTCAATGCACGAACCGGGGCGCACGGAGTGGGTATTTATACCCACCCCCTTTAGCCCTGGTTGATAGCACAAACCGGGACTAAAAGGGGACCTTTAGCCCCGGTTGGTAGCACAAACATGGGCTAAAGGGTTTTCGGGGCGCCGCGTTTCGCGCGCAGCCCCGCATCCCTTTAGCCCTGGTTTGTACTACAAACCGGGGCTAAAGGTCCTTTTTTAAAAGCTTTTTCAAAACCTTTTTTAAAATTAATTATTATATGCATGTTTAAAACCTTTTTAAAAACAAAAAACCTTTTTTAAAAACCTTTTTCAAAACCTTTTTTAAAAAAAAACCTTTTTTAAAAACCTTTTTTACAACCTTTTTCAAAACCTTTTTTGAATTTTTACCGTTTCGAACTTAGGTCAAAACGGTGTGCGTGAAGATAGGGGATGAGAATGTTAGAACTGGCATTGGATCTCTGAAAAACGACATATTGTGAGTCTAAAAATGATTTTTTCAAAAAATCACGGACGTTAGATCATGTACCTGTAGTTCAAACCGGACCCACTTCCTACCGATTCGGCAGACATTTGTCTTTTTCACCTGGGAAGGACAGAAAGGTTTGAGATCCACCGGTTGGAATATAGTTCACGTAACGTGGTCTACTATTTTAGAAAAATGGGATGGTAGCATTCTGTAACTGTATTTTGGTGGCTGCTTCACAAAACGACCCGACTTCTTGCGCTCGGACAATGGAAAATGGATTTTCTGAGCAACGGAAAGGAAAACTTCCTCCTTCAACATTGTTCTACATCCCAATATACACATGCATGCACAATATGGGCACCATATCACAAACTATGCCGCGATTCAGCACATAACATCCGTCTCTCGGACCGAAAGCCATGAAACCTCGAACATGATAAGTCATTTTGTGAAGGTTTTTTGGAGAAATAATCAGTATACCAAGTTTGATATTTTTCCTTGCAACTATGTCACATAATATCACACCACGCGAAGGATTTACATTGTTCGGACCTTTTTTGATTTTTTTATGCCCGTTTTGAAATTTTTGCTGTTTCGAAATTAGGTCAAAACGGCGTGCGTGATGATAGGGGATGAGAATGTTAGAACTTGCATTGGATATCTGAAAAAACGACATATTGTGATTCTAAATATGATTTTTTCAAAAAATTAAGGATGTTAGATCATGTACCTGTAGTTCAAACGGGACCCACTTCCTACCGATTCGGCAGACATTTGTCTTTTTCACCCGGGAAGGACAGAAAGGTTTGAGATCCCCTGGTTTGGATATAGTTCACGTAACATGGTCTACTATTTTAGAAAAATGGGATGGTAGCATTTTGTAACTGCATTTTGGTGGCTGCTTCACAAAACGACCCGGCTTTTTGCGCTCGGAAAATGGAAAATGGCTTTTCCGATCGACGAAAAGGAAAACTTCCTCCTGCAGCATTGTTCTACATCTCAATATACACATGCATGCACAATATGGGCACCGTATCACAAACTATGCCACGATTCAACACATAACATCCGTCTCTTGGACCGAAAGCCATGAAACCTCCAACATGATAGGTCATTTTGTGTAGGTTTTTTGGAGACATAATCAGTATACCAAGTTTGATATTTTTCCTTGCAACTATATCACATAATATCACACCACACGAAGGATTTACATTTTTCGGACCTTTTTTGAATTTTTTATGCCCGTTTTGAATTTTTTGCCGTTTCGAACTTAGGTCAAAACGCCGTGCGTTAAGATAGGGGATGAGAATGTTAGAACATGCATTGGATCTCTAAAAAACGACATATTGTGATTCTAAAAATGATTTTTTCAAAAAATCACGGACGTTAGATCATGTACCTGTAGTTCAAACGGGACCCACTTCCTACCGATTCGGCAGACATTTGTCTTTTTCACCCGGGAAGGACAGAAAGGTTTGAGATCCCCAGTTGGGATATAGTTCACGTAACATGATCTACTATTTTAGGAAAATGGGATGGTAGCATTCTGTAACTGCATTTTGGTGGCTGCTTCACAAAACGACCCGTCTTTTTGCGCTCGGAAAATGTAAAATGGCTTTTCCGAGCGACGAAAAGGAAAACTTCCTCCTGCAACATTGTTCTACATCCCAATATACACATGCATGCATAATATGGGCACCGTATCACAAACTATGTCGCGATTCAACACATAACATCCGTCTCTTGGACCGAAAGCCATGAAACCTCGAACATGATAGGTCTCTTGGACCACCACTTCCCGGCCTTTCCCTCTGAACGGTGATTTTAGTCCTGGTAGTAGCCACTAACCGGGACTAAAGATATTTCCTGCCATATCCCACCGCTTCCCGCCATGTTTTCCCGCCCTTTCCCTCTGAACAGTGCTTTTAGTCCCGGTTGTAGCCACTAACCGGGACTAAAGATATTTCCCGCCATATCCCACCACTTCCCGCCATGTTTTCCCACCCTTTCCCTCTGAACGGTGCTTTTAGTCCCGGTTGTATCCACTAACCGGGACTAAAGATATTTCCCGCCATATCCCACCGCTTCCCGCCATGTTTTCCCGCCCTTTCCCTCTGAACGGTGCTTTTAGTCCTGGTTGTAGCCACTAACTGGGACTAAAGATATTTCCCGCCATATCCTAGCATTTCCCGCCATGTTTTCCAGCACTTTCCATCTATATATAGGCCGACCACGCCATGGATATCCATACATCCACACCTTCCTCTTTCACAACTATGGACAGTGCCTACTGGGCCATTCTAACCCTCGAGGAGACCCAGGCGTTGTGGGCCTCCAACTACCCTTGCCCGCCGGGCTACCGGCCGGCCGCCGGCTAGATGCTGAGCGCTGGAGGGGTTCCTGTCCCTCCTGTGCCTGAAGGCTCCGCTCGACAGGCGGCCATCACGAACCACTTCTACCACGAGCTCACGTCGGAGCAGCGGATGGATCCCTAGTGGGATCCCGACAACTATCACACCCGGAATGCCTTCTTTGCTAACCGACAGGAAAGGGAGCTCGCGAGGTACGAGGATGATGGCCCGCCCCGGTGAACCACAATGAAGCCGGTCGGTGTCTATGGTGGGCGAACCGTACTATCATCAGCGTGATGCGCTACATCGTCGGGGGAGACGATCCTCGCCTGCGGTGCCCACAAGTCTACCTTCCACAGAGCCACAAGAAGGCCCCTCCCCCGCTCGGCGGTAGCGGAATCGTCTTCCAGGAGACTCCTCCCCCGCCCGCCGCGAATCCGAGGCCGAAGTGGCAGGTGCCCTCGGTATATGCCATGGCTGGGCTGAGGATCTCTTGAGTGGCAGGTGACGACGATGATGATGATGACAATGACAAAGAAGACCCTGAAGCTTTGTACTATAGGACTAGGCATGATTATGACTAAAGGGGGTGGCTTTAGTCCTCAGTGTTAGCTAGTCCCGGTTTGTCCCGATTTTTAATATTAATAAATGTCTAAGTGTTACCCAGTCTACAGTTTTGGTACCTGCCTACAACAATCTCAGAAATTCCTTCATTAACCATGGAGCATCTTCCTTTAATAAATGAAAAATAGGATTAATTCACAAAAGGTTTAATACATTACATCACCAACATCCACATCTAGTGTTTTGGTTCTCTTCTTGTCCGTAACCATGGAGCATCTTCCTTATTTAGCTATATGCTTGGGTCAGTTTTCACTTTGAATGGCGGAATTTCATGAAATTTGTCATAATCTTCTGACATGTCTGTCCTGTCCTCAACTCCCACCATGTTTCTTTTTCCTGAAAGAACTATGTGGCGATTTGGATCATCATATTATATTCTTTTGCTTATCTTTCCTTTTTCTCGGTCTAGTAGACATGTCCTTCACATAGAAAACTTGAGCCACATCATTGGAAAGGACGAATGGTTCGTCTCCGTACGCAAGATTATTGAGATCCACTGTTGTCATTCCGTACAGCTGGTCTACCGTTACCCCACCTCCTATCATCTTGACCCATTTGCATTGAAACAATGGGACCTTGAAATTAGGACCATAGTCAAGTTCCCATATGTCCTCTATGTAACCATAATATGTGTCCTTATTCCCATTCTCGTCCTTTGCATCAAATCAGATACCACAGTTTTGGTTGGTGCTCTTTTTATTTTGGGCATGCGTGTAAAAATATATTCCCATTGATCTTGTACCCTTGGAAAGTCAATATAGTTAAAGATGGAGACCTGGCCAACAAGTACAACTGATCTCCAATAGTGGTGTCATTCATGAGATGTGTCTGCAACCAACCGCCAAAAGTCTCCATGTGTTCATCTCTAATCAACCTGTCAGACTGCCCCGGGTAGTTTGAGCGTACAATATTCTTGTGTACCTCGATATATGGAGCCACCAAGGTGGAACTTTGCAGAATTGTATAGTGTGCTTTAGTGAAAGAATGTCCGTCCATACATATCTTTGCTTTCTTTCCTAGCGTGCCTTTTCCACTAAGTCTCCCTTCATGTCGTGATTCAGGTACACCTATCGGCTTAAGGTCGGGAATAAAGTCAACACAGAACTCAATGACCTCCTCTGTTCCATATCCCTTGGAGATGCTTCCTTATGGCCTCACACGGTTATGGACATATTTCTTTAAGACTCCCATGAATCCCTCAAAGGGGAACATATTGTGTAGAAATACAGGACCGAGAATGGTAATCTCTTCGACTAGGTGAAATAGAAGGTGCGTCATTATGTTGAAGAAGGATGGTGGGAACACCAACTCAAAACTGACAAGACACTGGACCACATCTTTTTGTAACCCTAGTAGACTTTCTGGATCGGTTACCTTCTGAGAAATTGCATTGAGGAATGAACATAGCTTCACAATGGGTACTCTAACATTTTCCGGCAGAAGCCCCCTCAAAGCAACCGAAATCAACTGCGTCATAAGCACGTGGAATTCATGAGACTTCAGGTTCTGGAATTTTTCTCTGCCATATTTATTATTCCCTTTATATTGGACGAGAAGCCAGAAGGAACCTTGATACTACTCAGGCATTCAAAAAATATTTCCTTCTCTTCCTTGGTAAGAGCGTAGCTGGCAGTACCTTGAAACAACTCTCGATGCCTGCCTTCGCGGTCTTTCATACGTTGTTGGTCCTGTCGTGCTTCTGGTGTATCTTTATTCTTTCCATACACGCCCAAGAAGCCTAGTAGTATCATGCAAACATTCTTCGTCAGGTGCATCACGTCGATTGCAGAGCGGACCTCTAAGACTTTCCAATAGGTTAGCTCCCAAAATATAGATTTCTTCTTCCACATGGGTGTGTGTCCGCCAGCGTCCTTCGGAAAGGACTGTCCGCCAGGACCCTTTCCAAAGATTACTTTTAAATCCTTCACCATATCAAATACAGCATCACCAGTACGACAGACAGGCTTACTCCGGTGATCTGCTTCACCATTGAAATGCTTGCCTTTCCTTCTTAGGTAATGCGTGGGCGGAAGAAAACGACGATTCCCTAGGTACACATTCATCTAAACAGTGTGTCCATGCATTGTATCCCTTGTTTGACTGTCATGAAATCTTACTAAGAGCAGGCCAATCATTGATGGTTATGAACAACAATGCCCGTAGGTTTAATTCCTCACGATTTTGCTCATCCCACACACATACACCTGGTCCGTGCCACAGCTGTAAAAGTTCTTTGACTAATGGCCTTAGGTATACATCAATGTCGTTGCCGGGTTGCTTCAGGCCTTGGATGAGCACTGGCATCATAATGAACTTCCGCTTCATGCACAACCAAGGAGGAAGTTTATACATACACAAAGTCACAGGCCATGTGCTATGACTGCAGCTTTTCTCCCCAAAGGGATTCATGTCATCCGTACTTAGACCAAACCATAAGTTTCTCGCGTGACCTGCAAAGTCCGGGTACTTTCTCTCAATTTTTCTCCACTACGACCCATCAGCGGGGTGTCTCAACATCTCGTCTTTCTTACGGTCTTCTTTGTGCCATCGCAACAATTTGGCATGCTCTTCGTTTCTGAACAAACGTTTTAGCCGTGGTATTATAGGAGCATACGACATCACCTTGGCGGGAACCCTCTTCCTCGTGCGCTCCCACTAAACATCACCAGGGTCATCTCGTCGGATCTTATACCGCAATGCAGTGCATACCAAGCATGCATACAAATTCTCATACTGCTCACCGCGATAGAGGATGTAGTCATTAATGCATGCATGTATCTTCTGTACCTCTAATCATAGAGGGAAGACAACGTTCTTTGCTTCATAAGTACTGGCGGGCAGTTCATTATCCTTTGGAAGCAGCTTCTTCATTATCTTCAACAACTTTTCAAATCCCTTGCCAGGCACACCGACCTCTGCCTTCGATTTCAGCAATTGGGGTACAACAATTGGTGTGCAGCCTATCTTTTTGTGGCCATCTTCGCAATTTGGGTACAACAATTTGTTGTGATCATCTAACATCTGCTCAAATTTCAACCTCTCCTTTTCGCAATCACATTCTACCTTTGCATCAGCAATGGCCCGACCAAGATCATCATCTGGCTCATATGATGCACGTTCTTCTGCTTCTTCTTCATCATTGTCTTCCATTGTAGTACCACCGTATTCAGGGGACATAGGATAGCTGTCATCACTCTCTTCATCTTTGTTGTCTTCCATCATAACCCCTCTTTCTCTGTGCTTGGTCCAACAATTATAGCCAGACATGAACCCGAACCGAAACAAGTGGCCATGAAGGACTCTTGAGTAAGAGTATTCCTTCTGATTCCGACACTCACCACATGGACAACAGATAAAACCATTCCGCTTGTTTGCCTCTGCCACAACGAGAAAAGAACGCACGCCTTTAATGAACTCGTTAGAGATTCGGTCAGCGTACATCCATTGTCGTCTCATCTGCATTTTATAAGTTCATCAAACAAAATCACGATGCTAAGAGTAGTACTAGTCTAAAAATAAAAGAACACATCGTATACATCAAACAAGAACTGATTTAAAAAACTTTCTACTACATCTTTAGTCCTGGTTGGACACACCAACCGGGACTAAAGGGGTTACGGCAAGCTGGGGCCGACATGATCCCGTTTAGTCCCGAATGGTGTCTCCAATCGGGACTAAAAGTGGGTGACGACACTATATGTCATGAGTGGACACTATGCCAGTGAGTGGCGACACTGTTTCAGTGGGTGGCGACACTATGACAGGGGTGAGTGTCGACATTATGTCATGAGTGTCGACACTATGTTGTGATGCTTAATCTATAAATAGGCTTCCTTGTGAACTATCAACTGCAAGGAAGATCGTGTGCGAGACCAGGGACACCACTACGGCGGAGCTTCTCGAAGATGTCTTAGGACCTCGTCCTCAGACATATTTGAGGAGCTCGCCATAGAGGCACTCCCTAATATGTGAAATTAGTTAGCTCCACCAGCATACTAATTTAGCTAGAAAAGATATGACCTGAAAGATGGTGTGCGAGAGCAGGGACACCACTATGTGAAAGCTTCTAGAAGATGTTTTAGGATGCCTCGTCCTCAGACATCTTCCAGGATCTCGCCATAGAGGCACTCCCTAATTTAATTTGGTAGCTCCTTGGCGTGTTCATGTTTTTGTTATTAATTTCTTGCTTAACTAGCCGATGAGTAACTAAAATGCTAGGGCGCCACTACATATATGTGTGCCTTCATAGTTTTGGTACTTATTTTTGTTTCAATGGATTTTGTGACAATAGGTAGAAGAAAGAAGAATATTTTGTTGCTCGACAGTGACATGATGCACTGTGAACCGACCGGATTTCAAGACAACATGTCAAACCAAGATATGTATATAGGATGAACTCATGTATCTATGTGCTTCGATGAATCAAATGAATTTCGAGAACTATATGTGCCAAATTAACCAGATATACAAAGATAGAACCCACACAAAATCTATGCATTTATAGAGCATGAAATGAGCTAAAACAAGAAATGAGAGATGAAGTGATGAAGTTGCTAACCTCTTAGGACCCTTGATAGATGTGGAGCCAAAAAAACTTCACAAATCTTGAGAAAATGGGGAAGAACTCGAGATTGAGGGGAGAAATTTGAGAGGGATGATTGTGTGAGCTTGAAATGGCTGGGACTGGGAAGGGTAAGAAGATATAGTCGGGGACTTTAGTCCCGGTTTGAGAAACAAACCGGGGCTAAAGGTCCACGCATCTGCTCTTTTCCATCGCCAGACCCTTTAAGCCCGGTTTGTTAAACGAACCGGGGCTAAAGTTCCCATACGAACAGGGGCTAATGTCTTCTGGTCCCTGCGGACGTTTCTAGTCGTTGGGACCAGGGCATTAGTCCCGGTTTGTACCAGAACCGTACAAACCGGGACTAATGCTCTGGACCAAAGGTCCGTTTTCTACTAGTGATGGTTTTGATTGCATAAACATGGCATCCGTCTACCTGGTAGACTTAAAAGGAAAAGTACGATATTCATATACATAATACATTTAAAAACTCCTTGCAAATACTTGTATTTAACTCCTTGCAAGTACTTGTATTTATACTATCAAAACCCAAAAAATATGCTTCTTGTAGTAACGACGCAGGCATATAGCAAAATGTGCCAAGACTAAAACGAGAGGTAAAACTTATGGCTTCAATTTTGGCCCGATTCCCCCACCTACCCACATGGATAAAAATGCATGCGACTAAATATGGAATTTTCCAAAATGATAAAACTTAGAGGGGTGCTATGCGTCTTTGATAATTTTAATATGCGGACCGAAAGTTCAAGACAACACGGGGTCCGAGTTGCGTGTAATCTTGTGGAGGGGCTATAATAGCTTCGCCAATTGTTGAGAGGGGCCACACGATCTTTTGAACCCGTCAAAAAATGGTTGAACTCAAATCCCGCCATTAGGTCAACTCTTCTTGCCCCGTCATGTCAGTATTTCCGTTATCCTTTGCGGTCGTGGACTGGTTTACCCCTGCGAGGACTAGATCTTCATCTCTGCTCTGACCTTCTTCCTTATTATTCCCCTCTCCATTATCATGCTTAGCTCTGGCTACTGGTCTCCAGATCGGAGCTCACAGTTGCTCCTTGTGTCCCCACCATGGCCGGTCAACCTTCTATGCCCTCAATCGAAGCTCGCCGCCGTCATCCTCACCTCGTTTTTCCTAGTCGGCGTGTCAGAGCTTCGCATCCCTAGCCTAGCCTCTCGCCGCTTCCTAGACCTTCTCGCACGGCGGAGCGCATCCTGCCAGGCAATCCGGACCGGCGACCGGCCTCAGGCGGTTGCATGTTGTCGCGCACCCTAGGAATTGTAGCCCTGGCAGAGGAGTTCGACGACGACGCTCTCATAGCCACCATGCTGGGCACGTGTCCCGCCGTGTCGCCGACAGACTTGCTGTTGGTTTTCAGGTCTTATTTTGGGATCAGATGAAAAGTGGTCAATATTGAGGTATGTGCGCCGCCATTCGATTTCTTCGTCCGTTTTGCCCACAGCTCAGACAACGAGTGCTTTATGGATTCTTCCCGTTCTTTCGAGTGTTGTGGGGATAAAATGAGCTTCATGCGTTGGCATCGCTCCTGTGGGTGGGACGATTACTTGGGACAGCTTCGTTTCTTCTCTAAACTCGGCTTTGATGGCCTCCCTTTGGATGCTTGGAAACCGGAGGCCTTTAAGCAGGTCGTCAGTAGCCTTGGCAGCAATGCTGGTAGAGATTGTGCCACCGAGCGACAGATGGATCATTGAGGTAAAGGCGTGGCTGAAAGATGTAGACACCATTCCTAAGATGTATGAGGTGGCGAATCCAAGCAGGGCAAAACGACAGCTTTGTTGGAAGCACCCAGTGATCATCCACCTGCAGGAGGTTCTGGATCCGGTACATGGCATTCAGGACCCCGACGAGGCGGCCAGAATGCGTCCTCATTGCCTGCAGTGTTTGCCTAGAAGGATAGATGGCACATGACCACGACCGTTCCGCGGCGAAGGGCACGGTTTCGGTGGGGGGACCGGTCGTGGATAGGCTGGTGGTTCTGATTTACCTCGAGTGAAGTCAGAGGTTTAGTGA